>JAGFNQ010004019.1:311976-653045 GCA_024364735.1 Boesenbergia rotunda | reverse complement strand
GGAGAATCAGAAGAGGAGGGGGCAGCCTCTGTCGGCTCCTCAATACGGATAGAAGCGCTAGCCTTCCGCTTGGAAGGCTGGGACTTCTCCATGGAAGGCTGAACCTTCTGCTTACCGGAGGATTTTGCGGGGGCAGGAGGTTTCGACGAGCCGACCGGCTCCGCAGAACTGATCGCCGCTTGTGGGGCAGAGGAGCCGGGAGGATGGTCTCCGCGTTCTCAGGAATCGTATATAGGTCGGGCGGACCGGTCTGGCGCAGGCGCAGTTGTTCGGCCGCCCGGGCGTTTATTTCTTCGTCTGCCAGACCCATGGCCTCGTCAAGGGCCGCTTCCCACATCATCTTGGCTGCAAAATCAGAAAATAATGAGTTAGGGAGAAAGAAGTACGAAATAAGAAATGACTTACAAAAGGCGTAGGGCAGAGCGGCAGGCACTCGGCTTAGCCCAAATATGTACAAGACGGCGTCGTTGAGTAGTTTCATGCCGTCGAAGTGGAGGCCACCGAGTAAAGAAGTAGCCCTTACAAACAGAGGGGTCGGTTTTAAAGTTTCTTAAGGGAGCTATAGGGGGCATATCTTCGATCCCATCCGATCGGGAACCCAGGGCTGGTCGGGGGGCCTATGAAGAAGAAATGGGTTTTCCATCCCTTATTCGAAGAAGGAATATTCTCCACGATGGATAATTTTGCCCGGGCTTGGAGAAAGAAATTCCCGGCCTCCTGCTTCTTCGGGTAATAAAAGAAATACAGAACCTCCGGTCGGAGGGGGACTCGGTAAAGGGTGAAAAGAACAACTATGCTGCACAATATACGAATGGCGTTGGGAGAAAGCTGGAAGATAGGAACATGGAAGAAGTTACAGAAGTCTACAATAAAGGGATGAAGAGGGTAGCGCAGGCCAGACATATGTTGATCCCTGAAAAATACAAAGAAGCCAGCCGGAGGCTTGTGCGGTCGGTCGTCCTTTGTCGGAACGGCAATACGGTAGTTCCCGGGGATGTCGTATGCCAGTCGGAGGTCCGAGATGGTCTCGTCGTGAAGGGAAGACTCGACAGAGGCATACCATGTAGGGGTAGCCATGAAACAGAAAGAAAAGGAAGAAAAGGAAGAAGAGGGAGAATCTGACCGTAGGGGGGGCGGAAAAGGTTAACCGACGGAGAAGCACGAGACCGGCGGCGACACGCGAAGACGGCGGCGAGGGCGAGAAGCACCGAGTTAAGGGAGAAGACGGTGAAGAGCAAACAAGGGTTTCTGTGAAAAGGGAGAACTATTTATAGTTAGGCCGAAAGAAAGGCGACCGTCGGATGGCGATCCACGTGTACGGCGATCGCCTCATCCAAGCCGAAGAGTCGTCCCACGATCAGCCTCGAAAAGGCGCACCGCAGCCGCTGACGTCACCTGATGCGGCGGCAGGGCGCGTCGTAGTGTCGGCCAGTCGGAAGCTGCCGCGTGGCAGAAAGAATTACGCGCATTAATGGCTATTAAAAGCTCGAAATCATGGGGATAAATCGCATCCCGGTCGGCAAACCAGCGCGCGCCACGTGTCCTGGTTCATTAAAGCGGAGATGATGCCGTTATGGCGCAGGCCGCATCGGGCATATCACATCACCCCATTCGACTTAGAATGTCCCGTCTCCATTAATTGACTGACTCGGGCTATCCCGAGAAAATTATCTTGAGGCGCGTGACACTCCACATTTCTTGCAACTCAAGGCAAAAATTCTCCCGCCCAAACGTGTTCAACATACCTCTCATCGACTAACAACATTCGTCCGGTCGGACGCACTAACATTGTACGAGGACGTGGCGGCCCACGTTCCTCCGGTCAGAACCTTCAGCCGCCCGGACATCTTCACCTGGTCGATGACTAGTCGGGGACGCGTGGCGGCCCACGCTCCTCTATCATGCTTCGTCTAGCCAGGCGACCTCGTTACAGAGAGGCGGGTGCGTGGCGGCCCCCGCCCCTCGGTTTACAAGCTTATTCCGCCCAGACCAGGCAAACATACTCAGCACCAGGTGTTGAGCATCACGGTAAGCCGGCCGGATATTGAAAGGGCAGAAAATGCCGGCCGCAAAATGGTTGTACACACTTGTAGTCCAGTCAGTCGGACTGATCGCCTCCTTCGACTAGACTCGAGGGGAAGGCTATTGATCCTGCCCTATATTTTGCACGATACGGGCAGCCAACGTGGCGAACGACCTGACCAGCTTCAGGGTCCACGTCATTATACGAGCAGCCGACTCAACTGACATTCTGACCGGACCCAAGGTCTTCGCCAGCCGGTCGGACTAAAGGCGGCCGGTTAGAATAAAAACAGCGGTTCATCCGGCCGGTCAAACCCGGTCGACCCCAGAGGCTTACACGCCTCGATCAACCGAGTGTATCCGCCCGGCAGTCCTTTATGCCTGGGCCTGATACCCATCCGGTCGAACCGTCCGGATATCCACTCAGGCACTCTCTCGGAATCACCCTGAGAAAAGGACAAAATATACCTGCACCAGCTGCAGGTAACAGGATGTCACTCCTCGTACGAACTGACACTCTCTGACAGGCGCCGCCTTACCGAAACCTGTCTTTGTCCTCGCATAAGACAAATAGTATACGACAAAAAAGGATGGTTACAGTCGACACAACCATGCCATATCTTCTGACCCTGTCAGAAGATCCTGACACAGGCCATACTCATATCGACAGCACCATACCACATCTTCTGACCCTGTCAGAAGATCCTGACACAGGCCATGCCTGGTCCTTTTCCCCGGCTATATAAGCCACTCCACTCCTCTTTCTCAGGTACGCATACTCGCGCGCGAAGCCTCTTATTTTTCCAGTGCTCCATTATTTCTACTGTTCCTCGGAGTACTGACTTGACCGTCGGAGTGCCTTGCCGGGACGTCTCCCGGCTGGGTTGCTAACGGTCATCTTCCTCAGCAGGTTCACCTCTCGTCGGCCGGCCCTGTACCAGGCGACATCCACTTCCATTCGGTCGGAGGACACCCCCCACGAAGCTGCCATTCTGCGCGAGGACGCCCCGTCAGCATCCACGTCGTTCATCCCTACACCGTCATTCCGGTTGCGGCTCCACTACGCTCGGCGACAGGATCAATTTGAATTTTTTTTTCTTTTCACTATAAGAAGTTTTATTTTTAACTGATCCTACCACGAAATGAGGTAGACTCATAAGAGTGAGAAGGTCTCCTCAAGAATCACGAACTACTAGGGCGGCCGCGAACTACCGATGATGGCTCCGCCGCTAACTCCTAACTTGCAAGACAAAGACCGTTATGACCCGCCGAGAGAAGTCTCTGGTAGGGATGGAAACAGATCAGGTCAGGCCAGGCTTTTACCTTAACAGGCCAGGCCTGTATAATAGCAAACTAACCTGAGCCTGGCCTGTGGCTTGTTATAGGCTTTGCTCAAGGCTTGAGCCTGGCCTATTCAATGGTCTGGCCTGGCCTGTGGCATATTTACAAAGCCTGTAATTTAATTCGATTATCCAAAATACTTTTAATATATAAAATATAACAATTCAATTCGAATATTCGATTATCCAAAATACTAATTTAATAAATTAGCTAAATATACCATAAATATATAAAATATGAATGATATAAACAAAATAGATTTGCAGTATGTTGGCTAGTAGGGTGTGGATAAGTGTTTGTTTAGCGGAAGTCTAAGAATAAAAACTCTATTTTTAACTCTAATTTGATATTTGACAATTTATATAATGTAATTTTAACAGGCCCAAGCCGGCCTGTCAGGCTTCATAGGCTTTATATTGAGTCTGGGTCTGGCCTGATAAGAAAAATAGGCTTTTAAAATGGTCTGATTATTATTTTATTTTTAAAGAGGCCAGGCCAGACCACAGGCCCCTGACAGGCCGCCTGGCCTATTTTCATCCCTAGTCCCCGGCAAGGCACTTCGACGGTCAAGTCAGTCTCCGGTGGTAGAAGAGCAAGAAAGCAATAGAACAGTAGTAAAACACTATTCTTGCACGTACCTGGAGATGTGGAGTGGAGAGGCTTATATAGCCGGGGAGAGCTGACAGTTTTTGCCCGCCTGCCACCTTTTGTCTCATAGTGAGGACAAGGTAAGGATACCCAGAGGTGACAGGGTAATGTGTCGCATACCGGAATAGGAAAAAGGGCGCTGCCAACTTAAAGGCGACCGTCGTTGGGCGCCTTTCGGCCTAACACCAACGCATGCGGTCGTGGTATGGGGCGTCAGGGCATGGCAGGGAGATCATGGCGTCAGCGAGATGCTCGTGATTTAGGCCAGAATGGTACCTGCCCTGCGCCGACACCGTACAGCTTCGGCGAATCGTGTGTCAGGGAGTGGTTGTTTTGATGAGTGACGACAAAACCTCGACTGCTAGTGTCGGCTAGCGGCCTAGAGTGATGATGTCGACTGAGGGCATAGAATGATGAAGCCAACTGAGGGCCTAGAATGGCGAGGTCGACTGAGGGCCGAGAGTGAGGATGCCGACTGAGGGCATAGAGTGATGAGGTCGACTGAGGGCTTAGAGTATAGGAGCCGACTGAGAGCTCAGAGTGTTAGAGCCGACTGAGGGCTCAGAGTCCGCGGTTACCGAGAGTGACTATGATTCCCGAGCTAAAGCAGGTGTCTCAAGCGAAGATATGATGCCTGAGTCATGGTGTGCATGGTTCGGGATGAACGTCCGAACTTGGCTGACCCGGAGATGGTACGGTCGATGATTGAGTATTCTACTGGCTCGGGGCGCTCCTAACTCGGGGATCTTACGATTCAGTGGCACTGGAGTAAAGACTTCTTTGGCTCGGGGTGCGCCCAGGGAACGTGGGCCCCCACGCGTCCGACTGAGAACACCGAGTTGGCTGGTGGCGGAGTTGGTCCGCTTATGACTTCAGGATACGTTAGTTTGAGGCTCCTCGACTTGGGAGCCTTAAGACTCAGTGAGGTTATGAGTCAGGACTGACTCGGGATCCTTCTAAACTTGGAGGCCTTCAAGGTCTCTGGCCACCTTAGCCTCGGTGGTCATTATCCAATCGGGCCCACGGCCTATCGTCCTCAAATGAACTGGGCCGAATCGACGACCTAGGCCCAATATTCGAAGAGCCTAATATTCGAAGAGTCCATATAGCCCATAAATCCCTCTTCTCCAGATAAGATGTCAGGCTTTCAGGTCAGACTACACGTAAACTGGCGGGATCATTAACAATTCTTGTTTACACTGATTGCAATCTTACTTGCGCACTGACATTGAATATTTAATTTATATTTATATAAAGATTAATAAACCCTCCAGTGTTTTAAGATCCGCAGTGTTTCACAATCCCCCAACTCACGTTGAAACTCTGATTGATATGGCTAATTTTGAGGATGATTGGTTGGTCTATAAAAGCTTTTTATTAACGATCGAAGTAAATTGAATAGTGTTCATGAAAACTCATTCAAACAATCAATGTGTTTATATCGATTTTTTATTAAAAAATTCAGCAATGTGTCACCATTAAAATTCAAATTTTAAAGATTTTAGTTATCCACCTAATCACTATATTCACATAGGATACAATATATTACTCTATTAGATCCAATGCTAAGGAACTTACGATCCAAATGAATTGATCAAACTCTCGTCCAGTTCATTTTGAATTCTAATAAACAATGACATTAAAAAAATATTAATTTGACCTAATAATAGAATCAAGATTGTCACACACAAGAAATAGGCAAAGAATGATACCTACCAATGTGACGATACTACCTAACAATTTTCGTTATAATCATAATTCAATCCTTATAAGATAGACTGATAGTTAGAATATAAATATTATCATCTTAAAGTCTAAAAATCAAAATCTGATAAAATCAATGTGCCTATCATCCCGACGCTAGCCACAATATCCAAATTAATAATCCTCGTGATTTATCACTTCCATATCAACCCTAAAATAAATTGATGAAAACACTAAAAACGAACCAATGGTCTTCTGTCACTACTATAATCCTAATTCACTTTACCATATCCAAGTCACAATACAATAGTTACTGATATAATACAGTTAATATTGATTTAATAAACAAAGGGGAAGCATTTGTATGATTATTTAGTGGGATCTTAACCCCCCAAAAAAATTACATATGGGGAATGATAATTAAACGCTACAACTTCATTTTGGATAATTAGTTCACCATCATCCTAACTGTAGAACCCTACTAAACGATATGTAGTACTCACAGCCAACAGGCAATGGAAAGGGTTTGAATTCAAACCTTTCAGACTATACATTTTTGTATTGCGAGCCAGACAGGAACACTGCGGAAAAAAAGGTTTGGTTAATTCCAAAAGATGGCTTGTACGATATTCTAGGGCAGCGCAGCCTCCATTCGCAGCATTCGTTGCCTTCGTAGGCTTTCATGACAGGGAGCAAAGAACACATGTCCCAGAGCTTCGTCAGCAGCGATCCTGCACCTAGGATTTATTGTCAAACACTTGTTCACCAGATCAAACAGCGAATCTGGAATTGCCTCAATAAACTCTGGTCTCCTGGTGTTTAGAATACACCACTCTTTCAATTCCAAGGATCGCAACGATCTAGCATCATACAATTCCTGCAATACGGACATTGTTACTCGGAGCTTGTTTCATGCTCGATTAAATTAAGAGAAATAATTTGCACAGTGAAAACAAATATCTCAGTGAAAAATTTAATCGTTAATTGACGATACGTCTGATGTCCGATCGCCGATCGGACCAGCAGCCTCCGATCGTCGTCCCGAATCAAACTACCTTGGGAGAACAATAAACCCTTCGGCATCGCCGACAACGATGTACCCGTCGAAATCGACGATGAATAATACGAGATCGCAATTGCGGCGGCAACCCTAACGGATTCACCAAGCTCCCAAAGTATAGTTTGGTTCGGGACAGCGGCCAAAGACCGCCGACGGTGTCTGATTGATGATCGAACATCGGGCATGCCGCCGATTAACAGTCAAAATTTTACTGAGACATTCACTTCACCGGGAATATCATAATCCTTAAATTAAATAGTTAGTTGATGAAACCTGAGGAAAAGAAGACTCAGTGTTGTGAAGTTTAGCCACTTCCCATAAATCCTCACTCCCCCTCAATTTTGCAATATCTTTAATGTTCCTGGAATTGATGATAAGGCCAACATAAGTAACAGCTAAAGACAAATGGCATTAATTAGAACTCACTGCTCTGGATCACCGCCAAAGGGCGTCTTTCCCATCATTAAGTAAAGTAATGTAACACCGGCAGACCAGACATCCACTTTGCAGCCTTGGTGAATTGACTTGAGTAAAACCTGTATTAACATAATTATGAGATGAGCATACTATAACACAATGGATTACACGATTATTATCACGCAAGTGAAGCTTAACCTCTGGAGCTCTAAAGCCCTTGGTTCCAACGCAAGGACCCTCTCTCTTGTGCTTTCCATTTTCTAGGAACATCAGAAATTCAGTATCATTTGGATAAATCTACAAGTTTTATGCCTATAGATGTTAAGACTCACTTTTAGGATCAAGCATGCCAGCACCAGCAACAGCATTTCCATCAAAATGCAACGGCATTGGTGTTACAGTTACTAGCCTTCTTTCCACTTTGCCCAAAGGAGCAGCCACCCTTTTCCTCTGAGAAGCAGGAGCTGTTGATCCCTTGTGATCAGGAGTTTGCATTGCCTCGTGCAAAAAGTTAATCAATTCCTTCCTCCCTTTACAAGGAATAGGTTGCTTCAATTTATCAACTGGTGTTTTTGTGCTAGTGGGATCTCTTGCTGAAGTTACACCGGAAATATCAGCAGCTTGATTGCAACATCTATTTTTGTTGTCAATTTTGGCCAATAGATTTCTCTCAGTTTTCTTCCTCGAGCTTCTTGATGGATGGGATTTCAAGTCATCAACTTCCTCAGTTCCATTGACCAATATTCCATCCTTCGCTACTCTCTTTGATTGTTTTGGTGAAGAGGATTTCAAATTTTGCGACACTGGATCCAAGTTTATGTTACAACCAATCTCTGTTTTGCCTTATCAATCAGCAGAAAAAATAGTGTTAACTCTTAGTTAGATGACAGTGTTCTAAACTATTTTACATAGTAAAAAAACAATAAGACAATACTCCCAGCTCCAAGCCAATATTTGATAATCATCAAAGTTGACTTGCGCATCCAACAAGTTAAATTGCAAGATTATGGTATTTGAAATACTGTCTTTTTTATTGAAATAGCCTTCCCTCTTAGATCGTCTATCGAATAAATCCATAAAACAACTTATGCACGTTCAAAAGCTAACCTCTAAAATATTTATTTTATTGAAATATTATTTATTATACTAACTAGTCGGTATCCCTAGCATAATATGAAGAAGGTGAGTCAAAAATTCAATTAAAATTGTTCTGCAATTGAAAACAAAATCATCATAATTAATTAATTAATTTTGTCTGTCTCGACTATGTGACATCGACCACGTAAATCTAATACTTTCATTAAGCTCTAGAAAAGTGTTAAAGGTAGTAGATTAATAGGTTTATTAGTCTAGTAACTTTAGTGAACTAGATCTTATCTGACTATGAAAAGTGTTAAAGTAGATTAATATCGTTATTAGTATGGGCCTAGCCTCATTTTTTAAAAAGAAATTGTCATATCATGAATCTTAGTCTACATATGTAACACGTATATCACAAGGATAGTGCAATATTTTCTTTATTATAAATTATACGTGATAGTAGAGCCTTCCATCAACTTACTTCTTTGTATTTTTCTCATAATTACCTAGCACACTAGTGACTTCTCCAGACAGAGCCACCAGTCATGGAGCAACAACAATTCATCCCAACTACTTGTATTCGGCTTCTCTAGCTTTTTTATTCACCACACAGAGCCACCAATCCATGTGAATCTAGGACCTATAAAACTATTGTCCTTTGATTGAAGGCTTTACTCACATTCAGTTGTAACCTCGCATGGCTCTCGTCTACAGGTCATCAATCTTGTGGATGTTGTGTTAACCTCATGTTTAGGCCATCCTATCATTGCTATTCTACCTCATCAGATCAATGACTATCTCCAATGTTTCTACTATGTTATCAGTCGACTCGAAGGCATCATCAGATTTATTCCACTATCAAGCACTAAGATTGGTAACTCTACAGGTCATCAACCTTCTGTGTGGCATAGTGACAAGAGCCTCCTTGAGAAAGTGGTAACTCTATTACGACTACCACGAAAGTTAGGGATCGCGTTAGATAGATACACCATTATTATTCAAGAGGAGATTGGTTACCTTGGGTTTGAGCACCTTCAAGCATATCAAGCACTAAGATTAAAAAAAAAGGAATTACAATTAAAGTGACAATGATCATCATGGTTAAACCAAAATTCTAAAATTGTTTTTAAATCCAAATTTCTCAGAACATCTCACTCTACTCTCTGGATTCGTTTGCTTTCACAACAATTTCTCTCTATTTCAATTCTTTTGGATAGCCTACTTTACGTTTAGATTGGTCCTTAACTTCACGGTCCTAGAGGTTGATATTTTATTAGCTGACGACAACAGTGCACTTGTAAAAATAGCACATCACTTACCAGTGTTAAGCTTATTTATTTCATTTTTTTATTATCAAACAAACAAAAACAAGCTTTATTGAATCAAACATCAAATTTGTTCATCAACATCCCGTACATTTAGCCTTACTCCCAGGCATAAGTTTCTAAATTCTCAACTCAATTAAAAATTTTACCATACAACTCATTATCACGAGGTTGTTTCCTATCAAATAATACTCATTCCTCAAATTTACCGTGCAATTACCTAGCTCCACATGTCATCATTCAAGTTTCGCCTAGGTAATTTGACTCCTCTGACTCAATTGTACTTTGATACTCCTCGTCTTAAGGTCCCATGAGATGGCTTGATGGTTAGAGCGCAGGTGTTGCCATCTTAGGTCTGGGGGTCCAAAACTTGGTAAAGTCAATGTGTTCGCCCTCTCCACACGCTAGCCATAATATCCGGACTAATAGCCCACGTGATTTACCTCCTCCATATTGGCTTTAAGACAGATTGGTGGGGGCGCTAGGAGCAAACGAATCATCTTTTGCCACCTTTAAATATCTCAATATTATCCATCTCTAATCTCTTACGAACCTTAAACGATCGAGTCTTCATCAACCTTGGTCACACGAAGTCATCTCCATATGTCTATCAAGCACGTGCTACACAACTTCATGCACATAGCAGATGCTTTGAAATTTCAACTTAAATTCTTTGCCCAAACATCAAACTCACAATCAATTCCAATCACTAAGAGCATATGATTGCATTAACATGTTCGCTAACAAAATCTGCCTTTTAGCAAGTTATCATAAAGTATGCCTCTCAAGGAATTGATGATCCCTTAGATTCTCCAAGTCATCCTTCTGTAACCACCTACGAGTTCACCTAGCTAACAAGCAGTCAAAGTAACAACCACTACATGCTCCTCATCTTAGAGTCCACTTCATTAGAAATTTTCATTCCCTCAGATGCTTCAAGTCATCCTTTGTCAATTACCTTCAAATCCACCTCATCACGAACCTTTGAATCATCGATCATAATTCATCCAACTTAACTGTGTTAAATCATCCATAACAACTCAACCTCATCGAGTCACAAGTTTCGCAAGCTACATATGCACTTTATCAAGTTCCTACACATTTAATGCATATTAATACCAAATCAACCACTTAGGAGCATTATTACACAAACACTTTCTTCTCTATCTTAGTGAAAACATATATATTATTATTCTTAAATTTTACTTATCTGTTTTTCTTAAAATGAAAAAGCAATTTCTCATCATCATTAATCATATTTGATCAACTATTTAGGTCAAATATATGGATTACGTCCCTTCATAAACTTTATACAAAATTATATAATTAATATTACTCAAAATAATTGAATTATTTTTATCACATTGAGTAATATTTCTTAACCTTCATATACACATTACACTTAGCATCATTTTCTATTTTTAAAAAGAAAAATTAAACTGATTAATGCTTAAATTAAACATTTGTGTTGTTTTACAATTTTGCACATAATTCAATCTACTCTTATAGAAAAATTTTATACTTTTCATTAATTTTAACTTTTAAAGATGAAAATCATTCATCTTTTTCTTAAATAAGTATTGACAATCATAAATGATAATAAGGTAATAATTTAAAATTCAAATTCTATGTTTGAGTTGTCTAATGATTGTTTTTTTTTGAATTTATAGTTTGTTATTTTTAAATTGGAATAAAAATTTACTTAGTTTTTTAGATCATTTTACACATGATATTGTTTTATATAATATTAACTTTTAAGATATAAATATTTTTTGTGAGATTTTTCCTAAGCAAATAACCTACTTCAGCATGATACTATGCCCTTTTTTTTCTTCCCTCTAGTCCTCAGAATCAATCCGCGTCCCCTCCACAACCAAACGCACATTGCCAACAACTTCATCCACCCACTGACCAATACCACAATCGAACACAACCATCAAGCACCTCCCACGTAACATATCCCATGCAACCTAATGCATGGTAACACCTCCATCAAAGAGTTGCTCCCCTTAGTAGCATTTGTGTAGTATTATTGACCTAAAGAAGACATTCTAGTTGATTCCCCAACCAACAACTATAACACCCAGTCAATTGCTCTTAGAAGTTGTTGATCGCAATCCATTTGACTCCACTTTTTCACCTTCGCAAGCAATTGTTAAACTCCACTTCTTCATCATTGTAAGCATTAACTATAATTCTTGACGACAAACTATTGCATCACCAGCTGCCACAACTACTCGACATTGGTGTTCCTCACTGCAACCTTAAACAACATCTTATAGCCTAAACCTCCTACTCTAACAACACCTCTTGCTCTGACAACAACCTCATGATATCGTCACTTTTATGTAATAATCTAGACACAATCCCTACCTCTGTGTCATGGAGAGATAAAGATCTCCCTTCTCTGATTGTATCGCGCCCTCTTCCAAAGTTGTAAAAACCTATCTTCATATCCAGATTCCTAATCCAAATAAGTCCAAAAATTTTTAAAAAAAATTAAGGAGCATTTGGTTTGTTTGTTTTCCATTTTTATTTTTCGTAGAAAATACAGTTTTTCGAAAAACGTGTTTGGTTTATATTTTCCAACCTTATTTTTCAGAAAAAGATATAGCGTTTTTTGAAAAACTAGAGAATGAAATAAAGTCATTTTTCAGAAAATCAAAAAATACGATTTTCTGAAAAATAAAAATAAAAAATGGAGTAAACCAAACGTCCCCTTATTATGCTAAAAGAAAACTTCCTTTTTGGATTCTCACACAAGGAATAGAGTTTTGCCATGATACTCTACTTTTTTAGAAACTATATGGTGTAAACTTTATAGGAAAACGGCTCACGTCAACTCCATATCCTCATTCATCATTGAAAATTATTTTGTTAAATTTAGTTAGCTTAATTAATTTTAGAGCATTTCCGTTTTCGAATACCATTAATCCTTGCTTTAAAAAATCATCATCTTTCTTTGCTAACTTTGCTACTTGTTTTCTTAATTTACTATGTTTCTTAATATATAATCTTTATTACTTATCAAACCTGCACATCGGCTATGATAAGAAACTCTACAACTATAGAGGTAGATAGGTGTGAATTACTAGAAAACAAACTCAAGATACTTAGGGTGCGTTTGGTTGGGGGTTATCCTTGATAACCTTGGTTATCCATCCAAGGTTATCAACAAAAATCTTGTTTGGTTTAGATAATCAGCGATTCCCGAGTAATGATCGATGCCGACACGTCAGCAAAAGGGGCATGCAACCCGAAATCGGAAAACATTAGGAAAGTAAGGGGGTGTTTAGTTTGCTCCATTTTCTATTTTTATTTTCCAGAAAACCGCATTTTCTTATTTTCTGGAAAATGACTTTCTTTCATTCTCTAGTTTCCCAGAAAATGCTATACGTTTTTTTGGAAAACAAGACTGGAAAATGCAAACCAAACACGTTTTCCAAAAAACCGCATTTTTTATAGAAAATGAAAATGGAAAACAAGTCTACCAAACACCCCCTAAGGTTTTTCTCGATTCCGGAGTTATGAAATTTATCTTTTTAAAATTATCCTCCAATATTTACCTTAGCAAAAGAGGCAGTATTCGCGGGCGACCATCGGCAATGACGGCGGGCGACCACGGCCGGCAACTGGCGCCGACCGACAACCGACAACGACGGCGGCCGGCCATTATTCGCATCTGACAACCGGCAACGACCGCCTGCGGCTGACGATCGACGACTGAGAGTACGAATATGTATGTAATATCATCTTACTTTATTATTTTAAATTTATAAGCATATAATATTATTATACTTAAATTTAACTAAAAGGTAATATGGTAAAATATTATATTATGTCATAGACTATTATTACCTCAAAACAAAAAAGATTTTATTTGATTACTTAAATTGAACCAAACAACTTCTGGTTATGTTTCATTCCTCATTACCTTGGTTAAGTTATTACTTGGTAATCACGTAACTAAGGTTATATCTGATAACTTGAACCAAACGCACCCTTAGATCTAAAGTGGATGACCAAGAACAAATTAAGAAATATGCTACTAGCATAATCATCAAGTTAGTAACTTAGTATAAGGATCTTAAGACAATAGAGCATTCATGTTACCCCATCCCATGACATCATCTAAACTACATCGTGGTCATTATTCTACTTTAAAAGACAAAAAACATTTTTCTAATACCTAGGCCTAAATATGAGACGACACTACTTGCATGACCAAAGTTCAACCCTAGTTTGGATGGTTGATTAGTGCTAAACGAATTTCTAGATTGTGAATTAACTAGTATAGCATGATAAAGATTGAGCAATAACAATTCAAAAATAAAAAACTCATAGTCTAGTGAAGAAATATTAGCAAAATATTCAAGATCATTATAATGCATTGTTTTTATATTTAACTAAATTTTGAAATTCTATAAGTATTTCTCTAGTCTTTCCAACATATTTTTTTCTTGGAAGCAATTTATGTTTATTATTTCTCCAACTCATCACATATGTTAATATTAATTCCTTCCCCAAAAGTGTTCTGAACATTTCAAGTTGCTGCTTACCTAAAAATATAATCTATGAACAACTCCTACCCACATTGACCCAAAAGTAAGCAATAATCTTTTTCTATTTTGCATCTCATATAAGCTTTGATATGATGCCTTGTTTTTAGAAACCTTTTAACACACCATTTTATATATCAAGGTACCCAAGTGGTAAAGGGTCCTAAAATCACTTATTAATGACAAACATTTAACACACCATTTTGGAAACCTTTTAACCTTATAACAAATATGACTGAGAGTTTTTTCTCATAGGTATAGGTTTTTTTAGCATCAATTGTCAAGGTATAATCAAACTCTGAACCGTTTAGCTCCAGACAAATGACTATTGATGACCAACTATTTGACATCAATTCTCGATGTTTTAATCCACTTGTATGGTTTATTCACATTACTTATCATGTTTCATGAGCATTGGATTTTTAGAACTTCAATGCAAATCTTCTAATTGATGGTCCTAATGCTTACTTTCATACATACTTTGTTTTGTAGGGCATGTGAGGAGCATATCGAGGAGCTCTGGAGCCTGTTCAACAAGAAAAAAGGCCAAACTGTGCCCCTTGACCCGGCCAAGCCGTGTTCTTTATTTACTGCCCCCATTTGATTGGCGAGATTTCAGAGCGAACAGCTTGTGGCACAACCGTGCCACACATGGACAAAGCCTGGCACGAACAGGGCGTGCCTACCAGCACGCCCGTGGTTGCGTCTTTGAGCAATTGTTCGCAATTTGGGTTGGTTCAAGGGTTGGTATAAAAGGAAAAGTTGGTTCGACCCAATGGGAATCTCTCCAGCAACCCTCCTTCATCCTCCAACTTTCTCCACCCTTCGGATTAGGAGGAAGGGAGTCCATCTCCAGTTCTCCTACTTGAATTAGAGAGGAAAGTCCACTCCACATTCGAGGAACCTTCGACAATCCGCATCCACCACTTCACCAGCATCATCTCGCTTTCTCGGATTAGGGAAAGGAGTCCATCTTCACCTCTCCTTCTCGGATAAGAGAGGAAGAAGATCCATTCCATCTCCAACGGCACTCACCCAACTCAACTGGATAGGGAGAGTTCGGATTCTCCACCATGCTTTTGGGATTACGAATAGTGATTCGTTCATCGCCACCACTTCGTCAACATCATCACTTCTCCGGATTAGAAGAATTGGATCCACCATCAGAGGGAGAGACCTCCACTTTACCCTAGTCTGGATTAGGAGAGGCATTTTCCCCTTCATTGTCGGAATCCACATCCACTATAAGTGGGAGAGATCTCCACTTTACCCTAGTCTTAGACTCTTAGCTTAACTTTTGTGTGCATGTCAAAAGCCCCTTACACTTTATTTGCTTTTGTTAATGTATTTCAATTCCTTTAATTACTTGCATGCTAGTTTTGTTTAATGCTTTAAGTTCTTGTCATTAATTTAGAGTGCAATTAGGTTAGGTTAGGTTAGATTAGGAATATTTTATTTTATATTATGCTTTTTTTAATTAAATGTCACAACCTTAGTTTAGTTAGATTAGGTTTTCATTACTTACATTGCTTTTCATTTAGTAATCTTAGAATGCCAAACAAAACCCCCATCTTAATATCCAAAACCCATCAAATAACATAATCCTATGAACTATTATCTTACCCTTACATTCGTTGAGAGATGATCCAAGTCATTTCTATGCTACATTAGTGTAGAGAGCTTCAGTAATTAAATTGAGTTTGAAATCGTGACGACACATGGTTGTCAACTATCATTGATGGTTTTGCAAATAAAACTAAAGCTCAATCCTTTATTAATTGCCATAAGCATGCTAACCTTCATTGCAATTTCAATAGATAAATTTTGAGTTCGTAAACATTTGATTAAGGGATCATTTTATTGGAATATTTTTGTGGCGGCAGAATGGATACATTAACTTACTTTACCATGCTCTTAGTAGTAACACAGTGTTGGTTGTAGTGTTTTCTAGTAAGTATGACCACATAAACATGATATTGGATTATGCTATCAAAATAGAAGCTTAAAATATACTGAAAAGTATATAGATTTTTTAACGCAGATCAGACTTACTATTTTTGAAGAATTTTTGGTGTAGATCCTGCATCAGTAAGAAATGGAGTTTAGTTGCAACTTATTATATTTGTCATGGCAAAAAAACAATAAATGAAGAAATAACGAACATTGGCTAAGTTAAAGTCTATAAGATATCCCTTATTACGCTGACGGGAGAAGAGAAAGTTTCCTGGTTTAACATCCCGATGGACAATTCCCTGAAAAAATAACTCCAGTTAACACAGAATGCAAATGCAAGAGTCCATCAATGTAAAATTTAGGCGTGTTTTGTCACCTGTTTATGCAAGCTTACAAGGGCTCTAAACATACAATAACCATACCATTGGAGTTCAAATATAGTTATGTCCTTTTTCAAGACCTAAATAGTAATAAAAAAAATTAGTGGATGCATCTAATCTCATAGAAATTTGAGAACAATCTAAAATCACCTCTGGCCTGTCATGCTCAACGTGTTCTAGAACAAAACAATCAGAATTGCCACTTTTGAATGAGCCTTCGTATTTTATAACAAAGTTCCTTCCTCTGAAGAGAATTAGTTCAAAAATAAGATGTGCAAAACAGATGCAAAAGCAGAAATAAATCTACCAAAGGTAAGATATTTAAAAAGCAGAAAAAAATCTTCTTAATTCTTACCCAAATCGTGCCAGCATCCCCATTTCATTGCGGACATGTTGCAAATGAGCATTGGCATGGGGACCTGTGCAAGCAAATGTCAATCTTATGAATTGTCATCTAACAGATCCAAATAAGCTTGCGCATGACAGTAACAATAATTGACTATAAACAAAAATGTTACAATTGCAAATTAATTTATAACAATTTTTTAGGTCTGCAGTAAGACTGAAAATTTGGACATGAGACAAGCCAGTTAAGCGATGACCAAACATGGAATTAAGCTTACATTGTCAGTATTCTTGAATTGAACACATTTTAGGATGGCAAAAGTCTACATTGTCATACATTAAAATTTTTAACTGTGATGCTGTTTAGGATTATGAAACATTTACTCATAAATCTGGAATAAGTTTCACCATATCATTTCTTGCCCCTCACGAATCCAAATATTTTTAAATAAGTAAAATAGTATAGAAAGCAAACTGAAAGAATGTTATTCATGCACAAAGCTACAGCTCATTGTCAATGTGTTTAAAGTATAAAAATGCAAACTATGTTATTTCATAATATAGATGAATCAGTTAATCATGCAATGCCACGTGTTAAGCAAATGTGTCAAATAATGTATGTGTGGTGTTTCATGTTAATAGATGAATAAATAATTATTGACATAGAATATGATATAACATAATTTTGACCTGCAATGATTCAAATTACATAACCAAAATTCTTATATTAACAATGGAAGCTAAGAATATTCCAGAAACAAAACTACCTAGAACACCATGACAGTGGTCTACTATTCTAACCAAGTAAAAAATTTGGCAAACTAGAATATGGAGAAAATAATGAAATCAACAAGTTTTGTAAACATTACCGACATGACTAGTCAAGCTATAATAAGCTTGACAAAATCCATGATTTTCAACAAATATATAAGATATTATTCTTCATTCATGAGCTAATGTTTACAAATTAAAAGAAACAGATGTTTGGATAATAAAGTTTCATACATTCACCTTGCAGAAAAATAAAATGTTAAAAAAAACATCACAAATACAAGGAAATTGACTTCAATTCTCCATGATAGTTGATGCTTCTAACTAATCAAATTACTGAGTAATGAGCGCTTCAAAAATAAGAGAAATAGAGAATAACACTTCTAGGTACACGGCAGAGTGCCATCTTGGATGGCAGCCTACAGTTTGTAGTGAGGATTTCTTTCATCTGTTGCTCAACTAAAAATGTAATTACCAAATGGGATGTCATGTAACAAGTAGAACAATATTGATTGGTTCAATCATTGTAGTGCACACTTGCTGATGTTTAATACATAAGAGTAAAAATTAGCATAACTATCTACTCTATGATAGTAAAGTCGAAGGGTGGAATATCTATGATTAAGGTTTAATTGGACTAGAAACATTGTGGCCTGTTGAAACAAAATGATTATGAAGGATAGGATAAGATAATCATACATTTAACAGCAAATATTTTTCCGTCATTTTTCCTTCGAGCCCTGTACACGGTACCGTATCCACCTGCAATGCATGGGTTACAAGAGGTAAGGAGAACACGAAATAATAGGTGATGTAATGCGGAAAATGGCAAATTGATTTCCATTCTCTACCTGAACCTTCTTCTTCCTCAATGATGAAAGATTCCAATTTCGGCTGCAACTTGGAATCCAAGTGGCTCTACAGACAAATTTAAAACTAAATATTGTAGCCCACATCACTCCAGAAACTTTGATTTGAGCACACATACTAAACTATTGACATTAATACAAATTAAACTTACTTTAGGAGTCTTGGGTACTGGATCCTCATTCTTATATTTTGCAACAAAATTAGTATTGGAAGCTTTCTTCATTTTCTGCTTCTTGACGAAACAATTTAAAAACCTACTTTCCTGATTATCTTTTATGGATGTTCCATCTCGTTGATAATACATTGGTGAAGTAGAGCGACAAAATTCCCCATATAAGTTTGATGTTCCCATAGTATATGGTTTCATGGATTTTCTCCCATAATTATCCACAGCTTGATGACTGGCTGATTGGCTTGCCACAAAAGGATTCAATAATTTATCTGTCTGCTCTGTGGTCATGGAAATATCAAATCATTATGATTGTAAAATAACTAAAGTGACTACTAAACTAAATGAGTGCAAATGATGTTATTTGAAGAGAAATACCTGGAGGAACAATACCCTCAGGATTATTCCGTGAGGGGCTAGTTCCTGCTTCTGATTCGCAAAATATTCCTTTAGTAGTTGTTGCCTCATGTAATTTCTCTAATGTTTGACCATTGAAATTTTGATCATGATTTATTTGTCCTCCAAAATCCTTCATGTCATTTAAATCCAACTTGATAGTAGAGGGAAACTCAACAGTTGATTGAGAGCATCTCACTATAAGAGAGTCTGTTTCATCCTCAAATTTAGCAGGTTCGTTTTTGACATAATTCTGCATAGCCATTCCTATATCTCGTTGATTACATACAGTTCCATTAGAGATACTAACATTGTGAAGATTAGCATTACCGCCAATATCATCAAAGTTTTTCTTATAGATCTGGAAATCTGAGGTAATCTTAAATAGAGGCAATGGTTGTATTTTATTGAAGAACACTTTTGCACTAGCAGTCTTTGGAGAGTCAATTTGCACAGGCAAAGAAGACATGTGGTTATTGACCTTCGAGAGGTTTTCATACAAAAATGAGCCAACTGAGAAAGTACCATTGTTAGGAATACCAGGAAGTATATGATTCATCTGTAATGCCTGGAAAGGATGAATATAAATGATGATTGGATAAGTAAATAAACTAGCAGGATTATTAAGCTTAAAATGAGACCAAGCTAATATAAAATTAAACTAAGATTGCAGGATGAGGAAACAATTTTGTGCATGATCAGCAATCAATAGAAAATGAAAATTTGTCACTTTGTTGATAATCTAGTAAGTCTAAGACAACCAGAATAAAAGGAAAATGAAAAGAAAAGGATTATCTCGACAAGTACAATCAAGAAGTAGTTGTGAATGAAGAGCTGTTAGTGTTAATAGATCCCACTGTTTTTTTTAAATATAGTTGAATTCCCTGTTTTACCACATGGGTATTTATGACAGTTTTCTGACTTCCATATAGAATTCTAGGTCACGGAATGGAAGTGGCAATAATAACATCTCATGGAAAACCACAAAACGTAAATAATTTTACTAAAATGAAATTTCTAGTGTCCACTCTCCATGCATCAGGTGCCTTACTTAAGTGGCAGCCAGATAAAGATCGTATCCATCTGTTGTAATACTGATAACGGAATCATTGATTCCTTTTATATCAAAGATCTGGTAGACAAATAAGCAAAAATTGGGTAAAAACATTGGCCAACTAGTATGCGGATTTCAACTTCAAAACTCAGTATTAGAATTCAAATAGGATGCCTTGTGCCAAACAAATTAATTGAAGTGACTGGTAGAGTGAAATTGCCTACGGGCATATTCAGAACTAAAAAAATCAAAATAATACCTTTGCGGTAGCATTTCTGGAACTTTGCACAACACAAAGCTGTTTAAAGTGTTCCTTGTTTCCCCCAAATGCTTTCAGATCTGTAGTCAAAAATGAAATTTCACTAATGATAGCTAAAAGAAAAGACCATTCTACAATAAACGAACTGCCAATTAACATACCTCGTCCATCAGGCAATAGTAATCTTCTCTTGGCTGTTGGCGTCTCAACTCGGTCATCCTCCAAAAGTTGCAACTTCCTCTTCCTCGTATACATCATAAATACCTCACCGCACACTCTCACCTGAGTTGTAACCGTGAACGGAAATCTAGGAACCAATGGAGCAATGCCGGTCGACAAAAACTGCAGGAAAGCCGCCACGGTAACGTCTGAAGGGGTGACGAAGCCGTCATCCGTTAGCATCAGAGGGGACCCAGGGATATTGCAGAGTATCTCGACGAATTCCGCGCCCGACTCAAGGGCACACCTGGATGCAAGCTCCTCGGCGGGCGCGGGGCGGCCGAGCCGTAAAAGAACGGTGAGGAGGTACCATGCCCGCTCGACGAGGGCCGGGGACGGCGCGTAGTAGTACTCCGGCCAGGGAGGAGCCACCATGGTGGAGCAATGGGAATTCCCGTAGCACGATTTCGATCTCCAACCGTCCCGACCAGGAATCTAAGGCTAGGGTTTCGGGATATAATCTATTTCATTTTATTTTAGGATAAAAGGAGGCGGGAAAGGTCGATGTACTGAAATTTGAGGGATCACGTGACACGATTTCCCGCCCACGAAAATGCACAAGCGAACACGATTCATAACTTCTTAAAGAAAATTCCTTGACACGTCATCAACTAACGGAAAATTGATTACCAGGTTGATTGATAATCCGTTGGTTAAAGAAAATTTAAATATTAATCGAAATTTTAAATAAAAATTATTCAAAATTATCACTAGAAATAAAACCATATTTTATGAATAAAAATATTGATTGCCTTTAATATTTTTTTCATTGAGAATCATCCAGGGTGAAGTCAAATAAAAAATAAAATTAATTCAAAAAATATTGGAACTAATTTAACTTAGTCGTTAAGATAATTATTGACTTCATCATGGTGGACGCACTGTTATATTGACTCAGAGGATAAATTAAACTAGGTTTAAATCATAGCACCAATTATATAGCATATGTTGGATGGATTAGGGTGGTAAATAAATTGCACTCTGAATAAGTTGAATGTTTACTTTGATAAAACTTATTTATATTTATTTAATAATAAATATATATATATATATAATAAATAAACTTAAATATTAGAAAAATTAGTTCATTGCTCACTAACAATTTATAAATAAACTTATCTAAGTGTTATTTTTTTAAATTTTTAATTAAATACACAAAATTATAATAATTTACACATTTTTATATTTTAAAAATAAAAAATAATATAAGTTCAATGTATTAGTTAATTATTTATTTATAATACTAATAATATTATTAGTTTAACTCCGATAAAAAGTTTTACAACAGACCAATTAGCTCAACCATTTTTAGTTGACTATTTTTCAAATTGCTTCAGACTTCTACCTGGCAAAGGATCTATCAATCAACTCGCCTCCACTTCAACCGATTGTGATCCTATCACGAAGTGAGTCGGATGCCCTTACAATTGGGTGAGTCTCCGAAAAGAGTGAGGTCGCTGGGGTAGCATGACGAGCTGGAGCGCTCCCAACCTGCAAGACAGAGACCGTTAGAACTCCCCGGGAAAAGTCCTCGACCAGGCACTCTGACGGTCAAGTCAGTACGTGACGGTGGTGATGGAAAGCAATAGAACAGTAGGGAAATTGCACTATCGTGCGTACCTGGGAAATGCGGAGTGAGAAGTATATGTAGCCGACGAAGCTGACAGGTTCTGCCCCGCCTGCCACCTGTCGTCGCGTAGCGAGGACAGGGCAAGGCATGTCCAGGGATGGCAGGGGTGGCAGGGTAAAGTGGCACATGCTGTATTAAGGAAAGAGACCCTGTCAACTTAAGAGTTAGCATCGTTGGACGCCGCTCGGCCTGACACCAGGGCATGTGGTCGAGGTACGGGAGACAAGATGTGGCAGGCAGATCAATACCTCGGCGGGATATCCGCCACTGGGGACCAGGACGACCGAGGTCCTGCGCCGACCCCGTACAGCTTCTGGTAGTCCTGTGTTAGGGGGTGGTGCGCCGACTGGGGTACTGAGTAACGAGGCCGACTGAGGGCCTATGAGGGTGTCGACTGGGGCACTGCGTAGTGAAACCGGCTGAGGGCCTATGAGGGTGTCGACTGGGGCAGTGGTAACAAGGCCGACTGAGGGCCTAGGGGGTGTCGACTGGGGAAATGAGTAGCGAGGCCTGCTGAAGGCCCATGAGGGTGCCGACTGGGGCACTGAGTAACGAGACCGACTGAGGGCCTAGGGGGTGCCGACTGTGGCACTGAGTAGCGAGGCCTGCTGAGGGCCTATGAGGGTGCCAGCTAGGGCCTATGAGAGTGCCAGCTGGGGCCTGCTGAGGGGCCTATGAGGTTACGTAAGCTGGCCCGGGATCATAAGCATCTCCCTCAAGTCTAGTCGAAGGAGGCACGCAGTCCGACTGACTGGACTCTAAATCTAGTCCGAGCCTGGCGCGCCCCTCGGAAGGATCGACCGTCATCGATTGCAAAGATTCTACCGCACCCACGTTCTGTCACCCAGAATATCACCCGAGTCTGATCAGACGACTTCAGCTGGGTCGCACGTTTCTCCCAGTCGTTCATCGAACGATTGGCACTCCTCACCTACCTCCATAAGTGAGACTCCTCGCTTGCTCATTCTTCTTTCTACATTCGAAACCGTCCGCCGTCCTCCGCTGCTTTGCGTGCCGCTAGGGTTGCGACAACTACCTCATCCCGGCCTTTCTTCGGCGACCCCTTTGCACTGGTTAGCTTCTCGCCTCCTCCTTCTCCGATGACCTCTTCTTCTTCGTCTCCGCCCCCGCCTCAGCCTTGGTATGTCACCCTGAGAACTACCCTTATTGCCCATGACCTGATCCAGATAAAATCGGACTTCTTAATTCCGGCCGACCACCGCCTACGCCTGCCTAAATCACACGAACACCCAAATTCTGCCCCCTTGGGCTATATTGCCTTATCTCGGGATCATCTTCAAGCTGGCCTACATTTCCCCGTCCATCCCTTCATTGCCGCCATCTGCGACTACTTCCAGATTCCTCTGTCTCAACTAGCCCCCAACGCCATAAGCCTTATATGTGGCTCGGCCATCGTTTTCTCACTTCTCGAAATTCCCCTTGTACCGGGGAATTTCCATTACTTCTTTTACCCTAAATAGCAAGAAGTGGGCGACTTCTTCTTCCAGGCCCGAGCCAAAACTTCCTTCCTCCTGAACCTGCCCATCTCAAACAAAGGTTGGAAGGAACGATACTTCTTCATTGGGCCCATCCCAGCCCCGGGTTGGCCTACCACTTGGGTGGAGGGACTCCCCGTGTCCGAGACTCTCCCCCGATACTATCGCACCTCCGCCGCCTACTTGGGGATCATTGTTGAACTAGAGGACAGACACTTCCACGGCGGACTTTTGTTAAAAGAGGGGATTCTCTCCGCTTTCGGTCTGAGCCCGAGCCCCGCTCCCCCTCTGTTCGATGTTGGTAAGTCTTCCCGTATATACCAAGTATATCTCTCAGTCGGGCCTGCACTTATTTTTCTTTCGCAGTTTCTCTGTTGCTGTCCACGGCCTTGAAGGGAGGTTTCAGGCTAGAGAAGGCCGAACTATAGACTCAGGTTGCCTCGGTGTTGGCTGCTAGAGGAGGCCCCGTGGCAGAGGTTGTCCCGACCAACCCGACCCCGACTATACGGGGGTCGGTCCCCATTGCCTCCAAGAGCGCTCCATCCACGACTGCCCGACCATGCCCTTCCTATACACGCCGACGAGCGTCCTCCCCCCTAGGGGGCTCGTCCCGCCCTTCTTCCAGCAAACCTCTAGAGAAGAAGAAAAAGAGAGCGGCTCCCGAGCCAGAAGCTCGCTTTGCTTCCTTGGAAAAGAAGAAGAAGAAAAAGAGAGCGGCTTTCGAGTTAGAAGCTCACTCTACTTCTTTGGCCATTGTTCCATACATAGCCCCCACTATTGACTCTCCAGCCCCCCTTCCCGTTGAGGGCTCCCCAGTTTGCCCACCAGCAATTGCTTCTGTCGTTGCCTTTGGCCCCGATGCTGCGGTCGACCTTTCTGTCACCACATCGCCCGCCAAACCCTCTGCTACCTCCAACACTTCCGACACCACGATGTCTGCTCGATCGGGGACCCCTTCCGCCGAGGGTCCGCCTAAGGACCAGGTGATGCACCTCTTCGTGCCCTCTCAGGCGGACCGTCGCCTAAAAATGCCCTCAGGCGAACTGCCCGAGCACCACCAAGATCTGCGCTTGTATGAGTCAGTAGCCGATCGCTACGCCCAAGGATTCGAGGAGTCCTATTTCCGGGGCTCCTGCAACAAAGCTGACGCTTTTTTCCTTAAGGCCACTCAAGTACGTACAGACAACTTAGGCCTTTCACTGCACTTTTTATTTCTAATTCCTAGGAATGGCGTTCCTCCAACAGTTCGCAGGAGACTGCCACGGCATCTCTATGTCGCTCCTGACCCAAAGCTACTGCCGCAGTGCCCTCGTCTTCCCGGGTGACCCCCCTTTCGGAGCACGTGTCTCCCTCGCTTGCTCCTGAGGTATCGCTTTCTCTAGCGCCTCTGGAGCTTCCCCTTTCTCAGTCGGGAAGCTCCTCTCGAGCGCTCTCTTCGACTTTGTTGAAGAGGGTTTGGGCACATGCACCTATGGGGGATCCGAAGGGAGGTGTTCTTACCGTCCTTCGTCATTCAACTCGTCACGGTTCTGTATGCCGACCGGCTGGCAATACCGGCTCGATGCTGGAGGGGCTATGATCATTATGCCTCCTATCTCAGCCAATGCCAGTCTGGGGCGGCTTATCGCTTGCATGCTCCTTGCCCCTTTCCGACCCATGGGCCTCTGTGGGTGAGGATGCTGCCGCTGGCTCTCCTGGACCAGTCTCTTCACCTGCCGCCACTATCTAATGACTCGTGTTCAAGTGGTGGCCCAGACTGGAAGTCTGCAAACTTCTTCCAGCCGATAGTCCAGAAACTCTGCTCGGGCGAGAGCTCCTAGGCCCGACCTGAGAAACTTCAACTTACGAGAGGTGTTGCTTTTATTTCTCTTTTCTTTACTTCTGACCCTTGCCTTCCCTTGTCAACAGGCATCACCGTCAGATTGGATTTCTGAGGAGTGGACTGCGCTCAGAGCGTAACCTTTCGAAGCACAACACCTCATCTCTATCTTGCGGGCCGATTTGAGGGCCAAAGAGGAGGAACGAGTTGCTAATGCCGCGGAGCTCAGCGAGCTTAAGCAAAAGTACGAGGTCCAAACGTCCGTACTGAAGGCCGTCCAGCGACGCCTTCGACACCTCAAGAGCTATACCGACTCCCTGCTCCAAGGTCAGGCCCCGAAGAAGACTGGTCGAGCCCCGTGAGTTAGGATTAGTCAATACTGAGTCCTGAGCGCTTTTGCCTTTATTAGCTGAAAAGGCCCTAAACCTCTATCTTGTAATCGCTTGGGATAATAAAATGCCACTTTTTCATATACTTGCAATGTTTGCGAGTCAGTAATCCGAACGACATTATTAACTTGCGCGAGGGCTTCTCTTACTTAGGCCCTAGTCGCTACGCATTTTTATGGTTGGGTGCGGGCATTAGACTTTCCCTCTTTGGGGGGGGGGGGGGGGGGGTTGCCCGGACCGAAGATGTTGTGCTCCCGTGTCAGGACGGGGTATTCTCAAGCATAATGACAGATTAGCCACAGGTGAGTGATTCGCGGCAGGGAGAACACGTAAGTGTTGATTGAAGGACATAACCGTTATTCCGAGCCCTTTGCAACGTCACGGCTGGGCCGTAAACTACTGGTAACTTTGTCGGGCCGTACATTTCCTGATCGGGCTCGACACAAGGGGCACCCAAGTCGGGGAGATGTCACGGAGTTTCTCTTGTCATAATACTTCAAGAATTTCGCCCGTGTGGCGGGTTAATAAGTGGGGAGCACGGATCGCCCTGCACTGGGTCCAGGACCCAGCTGGCGAGGGAACGTGATTTGTTAAAAGATGGGAGTTTAACCACCGACTCAGGCCGATTCTCAGGAGCGTGGGTCGCCACGCGTCCGATCGGAGACACTGAACCAAATGGGGTGCGGAAGCTGGCCCCCTTATAACTTGCCGGCGAGGCAGGAGTTTGCGCACACGGTCGGGCAGGACTCGGGGAGCGTGGGACGCCACGCGTCTTACTGAGCAGCCGAGCCGCGGGAAATATAGCACACACGGTCAGGCAGGTTGATCCGCGGGATAATAGCGCACACAATCGGGCAGGACTCAGGGAGCGTGGGACGCCACGCGTCTTACTGAGCAGCCGAGCTGCGGGAAAGCACACACGGTCAGGCAGGCTGAGCCGCGGGATAATAGCGCACACAGTCGGGTAGGACTCAGGGAGCGTGGGACGCCACGCGTCTTACTGAGCAGCCGAGCCGCGGGAAATATAGCACACACGGTCAGGCAGGCTGAGCCGCGGGATAATAGCGCACACAGTCGGGTAAGACTCAGGGAGCGTGGGGTGCCACGTGTCTTACTGAGCAGCCGAGCTGCGGGAAAGCACACACGGTTAGGCAGGCTGAGCTGCGGGATAATAGTACACACAGTCGGGCAGGACTCAGGGAGCGTGGGACGCCACGCGTCTTACTGAGCAGCTGAGCTGCGGGAAAGCACACACGGTCAGGCAGGCTGAGCCGCGGGATAATAGCGCACACAGTCGGGCAGGACTCAGGGAGCGTGGGGCGCCACGCGTCTTACTGAGCAGCCGAGCTGCGGGAAAGCACACACGGTCAAGCAGGCTGAGCTGCGGGGTAATAGCTCACACAGTCGGGCAGGACTCAGGGAGCGTGGGACGACACGCGTCTTACTGAGCAGCCGAGCTGCGGGAAAGCACACACGGTCAGGCAGGCTGAGCCGCGGGATAATAGCGCACACAATCGGGCAGGACTCAGGGAGTGTGGGGCGCCACGCGTCTTACTGAGTAGCCGAGCTGCAGGAAAGCACACACGGTCAGGCAGGCTGAGCCGCGGGATAATAGCGCACACAGTCGGGAAGGACTCAGGGAGCGTGGGGTGTCACGCGTCTTACTGAGCAGCCGAGCTGCGAGAAAGCACACACGGTCAGGCAGGCTGAGCCGCGGGATAATAGCGCACACAGTTAGGCAGGACTCAGGGAGCGTGGGACGTCACGCGTCTTACTGAGCAGCCGAGCTGCAAGAAAGCACACACGGTCAAGCAGGCTGAGCCGCGGGATAATAGCGCACACAGTCGAGCAGGACTCAGGGAGCGTGGGGCGCCACACGTCTTACTGAGCAGCCGAGCTGCGGGAAAGCACACACCGTCAGCAGGCTGAACCGCGGGATAATAGCGCACACAGTCGGGCAGGACTCAGGGAGCGTGGGGCGCCACGCGTCTTACTGAGCAGCCGAGCTGCGGGAAGTATAGCTCGAGAGCCTGGTACATCTGCGAGCGGGGTAAGGACCATGTGCTTCCACTTGCCAGATGTGTCTTACACTTACATCATCACTTGTCACTCGGCAGCTCGATAAGGCTGAAGGTGGACCGCACTCCAGGGTCGATCCAACCTTTTTCCCTTCTTATTTTCTAGGTAATACGCTCCCGAAGAAAGCTTTTGAACAATCTTGAAGGGTCCTCCCCACTGCGGCTCCAGCTTGCTTACGTCCCCCACAAGTTTAATTCTTTTCCAGACAAGGTCGCCCACTTGAAATGTTCTAGGTAGCACTCTTCGGTCATACCGCTGCTTCATCTTCTGCCTATATGCGAACATTCGAGCTGCTGCTTTGTCACGAATTTCATTGACCAGGTCCAGCTCCAACCGCCGTCTCTCCGGATTATCTTCATCATATGCCGCCCTTCAATCCGATTCGCACCTGATGGACCCAATTTAGCTAATTAAAGTTGTCACGAAATGTGTGGATCCGTCAGAATTTAGAATTTATAAATGAAAAGCTGGAAACCCTTTTTACAATCAAAAGTATGAAAATGTAATATAGGGGCCACAGGTCGTATTTTTCTCGGGGCTAGTTGACGTTGTGTGATTCGCGCTTGTATTTAGGTGTCGTTTGTGAATTCGGGTTTCGAATGTGAATTGGGTTTGGATAGCAATTAAAAAGAAATGTAATCGCAAGGAAAGGAAACTTAGCTAAAAAGCTAAACAAGTGATGGTAGGAAACAATTCTGGTTTTAGATCAAAATCCGACAAACTCTAACGTGAACCAATTGGAATTGAACAAATGGATGAGAAATATAACTCCAATGCAGAAATCGAATGCGCAGGTGTAACTCCAACCAATGGACTGAATTGGCAATTTCAACTCCACTTAGATGCAAATCAAGCAAGCAACTAATTTCAAATACAATGGAATTCAATTGCCAAGCTTCCTTGATATAAACTCAGCAACTTCAATTGAAAACTGCAGAAATGGATTTGGCACAGACTTGAAACTGGGATGCAGTAATGGAAGTTGAGAAAAGCCTGCTTATACTAAATGCAAAACTGTAAATATGGCAATTCAGAATTTCATTAATGCAATGACAATTAACTGACCAAATTTGAATGATTTCTAATGCAGAGACTTGCTTTTAAAATTAATAAACTGACATTTTCAGAGAAAGAACTGACCCATTCGAAAGTAACTCAAGAGAAATGAACTCAGAATTGCTATGCATGAATGTAGAGGTGCAGCAACCAGTCATATGCAGAACACACGAAAATCAGAATTGATGTGCAGGAAATCAGATTGCCTTGGCTGTAATCGATTTCAGCAACTGCAGAAAAGGAGCAGAATGCAGAATTGGATGCAATGGTTTACCAAACAGGAACCTTTGATGTGCTGAAATCGAAACTGAAAGAGTACAATTGAAGAATGCAGAAATAACAATAGGGAATGCAGAATTGGAGTTGAGACTCAATCGGATATTGGCACGCTGAGAAATCTAGACCCAACTGGCTGAACACGAGCTGACATCAATCACTTTGTTAGGGTCTCGTTTGATACACCATTCAGAAGTTATCACATTAATATGCATGCAAGGAGACTAACCCATTCAAAAACCAATCTGATGCAGCTGAAGAAAACAGAATTGCAGAAATTCTGCAGGCAATACATGCAAAAACTGATATGCAGTTAAACAAGAGTTCAATGGAGAGTTTCAAATGTCACGAAATTGAGGCAAAGACAACAGATGCAAGCTGAAGTGAAATCCAGAAATGAAAATGCAGAAAAAAAAACTAATTCGAATGCATTGATTCAGATTCAATTTGCAGAAATTCAGCACTAGCTGAGCTGAAAACCTAGAATGAACTGCAAGAATTGAAACTAAGCTCTAAGTTAACTAAGCAAACCTATACCTAACTCGAATGCAGGAATTAACCACTACAAAATGAAGAAACAAAATAGAAAACTAACACTCAGATTCGAATCAGAAACTGAAAGACAATTACTGAAATTTGAATGGCACGCAAGCTAGGAGTTGGCACGCAAGAAGTAAGCTACAAACTAGCTGAAATTAAATCTAATTGTCATCTAAACAAGCTCGTAAACTAACTAACTTGAAGATTTAAAACCTAATTAAGCTAAACAATTCAGAAACTTCAAATTAAGCTGCTGGAATAAAAATGCAGAACAGAACAAGTGGCAGTAATGAAATTACAGCTACAAAGACAGAAATTAAACGAGTTAAACTACTCCTCAATCTTCCACGAGCTCAAAATCTTCTTGGTCGTCAAGCAAGAGCTGGCTTCGAACCCCTAGGCACAGCAAATCGATTGGAGAACAGCTCAGTTGGTCGAATCTACTCAAACTGCACAGTTGGGGAAATTTCCAATCCGAAAGCTTCAATCTCAGTTGTTGAGCTGCGATGGTGATTTGGAGAGGACCTGAGCTCACCTGAGAACCCCTACAAGTGGCTCAAGTCGTCGGAATTTGATTGTAGCTGAGATGTAAGCTCCCGGACCACAAAGAGTGCCGAAACCCTCAAACACACTCTGACCGGATGAAATCTGAGCTGAACTCTCCACCCTAGCTATCTCCAATGATCCAAATCTTGATCTTGATGAAGAATTGAGGGGTCGCGCCCCTTGATTGAAAGAAAAAATGGAAGAAAATGCTAAGAACTCGAAGAACCTACTGTAGCGGCGAGGAAACGCGACGAAGAACAGCTGCTGTGAACATTTGATTAAATAGGAACAAATGGACGGCTCAGATTGATCGGAGGAGATCCAACGGTAGATCTTGGTCTGATTTTAGCCAAACTTTTATGATGATGATCTGGGGTCAGGATCTGCCTTGTGGTAGCTCGGATCCTCCAGATGTGCAACGGATGGTCCAGATCAACTCTATCTGTGAATGGACGCTCTAGAGCCCTCCTTGCTTGATCCAACGGTTGATTTAGCTCTGATTGGGATGAAACCTTCAGATCTTGATCATAGAGCTTGATCAACCCTAACCCTAGCTCGGATTGCTTCAGATCGTCCCGGATGGCTCAGATCTAGCCGCTCTTGAATCGGACGGCCCGGATTAATTGTAATCTTGATAATTCGATCCGGTTCACATCCGACTCAAGTTTGACCCAATATGCCCTAGGTCCAGGATCCTTTCATGCCTACAAAAATATATCAGAAAATTAGTGGCCAAATAATCCAAAAAATATGTAATTTTGCAATTAAGTCCAAAATAAGATAAAGTTCCAAAACCTAGGGTAAAATCATAATTAAGCAATAAAAACATGGGTCAAACATGGATTTTAGCAATTAAAATAATCAATAAAATGGTGCTTATCAACTCCCCCACACTTAACCTTGAGCGTCTCGCGAAACAACTAAATATGTATCCCCTAGATTTTCTTAAGCATAATTAGAAGCAAATGAAAAGAAATTACCTAGGGTTGTCAATTCTCATAAATCTAAGCTCTATGGATTAGTATCTTGTCCTTAAATCAACAACTTAGCCTTTTCATCTATCATGAGTCATTGAGATGAATTTAAATCACTAGCCTTTCAAGGGAAGTTTTTGTGGCTCTCTCCTTAAGTTCTAACTTGATGATGGAAGTGGAGCTCACTCAAACACACATGCTTCTTGCACTACCATAGGCTTGCTTATTATCTACTCTCCACCATTAATCATGATTAGGATCAACATCTATAGAAACAAAGAAAAACATAGAAAATGGTAAGGAGTGAAATAAAAGCTAAGGAAATAGAAAAATTGGTAAAGTGGAAGACTTGAGTGCTTGAGGATGCTTCCAATGCTCTTTGCTTTCCATACAGTCCTCTAATGATCTCAAAAGTGTTGTGAAGTCAAACTTGAGTAATTGCCTTTTATTTGGATGAAAAACCTTGCCTTGACCTCTTGTGCCAATTTTTGTCTATTCGTGCCAACTTTGCTTCCCTTTTCTCATTCTTCTTTCTCTTCTTTCTTTTCGGCTCAGATTTGTATCAAAGAACATGAGATATCAAGTAAAATAGATACTCAATATAAAATTATCACTCAACAACCCTTGTAGCTAACTCTTGATACATTCCCTTTACAAGTTGGCACACTTTCTTCATTTGTTCTCTTTTTTTTTCTTTATCGTGGTCTGCTACTGATTTCATTTCTGCTTCCTTTTCCTCTAGTCGAGTCAAAAGGATAGTGGAACAAAGATGTAATTCGGATGAGAAGCATTCCACTAAACTCATTAGGCCCAAAACTCCTTTGTGTACCCCTTTTGTGTTCTTTCTCTTTTCTTTCTCCTTTTCTGAAATTTTTTTCTTTCTTTTATCCTTTCTCCTGTGTTTCAATATCAGCTCCACGGCATCTTTTCAAGTCTATGATTTCTCCAACAATTAACATCAAGAGCACTTGCTTTAAATAATAGTGGAAACTTCAAGTGTTCCACTCAAATTCAATTGCTGCACATAAGTCGAATTTCATCCACTGCCTTCCCTTGATATTCTCTTCATCAGTTCTAGCATCCATTAGTTCTTCTTGTATCCGAAATTGAGTGTGCACCTTCAACTTCAGATCCATTGGTTCTTCAAATGGATTGCAATTCAGCTTTTAGGCAGTTCCGGATTTTTTTTTTCTTTCTTTCAGCTCAGATTTCAGACATTTCAGCTGTGTTTCAGATCATTCCCAGCTGAGATTCAGATTCCAATTAAGTGGCCGATCAGCTGAATTCAACTTAGCACATGTTCTTTCTTGGATCTTCTTTTATTTAACTGAATTTTTCAGCTCCACGGCAGCAATTTCAGCTTCTTCTTGACACAAATCTGCACACACTACTTCAGCTGCATTTTCAGCCCAACTCTTCAACTCTTCAGCCTTCAAATCTGAGCAACTCCCTCCTCAAGTGCTTCAAGTGGACTGATCATCACTTTTGGCACAAAGAAATGAATTCCATCTTTGAATACTCTCCTACGCCACTGCTCTTCCACTGAAGCTCAGATTTTATTTTACTACTTTCTAATTCTTTGCTTGCAAAACATCCTCTAGATGAGTGGACGAAACACCTTCATAGCATCTTCCTCTGATTTCATACTGCTTCAGATTCTAGCTCAGCTTCCGTTTAGCCTATTTTAAGCTTTATATTCTCAGCTCATCCTTTCCAATCTTGCTTCATTTCAGAATTTTCTTCATAAGTGCTCCATTTGATTTCGGCTCTGCCTCATCACTTTTCTATTCTTTTCACAGAATTTCTTTCATTGCTTCAGACTTCCCTGCTCCAATCCAGAATTTAGTTTATCATTCCATTCAAACTGTCTTCAGCTTGTTTTCCTTTTCTTTCTCAGATTCCAGCTCAATTCAGATTTTTCAGATAAGTTTCAGCTTCTTTCCAGCTGCAGAAATTTTCCCTGCTTCAATATCATCTCTTCTTTTCTGCCCATAGCTGCATTTTCGGATTGTTTCTGCTGAATTTCAGATTGTTTTCAGATGGTACAGCTTCAACACTCGGCAGCTCAGATTCAGCATTGCAATAATTTCAGCTCAGCAAAACTTGTTACTGATCTACAAGTTCCTTGCATCCAGATTTTCTAACAGCTTCAAACATGAATTTTTCAGCCTTCAATTCAGATTGTTTTAAACTTGTTTTTAGCTGCAGTTCAGATCATTCCCAGCTGCAATTCAGATCATTCCAGACCAGGACATGCTTTACTTGGAATTTCCTTTTCACTTTGGTGTAGAATCTTCTTTCTTCTCGAAATGGCACAGATTTTTTTCTTTCTTTGGCACAGTTTGTTTTCATTTGGTGCCAACTTTCTCCTAATTACAGATTTTTGGTTCTTCTTTTCTCTTCTTGCGTGCCACTTTGATCTTCAAAATGTGATAAGGAAACTTGATCTCCATTTTTGCTTCCATCTCCCTTGCCCATTCTGGATACCAACTCACTCAAACTCATGCTTGGCACATGAAAAATTTTTTTTCGAGTTGAAACGCATCCTTGATAAAAATTGCTTCCGAATCACCAATCACTCCCCCACACTTAAATCTTTGTCCGTCTCGGGCAAAATAGCATCATGGAAACATCCCAAGCAAGCAAATCCATAGAAAAATTGGGGTTAAGATTAGGAATAAGGAAAGACAATTCAAGAAGAGTGTGTATCAAGTATGATCATGGAAAAAGGGAAACAATATGATTAGTCTTTATAAATGTGATCCAATCAACGAAATATGGTTTTGAAAGAACCTAAGCAAGTTCTAGAGTACAATAACATGTGTGTCACAAATATAAGGCTAATTCTCACTAGGTAAAAACAATTCATCCCAAGTCATCAATTAAGAATCTAAAGCAAAATCGTACTCAAGCAAAATTTTAGGAGAGCAAAGTTTCCCTCAATTTTGCTGTTCTTCGATGTCTTGCCCCAGCATGATGTCCACAGATACCCAGATGAATTTCCCTCAATACATAATCAGCATCTTCTTCGTTCAGGCATTTGAGGAGAGGTCGAGAGAACGATCTCTTGTACAGGGTGTCGCCGACCATGGAGAATCTGGACGCATGCTTCTTGAGCCACCGAGCTTCCTCACGGTTGGTCGGTAAGGTTCCTCGGGTGAGGTAGGTGATGACCGGGATTCGCCAATCAGCTCCTAACTCTAGGTCAGCCTGTCTTTCTATCTGCATGACTAGCAGCGCTGGGCCGCCAGCCTGAGGAAGCACCCATGAGCCGACAGAACTAGCCAGCTTAGCTAACTCATCCGCCTTGAAGTTCTCTTCCCCCGGGATCTTCCTCACCTGTACCTCTTTGAATTCAACCTTAAGCTTCTCGTAAGCCTCTATGAAAGCTTGCAACCGATCACTGTTGACCTCAAACTTTCCCGCCACTTGTTGCGTAACTAGTTGAGAATCTAAGTAGAGCATTACTCGGGCCCCCTACATGTTTAGCAGCCTGCAATCCTACTATGAGGGTCTCGTATGCTGCCTCATTATTGGTGGCTTTATACTCCAATCGCACGGACAGGTGCATTTTTTTCTCCGCTGGGGGAGACCATCAATACACTAATCCCACTCCCCGACCGAGCGGACGAGCCATCCACATATATCTGCCACGCCTCTTCAATTTCGTTCGAATGCAGCTCACTTAGGAAATCCGCTAAAGCTTGAGCCTTGATAGTCGATCGAGGTTGGTATTGAATGCCATATTCACTCAGCTCAGTAGTCCACTTGACCAGTCGCCCTGACGCTTCATGGTTCGAGGCTACTCGGCTCAGATTGCTGTTCGTCAAAACTACGATAGGATGCGCCAAGAAGTAAGGGCGAAGCCTCCGGGCACCCAACAACAGCACGTACATCAACCTTTCGAGTGTCGTGTAGCGGCACTCGGCTCCTTTTAATAAATGAGCGAAGAAGTACACTGGCTGCTGCTCAACCGCCTCCTGTTTGACCAGAACTAGGCTGACCGAGTCAACCGATGCAGCCAAATACACATATAGAGTCTCCCCAACTTCCGGTTTTGCCAACACGGGCAGTTCAGCAAGGTAAGTCTTCAGCTCTTCGAATGACTTGTCGCAGTCGACATCCCACTGGAACTTGGCAGCTTTGCAGAGGGTTTTAAAGAAAGGCAACCCTCGCTCTGCCGATCGGGAGATGAATCGAGATAGGGCCGTGATTCTCCCTGCAAGCCGTTGAGCCTCCCGTAGATTCCTGGGCGGGGGCATATCCAGCAGTGCCTTGACCTTCCCCGGGTTAGCTTCTATGCCCCGTTCGGTCACAATATAGCCTAGGAATTTCCCCCTTCGAGCACCAAAGAGGCACTTAGCTGGGTTCATCTTGAGTCCGTACCTTCGCAGCATCTGGCAAGTCTCCTCGACATCCGCCACCAAGTCCTCAGCACAAGCAGATTTGATGAGGATGCCATCAACGTATACTTCCACATTTCTCCCGATCTGAGATCGGAAGACTTTATTCATCATCCACTGGTAGGTGGCTCCGACGTTCTTTAATCCGAACAGCATGACGGTGTAACAATAAGTACCGTCCGCCGTAATGAAACTGACCTTTTCTTGGTCCTCGGCTGCCAGGGGTACTTGATGATACCCCTGGTAGGCGTCCAGCATGGAGATGAACTCGCTGCCTGCTGTCGAGTCTACCATCTGATCAATCCGGGGCAAAAGGTAGCAATCTTTCGGGCATGCTTTGTTGAGATCCCAAAAGTCGATGCAGATTCGCCATCTGTTGTCCGGCTTGGGCACTAGCACCACGTTGGCCAGCCAGGACGGGAACTGCACTTCTCTGATGTGCCCTGCCTCCGTTAACCTCTCGATCTCCGCCCTGATCGCCTTGTTCTGCTCGGTACAAAAGTCCCTTTTCCGCTGTTTCACGGGCCGAGCGTGGGGGTAGACGTGGAGGTGGTGTTCTGCAACTTTTGGTCGGACGCCTCTCAACTCCTTGACGGTCCAGGCGAAGACGTCTTGATTGCGAGCCAAGCACTCCAGCAGGGGCTCCTTCAGCTCTTCTGGCAATCCTGCAGCAATCTTGACTCGGGACTCCTCCTGGTCGGGGAGGACCTGCACCTCTTCTTTGTCCTCATGCAACTCAGACCAAGGAGAGGCTTGGACCATGTTGCAATCAGGGAAAGGACGTGGGGCTTTGCGACTTTCTACGTGAACATCGTCCACGTAGCACCTCCGGGCTACCTTCTGATCACCCCTGACCTCTCCCACCTGGTCCCCGACTGGGAATTTGACCTTCAGATAGAAGGTAGAGGCGACCGCCCGGAACTCATTGAGAGCAGGTCACCCCAGGATGGCGTTGTAGGACGAAGGGGCGTCCACCACCAGAAAGGTGGACCACCGAGTCCTCTTTAATGGCTCTTCGCCCAGAGAGATGGCCAACCGAATCTGGCCAATGGTATGTACCAGATTCCTCGTGAAGCCAAACAGCGGGGGCACCACTAGCTCCAACTGGGACTTTTCAATCTGGAGCTGATCAAATGCCCTCTTGTAGAGTATGTTGACCGAGCTGCCTGTGTCCACGATGGTGCGGTGGACTTGATAATTTGCGATCACGGCTGTAATGACCAGCGCAGCATCGTGGGGGACTTCCAACCCCTGAAGATCTTGGGGCCCGAAGCTGATTTGCGGCCCCTCCGCCTGGGCCAGGCTAGTGCCGACTTGATGAATCTCCAGCCGGCGCACTTGGGCTTTCCGGGCCCGGTGGGAGTCTCCTCCGGTCGGGCCACCCGAGATGACATGCACGCCGCCTCGAATGACATTTTGTTGGTTGGCCCGCTCTTCCTCCGTTTCCTCTTCCACCGCTTGGTTCCCTTGAGGGAATAGGTTTCGAGCAGCCGGAGCGTTTTCTCGCAGTTTTTCGGCCATCGGGTTGGCGTTCGGGCCGCCTCGGCCGACCCCCCATCCGGGAGGTGTTTGTCTTCCCCGCCCTCTGGGGACCTGAGCCCTACCCCGGCCAGCTTGTCAGCACTCCTCGGTGGCGTGCCCATGACTCTGGTGGAAGCTGCAGTATGGCCTCCACCGGGTGGAGAAGCATCCCTGGGCCACTTGCTGCACGTGGCGCCTTTCCATGCCCGTATGCTCTGTGGGGCCCCGCGGACTACAAATGGGTCCTCCTGAGGGTCTGGCAATGTGAACAGGAGGAGGGGGTGCCGGGGCCAACGATTCTTTGCGCCGAGCCGCCTGCGCTTCCTCGACGTTGATATACTTGTCAGCCTTTCCGAGAAGGTTGTCGAAATCCTTCGGAGGCTTCCGAATCAGTGAGCGAAAAAATTCTCCCTCCTGCAGGTCCTGGGAGAATGCATTAGCCATAACCTCTTGGGTGGTAGTTGGCACATCCATCGCCAACTCATTGAACCTCCGGATGTAAGACTTAAGGGTTTCTTTCAGCCCTTGCTTTAGGGCGAACAGGTTGAGACTCGTTTTGTGATGCCTTCGACTGCTAGCAAAGTGCTGCAGGAACACCCTCTTGAACTTTTCAAAGTTCGTGACCGACCCGTCAGGGAGTCGGTCGAACCATCTCTGGGCTGCACCAGAGAGCGTGGTCAAGAAGGCTCGGCACTTAACGCCTTCCGGATACTGCTGGAGCATAGCATCACTCTCAAATTTCATCAAGTGCTGCTCCGTATCCGTGGTCCCCACGTACTCAGGGACGGTGAAGAAACGCAGGTGGTGGGGCACGGGATCCTCCAAGATCCAAGGAGCGAAAGGGCTGCGTACCGGCGCGGCTAAAGCAGGGGTCAGCCGGAGCTTTTCTCTTATCCAGTCGCCTCCCGCGCACCGGATTGGAAACTGAGGCCTCAGCGGACACCGAATGGGCCTCGCCGATTTGCTCCTGGGGGACCATCACAGGGGGAGGTGCGGGGCCACCCTCAGGCACAGCAGGCCTGCCTTGCCCTCCCGTGATGCGACGCGCCACCGGCTTTGGGCCCTGAGGCCCTTGGCTGGCAGCTTGGGAGAGCCTGTGAGAGACCCTCTGCTGAGCTCGTGTAGCCATGAGTACCTCATACTCCTCACGAGAGACATTCACATTCACTGAGTAAGGGTCAACCATCTTCACTTCCGATCAGGCTGCTGGTGTGTCCCTCCTTCTAGCGCCAAATTTGATCTTGTCGCGAAGTGAGTCGGACGCCCTTACAACTGGGTGAGTCTCCGAGAAGGGCGAGGTCGCTGGGGTGGCGTGACGAGCTGGAGCGCTCCCAACCTGCAAGACAGAGACCGTTAGAAGCCGCCGGGAAAAGGCCCCGACCAGGCACTCCGACGGTCAAGTCAGTATGTGACGGTGGTGATGGAAAGCAATATAACAATAGGGAAATTGCACTATCGCACGTACCGGGGAAATGCGGAGTGAGAAGTATATGTAGTCGGGGAAGCTGACAGGTTCTGCCCCGCCTGCCACCTGCCGTCGCGTAGCGAGGACAGGGCAAGGCATGTCCAGGGATGGCGGGGGTGGCAGGGTAAAGTGGCACATGTTGTGTTAAGGAAATGAGCCCTGTCAACTTAAGAGTTGGTGCCGTTGGACGCCGCTCGGCCTGACACCAGGGCATGTGGTCGAGGTACGGGAGACAAGATGTGGCAGGCAGATCAATACCTCGGCGGGATATCCGCCACTGGGGACCAGGACGACCGAGGTCCTGCGCCGACCCCGTACAGCTTCTGGTAGTCCCGTGTCAGGGGGTGGTTGCGCCGACTGGGGCACTGAGTAACGAGGTCGGCTGAGGGCCTATGAGGGTGCCGACTGGGGCACTGCGTAGCTGAGGGCCTATGAGGGTACCGACTGGGGCACTGAGTAACGAGGCCGACTGAGGGCCTAGGGGGTGCCGACTGGGGCACTGAGTAGCGAGGTCTGCTGAGGGCTCATGAGGGTGCCGACTGGGACACTGAGTAACGAGGTCGACTGAGGGCCTAGGAGGGTGTCGACTGGGGCACTGAATAGCGAGACCTGCTGAGGGCATATGAGGGTGCCAGCTGGGGCACTACGTAACATCTTCTGTGGCTCGGGCTTATTCTCGTAGCGTGGGCCACCACGCGCAGGCGGGGAGCCGAGGTTGAATAAGTCAAAAACCATCTGTCTCAAGAGAAGGCCCTTGCGGGATTATGGGGGCCTTGGCATGGAAGCCCAAGGGGTCTGCGTCCGTGGGCCTCCTACCTAGCGAGATCGTCCCGATCACTGGCCATCTTCCTTCTGACTGAGCATCAGGCTGCCGGGCCAGGTTACGTAAACTGGCCCGGGATTTATTTATAATACTAATAATATTATTAGTTTAACTCGATAAAAAGTTTTACAACAGACCAATTAGCTCAATCATTTTTAGTTGACTATTTTTCAAATTGCTTCAGACTTCTACCTGGCAAAGGATCTATCAATCAACTCGCCTCCACTTCAACCGATTGTTAGCTTGTCAACTAGTGCAATTGCTTGGAGTCGATCATATAACAAACATAATATGATTGCGTTGATTGAGTCAATTAAATATGAACCAATCGATTGTCACTATAGTGCTAATATGGCGAGAGATGCCCCGGAGGATAATATCGTGGTTAAATCCGCTAGTGATAAGTTAAGGATTTAGAATTTAAAATTCAGGTGTATTATTGAAATTTTTTTTTTAATGGATAGTCGACCTAAGAATATGAGTTATCACGATGGATCTCTATATATACTTTTCCAATTTACTTAGACGATTAGTAAAAAAAAATTTTGGGAACAGAGCGATTTCCCAAGTTTATGTTTTTTTTTAATACAATGAGAGCCGTTAATAAAGTGATAATGGTTGAATTTGATGACACCGATAATAGACCAAATTGACTGCTAGAATTTTCAATCGCTATGCGTCGAGCATTCTTAAGCTTGAAGGAACAAGATGGAAGATGATTCATAATATATAAAAAGTAAGAGGGAACAAGATTGAAGGATAACATTCCTAATATGCTCTCAAGCATTCTTAAGCTTCATTGAAATTTCTTTTAGATTGTCCCTGTGCTCTATTGTAAATCCTAAAAGAGTTAAAGAGATTTATCCATTTAAAAAAGTGTTCCCGATGGAAAAAAAAATAGTGCTGATTGCAGAGATGATTTATCTAAAAAAACCATGGAACCGCCACAATAGTGACTCTCCGACGATGATCTTATATCATATAGAGAGAGATTCAACAAATACACAGATGAAAAAAATATATAGCGGAGACTATCATAGACGGCGACACTCTGGAGATGATTCCTATTCGGCAATTTACCAAAGGGCGTACGTAACAATTCGAAATTACCAAAGGGTGTCCCATGGTTTCTATTTTACCAAAGGGTGCAGCCCTTTAAGTGAACTTCCTATTAAACCCTTGGCGCCACAAAATACCTTTTCCATTCCCATTTTTGAGACATCCGAACCACTTTTGCAGTAAAATAAGAATATGTGGTTCGGATGGTCAGGTAGTGAAAATTTTCTCAGCCTATATATATATTAATACCTTGCACAAGTCGAATCATCACGAGGGTACGTATATATTTCGACCTTGCACAACTCAATTCATCAAGGCAGCTGAGAAAGATAGGCATTGAAGGAGAAAAAGCAAGCAACAGATTGATAACAAATACAAATAGTAATGTACGTATGATTGTCATCTTGATATTGTATCAGACCTAGTTTTATACTTATCAACTCTTGCTACAATTTTTATATTTGGAGGAGTCTAAGGGTGATATGCATTACATAATAAGAGCTCTCTGAAATTTGTTAAAATTAAGATAAAAAAATGTTTGAATTCGACCTAGGGGTGATATATTACCATATCAGGCCCTAGAAGGGCCAGAAATTAAAGGAGTTCAATCTCTAGGAGTGCATGATATCATTAGATTTCAGGCCCTAGGAGGGACTGAAATATGTTGTTTTCAGGCATTGGCAGGGCCTGAAAAAAAAAGGAATTCAGGTCCTCCCAGGGCCTGAAATGAAAAGATTTCAAGCCCTTACAGGGACTGAAATCATTGGATTTGAGGGCCTAGGAGGGCCTGAATCAATATAATTCAGGCCCTGTGATTTTAGGCCCTGTGAGGCACATGGGGGTGGGCCTGAAATAAAATGATTTCAGGCCCACGGTGGGCCTGAAATAAATCATTTCAGGCCCACCACGGGCCTGAAATAAAAACTTTTCAGGCCCAGGGTGGGCCTGAAATCACTTCAATTCAGGCCCAGTGTGGGCCTGAATACCTCCATTTCAGGCCCACCGTGTGCCTCAACTGGGAAAATTTCAGGGGTTTTCAGCAAGGTTAGAGGTTTGGGCCTTCCTAGGTCCTTGATTATGATTTTCAAAGTTTGCTAAATGTAATTGTAATTTATTTTTCAGGGATGATAATGTTGTTGACGAAATTATCTCCGAAATATGGAATACTCTTGATGATAATGCTGTCCGAGGAATGGATCAGAAATTACAAGGAATTTGACAATTGATCTAAATGAAGAAGCAACTAATATAGAAGGTGAGGGTTTGAATTCTTCTTCAAGAGTTGTTGAATTCTTTGAGGCAACCTGGAGTGGGGAGGAAGGAATTGAAATCCGGAATGCAAATGAATTAGAACCCATTACAAGTGTACTAGAATTCCAAGCCGATGATATGCAGATTGACGAATATGATTTCCCCCCAGATGAGTACAGTGACTTAGAGGAGGAGTTTCCATTAGCTGAAGATCCTTATATTTTAAATTCTCGATTGCTTGCTGGGCCAATTGGAGAGGTAGAGGCAAGAGATGAGCATGAATTTTTTGTGGGGCAAATATTCCCATCTAGAGAAGAATTCAAGAATGCACTTGTCAAACATGCCATGGTTAAGCATATAAGATATAACCCAGTTGACACCCGAAAAAATAGAGTTAAAGCAGTGTGCTTCAACCAACCATGTACATGGAGAGTAGTAGCAAAGGGGGAAGTAGAGTTCACTGTTACAAAATATATAAAGGAACACCAATGCGGAACTGTTAGGGAAAGTGCTGATCATCATGCATGCTCTTCATCATTTGTTGCTTCTTTTGTTGAAGAGCAATTTCTTCATAATGAACAATACAAACCAAGTATGATTGTATCAGATATTAAAGCTAGATTTGGAGTGTCCATATCATACAGAAAAGCATACATAGCTAGGGAGAAAGCATTGAAAAAGGTTGTTGGAGATTATGATAGACTTATAGAGATCTTCCACAATATCTACGTGAGTTAAGAGCTAGAGATCCTGAAACGTATATGGCACTATGCAGGAATGGTGACATTCAGTTCCAGCGGTGTTTTTGGGGTTTTGATGCTTGCCGAAGGGTGTTCAGGTCTTATTTGCGTAGACTTATCGGAATTGATGTCACACACCTAAGAGGAAAGTATCCGGGAGTAATGTTGATTGCAACGACGATTGATAGTAATGACAATGTTCTTCCAGTTGCCTTCGCAATAGCTGAAGTTGAATGTGGGTCTGCATGGGAGTGGTTTTTGGAGCATACAAAGAGGTTCTTTGGTGTCGATGATCACTCAATCACCATAGTATCAGATAGACATCGGGGCATTATATCAGCAGTTAGAAAAGTCTACCCAAACGCGCATCATGCCTTTTGTTGCCACCACATGTGTTGTAATATGGTAACTGATACTGGAAGTAGAGCTGCTGTAGGTTTGTTTTGGGCAGCAGCACGAGCCAACACAACACTCCAATATGATATGATAATGCAGACAATGCTTGAAAAACATCCAGTTGCCCATAAGTGGCTTCACAACATTGACCCTAAAAGGTGGGCAAATGCACACTTTATAGGGAGAAGGTATAAAATGCTTACCACGAATTGTGTGGAGAGCTTAAATGCTTTGTTCAAGTCTACACGTGAGCTTCCCATAAACAGGTTAATAGATAATACAAGAAGAAAAGTTGCTAAATGGTTCTATAACCGTAGAGAGGAAGTCTCCAAATGACATCTTGCTTTGACACCTTATGCTACAAAAGAAATGGATTCAAGGAGAGAGAAAGCAAGAGCTTATAAGGTTCACCCTTACTCTCAATCAAAAATGGAAGTAGAAACATGAGGCACTTCATACATTGTTGATTTGGAAAAATAGTTTTGTCATTGTGGGGAGTTTCAAATTTCAGGATTTCCTTGCTCACATGCTATTGCCGTAATCATTCACAGGAACATAGATACACTTCCTTATTGTGAGCATTATTTTTATTCTGAAACTTGGAAGTGGGTTTACATGGATCGTATTTTCCCTTGTAGAAGCAAGCAGTTTTGGCCTACTGGAGTAAACGACATTACAGTTCTATGTCCCCGTAGCCTTGTGCAGCCTGGTAGACGAAAGAAGGCACGGATAGAGTCCAGACACAATGGCAAGGTCAAACTAAAATGCAGTCGGTGCAAACAACTTGGTCATAATAAAAGGACATGTAGAATGCCGCCAGCCCCAAGGTCATGAGTTAATTGGTATATGTAGTGACCCAATATTCTGATTGAAGTGTATATTTTGTATGGAGGATAACTGAATGTATATATTTTGTATATTGTACAGCTATAGTATTGTCAAAAAACTAGTTGTTGTTAATGTTGTGACTTGAAGAAGTATTTCAATATTACTTCTTGTGTAAAGTTATGTAAGCAGAATTGAGCAGTTACGAAGTTTTCGGATTTTGAAACCCACAATAATGTAATTTCAGGTCTTGAAGCCCTGAAGTCCTATGGTTTGTGAATATATGTCATTTGAGACCCTTTGTTTGTTTGCTTTATTGAATCACTGTTCTGTGCCAACTGATACTGTATTAACACGTAATTGATAATCATTAGGACTATGTTTGGAGACCAAAAATACCATCTCCTAGCTATCTAAACTCTAACTACTGGTAATGAGTTTTGAGAAATCAAAATATCATAGTTTCATGAAACAAACCTCCTGCTGTGCCAAATTCTGAAAATATGAGGTAATGATGTGGATGGAATTAAATTGTGGTATGCAATGTCTATGTAGGTACTCTTTTTTTTTTGTTTAATATTAAAAATAATTTCACAACATGTATATTTATATAAAATATTTAATCATTCTAATATTGAATTATTTAAGATCTGAAATGAGATTATTGTGTCAGGCCCTGCGTGGGCCTAAAAATATGACGGACCCAAACTATGTGTCACGAATGTGGGCCTCAAATTTAAATGTATATGAATGAATAACTGGAAACCCTTTTTACGATCAAAAGTATGAAAATGTAATATAGGGGCCACAGGTCGTATTTTTCTCAGGGACTAGTTGAAGGTTTGTTTGATTCGCGCTTGTATTTAGGTGTCGTGATTGTTTTTGGGTTTCGAATGTGATTGGGTTTTGGATTGCAAATGACAATGAAATCGCAATTAAAATACAAGATGTATGCCACCAAAACTTGATACGCAAGGAATAAAACTTATGTGCCAAGATGATGCTAAGTGCCGAAACTGTGGTTGACCATTCCAAATTGAAACTAGTTACTTCCACTTGGAAGACAAAGCTATTAGTGAAGTACTAGCTTGAATTAAGGAAGAATTTCAGCAATGAAGAACAGGACACAAGGCTGCTATACAAAACTGATTCTAACTCAGCAATTTGATACAAAGATAGGAACTAACAATTTAAACTTCCGGTCATGAAACTGAGTTCCAAAACAAAAGATTTGCAGAAACTAACTGCTCATTACTGAAACAAACTGATTTCAAATGAGTGAATTGTTATTTGATGCAAGAAAATTCAGAATTCAGGAATACAATGCAGAAGTGAAGAAGGAACTGATCAAAAATCAGTTGATACAAGGTTAATGCCGAAATTCACTTAGTCCAAACTGCAATGAATTATGAACTGATATGCAGAAGTTTAAAACTAAATTCATTAACAAATCGAATGAAAAACAATCAGCAACTGAAGTGGAGTAAGTAAATGTGAAGCAATTGACTGAGAAGCAACAAACAAGGTGCAGATTTTTTTTAGTAAAGGAAATTGCAGTAGTTGGAGTTGGCACGCAATGAATGCTTAGTTCAAGTTCAGAATTACTGAACTAACGCTTGGCAACTGACTTAATAACAGATATAGGAATCGAATTTCAGGAATGAAGTTGGAGCCATACAGTAATTAACTGACAAACATCGAGTGAAACTAAGTTCAGAAATTGCTTCCAAATCAATTCAGAAATGAACTGCATGGATTTTGGATGCAGGGAAGTAAACTGATGCATCAGAACTTAGACTAATTAGCTCAGATACAACTCGTGTCATTGCAGAAACATTCCATGAATGCTACAACACTTTGAGGGCAGAAACAGGAGCTCAGAACTGCAGAAAAACAAAGATGGAACTAACGTTGCAGAAACAAACTAATTTTTCAGGAATAAACTGAATGCATCATTTAAGATCAATTGCAGAAATCTGAATTCGAATGCTTTGTAAATAAGTCAAGCTACAATGTAAATTCAGAATGCAAGCTCACAACTGGTATGCAAGGAAGGAAATAAGGCTTAAACTACTGAAACGCTGAAATTGAAGTTGGCACGCAAGCACCAAGCTGATACGCAAGCTTAACAATTGGCACGCAACTAAAATAAACCAAAGTAAACTGAAATTGAATACAATTATCCACTAAGCAGGTTCCTAAACTACTCAACTTGAAGATTGAAGCTAAATTACAGCGAAACAATTAAGAAAACGAGATTAACTGATCTAATGCGAAGACAGTAACAAAACGAAGTGCTGGAATGAAATTTACAGCTAAAAACTGAATTTAAACCAATTAAACTACTCCTCGATCACTCCCTTAGCTCAAGCGTTTCTTGGTCGTCAAGCAAGAGTGAGCCTCGAACCCGCAAGCTCAGCAAATCAGTGGAAAATCTGTCTCTGCGATCAAATCCACTCAAACCATGCTCAAACTGAAAATAGCAATCGATTTCATTCAACCTCACTGTGGTGGATTGCGATATAGGTTTGGGAATGCTCCGAGCCTTCCAGGGAACCCCTCCAGCAAGCTCGGATGCAATGAAGATGGTGAACAACTGAGATTGATGCAATCAATTGACAGAACTCCGGAGACCTCACAAAAGCTCTGTCTTGGGCGAGATTCAAGCTGGAAACGTCACAGAGCACTCTCTCCACTGACCTAGCACTAGTTCTAATGAAGGATTGAGTGGACGCGCCTCCTTTGATGAAGAAATCTAGCTAAGAAAATGAAGAACGAAGCGAAGAAGATGAGCTAACAGCGGAGACGCGACAAGGCTTGGCTGCGCAGGAAATTTGATTAAGTAATAACCAATGGACGACCCAGATTGATCGAAGGAAATCCAACGGCTGATCTTGATCGGATTTGAGCCAAACTTTAATGATGATGATCTGTGGTCAGGATCTGCCTTGTGGTAGCTCGGATCCTCTAGATTTGCAACGGATGGTCCAGATCAACTCAATCTGTGAATGGACGCTCTAGAGCCCTCCAAGCTTGATCCAACGGTTGATTTAGCTCTGATTGGAATGAAACCTTCAGATCTTGATCATAGTGCTTGATCAACCCTAACCCTAGCTCGGATTGCTTCAGATGATCCCGGATGGCTCAGATCTAGCCGCTTTTGAATCGGACGGCCCAGATTAATTATAAGCTTGATAATTCGATCCGGTTCACATCTGACTCAAATTTGACCCAGTCTGCCCTAGGTCCTTGAACCTTTGGTGCCTACAAAAATAGGTCCAAAATTTAGTGGCCAATTAATCCAATTTAATGTAAATTTGCAATTAAGTCCAAAATAAAGGTAAGTTCTAAAACCTAGGGCAATTTCACAATTAATCAATAAAAATATGAGTCAAACATGGATTTTAACATCTAAAATAATCAACAAAAATGGTACTTATCAACTCCCCCACAGTTAACCTTGAGCGTCTCGCGAAAACACTAAATATGTATCCCTTAGGCTTTCTTAAGCATAATTAGAAATAAATGAAAAGAAATTACCTAGGGTTGTCAATTCTCATAAATCTAAGCTCTATGGATTAGTATCTTGTCCTTAAATCAACAACTTAGTCTTTTCATCAATCATGAGTCATTGAGATGAATTTAAATCACTAGCCTTTCAAGGGAAGTTTTGGTGGCTCTCTCCTTAAATTCTAACTTGATGATGGAAGTGGAGCTCACTCAAACATACATGCTTCTTGCACTACCATAAGCTTGCTTATTATCTACTCTCCATCATTAATCATGAAAAGCATCAACAACTATAAAAACAAATGAAAACATAGAAAATAGTAAGAAATAGAATAAAAATCAAGGAAATGGAAAAATGGATAGAGTGGAAGACTTGAGTGCTTAAAGATGTTTTCAACGTGCTTTGCCCCATCTTAACAGTCCTCTATGATATCAAAAGTATGGTGGAGTGAAACTTGAATAAATTCCTTTGATTTGGATGAATAAACCCTTCCTTGGTCTAATGTGCCAAATTGCCTTTTTTGCGTGCCAATCTTGTTACTTTTCTTCTCTTTCTGATTTGTTTCCTTTTTTCTTTCTTTTTTTCTTCTTTCTTTCTTTCTTATAAGGTTAGAAATGAGATGGACTAAAGCTTTAATGTGGATGAGAAAACTTCACTTGATTGCATGGTGCCAAAATTTCACTTTTTGTGTCACTTTGTTTCTCTTTTTTTTTTCTTCTTCTTCTTTTTTTTTTGTTTTGACCAGCAGTAGTTGCTCTCAATACTTTGTGACACATTTGTGTGCTTCATTTCTTAATTCACAGCCCTTGAAAAATCGAAATCAGCCAAAAGTTTACACAATTTCTGCACAAGCTGCTTATATGGAAAACCACCAATCTGAAATTTTTTTTTCTACTGCTTTCTCAGCTTGCTGCTTTCCAAACCTTTTGAGATTATTGTTGAATTCACTGCCCTGCAACGTCCTTCTGTGTTTTACAGCCTTGAAACCAACTCTCAGCTCATTTTGATACAAACTGTCTTTCATAGCATAACCTCCTGATTTTTTTTTCTCTGCTGCAGATTTTCAGCTTGCATTCTCATCCTTGCTATTCTCAGATTTCTTCACAGCAATTAGTATATAGGAGTAGTTGAGCAAATGGTAGTGGACAGCTTTGAAAAATGAAATTCAGCCTCAAGTTGACACAAGTTTTGCTCAAAATCTGCACTTCCAATCTGATTTTTTTTTTTCGGCATGCATTTTCTGTTTTGATCTGAAAATTCAATCAATAGACTACTGCATTTGGAACCACTGCAGACAAAACTCTTACCCAAAATTAGCTTATTGATTTCCTTCAAAAATTCAAAAATTTTCAGAATTCATCTCTTGTCACAACCTTTGCCATTCCATTTCTACCTTGAGTTCAGATATTTTTTTCTTTCACAGCTTCAAATCAGATTTTACAAGGTGTGGCTGATCTTGACTTCCCAAATTCCAACTTTCCAATTTAGATCCAAGTCAATTTCGATCCAAGCTAGTAGAAATTTTTTTTTCTTCTTCACCTTAACACAAGAATTTCTTTCTTTTTACTTGCCACTTTTAACTTGGATTTGCAGATTTTTTTTTTCATTCATTACCAATCCTTTGCTCATTTTCGAAATTCAAATTCAACTCACTTGGCACCTTTTGGCTTCAACTAACTTTAACTTGGCAAAAATTTTTTTTTCTTTTTGACATGAAATACATCCAAAACTTTAGTCACTCCCCCACACTTAAATCTTTGTCCGTCTCGGGCAAAATAACATTAAGAACATCTCAAGCAACAAGTCTAAAGAAAAAAATGGGTAAGCGTAGGAGATAAGCAAAGAAAAAGAGAATAAACATGATTATTGCTAAAAATTGACGTGGAAAAGGGAAACAAATGGATTAGCCTCTATAGATATGATCCAATCATTGAAATATGATTTTTGAAAGAACCTAAGCAAGTTCTAGAGGTTAATAACATGTGTGTCACAAATATAAGGCTAATTCTCACTAGGTGCAAATGATTCATCTCAACTCCTCAATTAAGCATCTAAAGCAAAGTAGTACTCAAGCATCCAAGATTTCATCCATGATCTCAAATCCTAAGTTTTAACAACCAAATTTAATTTATTTTCAAAAGACTTTAAAATGCTATGGAGAAAACCTAAAGGGATACATTTATTTCTACTCATGTAAGAAACAAACTTCCAAGAGCACTAACATGCTTTTATTGACAAGGACTCAATTTAAAAGAAAATTCTACTTCTAGAAAGCATAAAAATGAAAAATGCAATAAAAGAAAATACAAGAAAGAAAAATCTCCCCTTTATTCTGGTAGACGGAGTCTATCCAGAAGGAGCCTCCATCTTGGTAGTGGAGGAACATGGGTGGCTGGGAGAATTCGGACTCCCCCACACTTGAACTTTGCAGAATTATGCTCCGGTGGCCGCAGGCGATTTAGATTCAAAATCCATTGAAGGACTGGAGTGCTTCGAATTAAAGTAAAATAATCTCCTCCTTCTTTATGCCTTTCAGAAGTCCTTCCAGGAGGCTGGAGTCTGTTCAGTTGGAGCACCCACTCCTGAAGTCTTCTGGACCCTGCAAAATAATGTAATACCTCTCTCAAGCGTTCAGGGTCAGAAAGAAATGAAATAATATCAGTCTCTGCATCAAATAAATCCAAAACTGCATCATATCCAATTATATCAATTTGTGGTGCCTCAATGAAATTTTCAAAATCATTTCCTATAAAATTTGCATCCAGATACTCATCACAAATAAAGAAATCAATTTCTGGCTCATCAATAGAAATTTCACAATTATTTTCCATCAAAGGTGTATCATGTAATGTGTCACAGCCAATCAAATCAATATCAGGTATCTCCAAAAGTTTTTCACATTCATTTTCAGCATAAGACATAACAAGAGACTCATCAAAATAAATAACATCCATTTCAGGCACTTCTAAAAAATTTTCACTATCCATATCCACAAAAGATGTATCAAGTGATTCATCATAACAAACTACATCAATTATGGGTGCCTCTAAAATTATTTCGCTATCCATAGCAAGAGATGTATCAAGTAATGCAGTACGATCAATGAAATCAATGTTTGGTACCTCTATTGGATTTTCACAAACAATTTCTACACATGGTATATCAATAAATTCATCAGAATCAATAAAGTTAGCACTAGGTACCTCGCTGCATTTTTCTGAACAAAGAGGAGAAATACTTACCTGAGCGTGCTGGAGAATACCTGAAGGTTCTATAATAGTAGATGTATCTGTGGCCTCCTCCTGGTCAAGTTCATGCTCCTCTTTAGCCTCAGGCTCTGGTGGACAATCAACTGGTGATCCTTGGGTGCTTGCTTCCACCATGCAAGTCCCTACACTTTCTGGTTCGTTCTCTAAATCTTGTGGTGGTCCTGGGGCTTAGTGCAATCCCCTACACCTATGGAATCATCTCCTCTACATTCTTCTTCTACAATATCTGCAACAACAGTATCAGAAAAATTAGGACCACTAATAATGCTATCATCACAAAATAAAAGACTAGAATGGTCCTGTGGAGCTTCAGTTTCTTCTTCCGGAGCTGAAAAATTTGAAAATGATTTTTGAGTAGGAATCTCCGGAGGAATGCATGCTGTAGGTGCCCAGACTTTAATGTATTCTTCTTCTTCTTCTAAAATTGCAAGATCCATTAAAGAAAGATTTGGCCCTGCACTAGGGTCACCTTGAACTTGCATTTGATTCATTTGACTAGCAATTTGTCCAACGCCTCTTTCGATGTCTTGAAGCCTTTGCTGCTTTTGATGATATTGTACAACTTGTTGATAAATCTCCTCCATTCTTTGTTGTTGTGCCTCATTCTCATTAAGATTCTCAAAGCCTCCTTGGTTAGCATAGCTCCTTGACTGATTTTGAAAGGATGAAGTAGGCTGAAAATTTTGAGCTTGCTGATTTGGTTGAAAACATGGCTGTTGAGGCTGATTAAAGGGTTGATATTCTTGGAAACTTTGCTGGGAGTTGTAGCCTTGAAAGTTCTGATTTTGGTGTGGAAAATTCTGTGGCAAGGGCTGAAAATTTTGATTTTGAAACCCTTGGTTGTAAGGCTGAAAATTTTGATTCAACGGCTGTGTGGGCTGATAAAATGGCTGGTTTTGAGGCGGATCTTGCTGAAATGTTTGACACACTTGCTGCCCCTGTTGATATGGCTGGAATTGAGGTTGAAATTGATTATTTCCATGCTGAAAATTTTCAAAAGGCTGCTGGAAATTTTGGTTAAAATGCTGAAATTCTTGCTGAAATTGTTGGAATTGTTGTGGTTGCTGAATTTGAGGGTGACAAAACTGATTTGGTTGCTCAAATTGGGGTTGATAGCTCTGAAATGGTGGCTGCCCGTTCTGAAAATTCTGATTTGGTTAAAAATTTTGAAATGATGGTTGATCTTGTCGCTGAAAAAACTGATTTGGTTGCTGAAAATTCAAATAGGGCTGTTGGAATTCTTGTGGTGGCTGAAATTGTTGACATGGTAGCTGAAATTGCTGAATTTGTTGATCAAAATTCTGAAATGGTGGCTGCCCATGCTGAAATTGTTGAAAATTTGGTTGACCTGGCTGCTGGAAATTTTGGAGAGGCTGAAATTGTGGCTGAGGTGGCTGAAATTGGTGTTGAGGTTGCTGAAATTTTGGCTAAACCGGCCTCTGGTAAGTAGATGACTGAGCTTTACGTTCTAGTTGGTAGTCCAACTCCTTTAACACATTTTTTAACTCCACCAGTGCATCCTCGAGCTCTGTTGACCCCATTTTGAATTTGCAGCCCTGTCACAAAACAAACAAGAAAAATGACAGCAACCGTATACAAAAATAGAGCACAATAAAATAGAACCCAATGATATGTCTAAAAGCATACAAACAAAAATCAAACAAATCAACTAGTTGCTTCCCCGGTAACGGCGCCAAAAATTTGACGGACCCAAACTATGTGTCACGAATGTGGGCCTCAAATTTAAATGTATATGAATGAATAACTGGAAACCCTTTTTACGATCAAAAGTATGAAAATGTAATATAGGGGTCACAGGTCGTATTTTTCTCAGGGACTAGTTGAAGGTTTGTTTGATTCGCGCTTGTATTTAGGTGTCGTGATTGTTTTTGGGTTTCGAATGTGATTGGGTTTTGGATTGCAAATGACAATGAAATCGCAATTAAAATACAAGATGTATGCCACCAAAACTTGATACGGAAGGAATAAAACTTATGTGCCAGGATGATGCTAAGTGCCAAAACTGTGGTTGACCATTCCAAATTGAAACTAGTTACTTCCACTTGGAAGACAAAGCTATTAGTGAAGTACTAGCTTGAATTAAGGAAGAATTTCAGCAATGAAGAACAGGACACAAGGCTGCTATACAAAACTGATTCTAACTCAGCAATTTGATACAAAGATAGGAACTAACAATTTAAACTTCCGGTCATGAAACTGAGTTCCAAAACAAAAGATTTGCAGAAACTAACTGCTCATTACTGAAACAAACTGATTTCAAATGAGTGAATTGTTATTTGATGCAAGAAAATTCAGAATTCAGGAATACAATGCAGAAGTGAAGAAGGAACTGATCAAAAATCAGTTGATACAAGGTTAATGCCGAAATTCACTTAGTCCAAACTGCAATGAATTATGAACTGATATGCAGAAGTTTAAAACTAAATTCATTAACAAATCGAATGAAAAACAATCAGCAACTGAAGTGGAGTAAGTAAATGTGAAGCAATTGACTGAGAAGCAACAAACAAGGTGCAGATTTTTTTTAGTAAAGGAAATTGCAGTAGTTGGAGTTGGCACGCAATGAATGCTTAGTTCAAGTTCAGAATTACTGAACTAACGCTTGGCAACTGACTTAATAACAGATATAGGAATCGAATTTCAGGAATGAAGTTGGAGCCATACAGTAATTAACTGACAAACATCGAGTGAAACTAAGTTCAGAAATTGCTTCCAAATCAATTCAGAAATGAACTGCATGGATTTTGGATGCAGGGAAGTAAACTGATGCATCAGAACTGAGACTAATTAGCTCAGATACAACTCGTGTCATTGCAGAAACATTCCATGAATGCTACAACACTTTGAGGGCAGAAACAGGAGCTCAGAACTGCAGAAAAACAAAGATGGAACTAACGTTGCAGAAACAAACTAATTTTTCAGGAATAAACTGAATGCATCATTTAAGATCAATTGCAGAAATCTGAATTCGAATGCTTTGTAAATAAGTCAAGCTACAATGTAAATTCAGAATGCAAGCTCACAACTGGTATGCAAGGAAGGAAATAAGGCTTAAACTACTGAAACGCTGAAATTGAAGTTGGCACGCAAGCACCAAGCTGATACGCAAGCTTAACAATTGGCACGCAACTAAAATAAACCAAAGTAAACTGAAATTGAATACAATTATCCACTAAGCAGGTTCCTAAACTACTCAACTTGAAGATTGAAGCTAAATTACAGCGAAACAATTAAGAAAACGAGATTAACTGATCTAATGCGAAGACAGTAACAAAACGAAGTGCTGGAATGAAATTTACAGCTAAAAACTGAATTTAAACCAATTAAACTACTCCTCGATCACTCCCTTAGCTCAAGCGCTTCTTGGTCGTCAAGCAAGAGTGAGCCTCGAACCCGCAAGCTCAGCAAATCAGTGGAAAATCTGTCTCTGCGATCAAATCCACTCAAACCATGCTCAAACTGAAAATAGCAATCGATTTCATTCAACCTCACTGTGGTGGATTGCGATATAGGTTTGGGAATGCTCCGAGCCTTCCAGGGAACCCCTCCAGCAAGCTCGGATGCAATGAAGATGGTGAACAACTGAGATTGATGCAATCAATTGACAGAACTCCGGAGACCTCACAAAAGCTCTGTCTTGGGCGAGATTTTAGCTGGAAACGTCACAGAGCACTCTCTCCACTGACCTAGCACTAGTTCTAATGAAGGATTGAGTGGACGCGCCTCCTTTGATGAAGAAATCTAGCTAAGAAAATGAAGAACGAAGCGAAGAAGATGAGCTAACGGCGGAGACGCGACAAGGCTTGGCTGCGTAGGAAATTTGATTAAGTAATAACCAATGGACGTCCCAGATTGATCGAAGGAAATCCAACGGTTGATCTTGATCGGATTTGAGCCAAACTTTAATGATGATGATCTGTGGTCAGGATCTGCCTTGTGGTAGCTCGGATCCTCCAGGTTTGCAACGGATGGTCCAGATCAACTCAATCTGTGAATGGACGCTCTAGAGCCCTCCAAGCTTGATCCAACGGTTGATTTAGCTCTGATTGGAATGAAACCTTCAGATCTTGATCATAGTGCTTGATCAACCCTAACCCTAGCTCAGTTTGCTTCAGATGATCCCGGGTGGCTCAGATCTAGCCGCTTTTGAATCGGACGGCCCGGATTAATTGTAAGCTTGATAATTCGATCCGGTTCACATCCGACTCAAATTTGACCCAGTCTGCCCTAGGTCCTTGAACCTTTGGTGCCTACAAAAATAGATCCAAAATTTAGTGGCCAATTAATCCAATTTAATGCAAATTTACAATTAAGTCCAAAATAAAGGTAAGTTCTAAAACCTAGGGCAATTTCACAATTAATCAATAAAAATATGAGCCAAACATGGATTTTAACATCTAAAATAATCAACAAAAATGGTACTTATCAGTGGGCCTGAGCATTATTGTGTCAGGCCCAAGCTGGGCCTGAAATGGAATTATTTCAGGCCCAGAGTGGGCCTTAAATGAGATTATTTCAGGCCCAGCGTGGGCTGTGATTTAAAATTAGGGTAGAGGAAAAGTAAGGGTCAATATTGCTTATAGTATCGACAAGAGGACAGATTATAGATTACAGTTTTACACAATAATAAGGATCGAAAGCAATGCTCCATTGGAGTATCAAAATGGTTTACATACATTATAACTACAAACATATATTGTTTGTCATTAAACTTACATTATAAAACTGAATCATTTTGTTTCAGGCCCTGACTGGGTTTCCTAAAATGCTTTTGTTTCAAGCCCAATGTGGTCCTCAATTCAAATGATTTTAGCAAAAACAAGGTTTAATATTACTGATCGGTTCCACAACAATTACAGATTACAGATCATATATGAGACAAAAACAATGATCCGAAGCAAAGTTTCATTGATTTGAAAAGGAGTACATGGATTGTATAATTACAAATATACAATGTTTGTGCTCACAATTACATATGCATAGTATGAACAAAAACTCTAGTTACAGATTTAGCTTCCAGCACTTGTCTCTCATTATTTTATAGCCCACCTGAAATCGATAATTTTTCATTTCCTTTTGGCTGAAATTTGTAGATCTTTGAAAAGCTAGACTTTCTGCATACCGCATCATGAAAAATGCACAATCCGACCTGAAAAACCAATATTGACATTGTTGTCATCTTATAAAACCAACTATGAAATGCATTGTTATTTTTAACAAAAATAAACATCCTCTTACGATCTGCTTTGGGTGGGTACTTGTACAACAATTTTAGTAAACTCTGTCCCAGATATGGAAGGTAATCCTTTATTCCATGTCTTGTAATAAGACCAGTTCAAATTTTTGAAAAACGCCACCTACACAGATATGACATTAGTAACAATTATATTGGTATGAAACTTTTTGTTGAGGTATATCTATGAAGTAGAAAACTTACAGTTTTTTCAAATTTGGCAGTGTACCCTTCTGTGGCGCCGAGAGAATTATAATGATGGATACTACCTTCCACGAGGTCAATAACCATTAGATGCTAATGATCATCTGCATTATTTAGAGGACAGATGATATATCTAATCGGCTTATCCGTATCAGTAGCAATAGTTTGTTCAAAAGCCTGAGCGTGAATCGCCTCAAAAAGATCCTATGGTTATTAAAAAGGAAGTGTTAGTGGACTAAATCATAGAAAAAAATAATAATGATTTAGTAGCTAATTAACTTACATCAAACCCCACCCCCACACAATATGGAGGGCTGGTATGGTGAGTTACACGTTTTTGCTTCATTTCCAAGAATAGTCCAGTATGCATTGATGCAATCCCCGGTGGTGTAGTCATTCCAATCAAATATTGTCAAAAAAGAGAGCATATCTAATGTAAAGGTCCCATTGGACCATACTGGATTCAACTCATACCTACATGCAAATAAGATAAGCAACTTAATGAAATTCTTGAAGATTAAATTTTATTAATGAATGTCAATAATCATCATTGTTTTACAATATTTTTCCAAATGCAATAGCAACTAACTCACTTTAATTTACTAAGCTTTAATAATATTTCAGCAATCTCTGCATCTTTAAGTTTCTTCTTAAAAATTGCCCTGGAATTCTTCAAGATTTTGCTTTTGACCTTTTGAAATTCTTTAGCTTTAGCTGCGTGATGTTCAGATATGTTTGTTTGGGTGGAGGTCTCAGATTTATTTGTTTGCGTTGTAGTATCTGAGATTGATGGGGCAGGAGCCGCGTCATCTTCATCATCATCTTTATCTTCATCCTCATCCTCATCCTGAACAACTTGTTTGCCCTTGCCTTTGGGTTGGTAGTCTTGTCTGACCTGAGTTATTTTTATTTTTTTGGCAAGTAGCTCACCTTCATCTGACCCTTTGCTTTGCAATTGTTCATACATCGTCTTGATTCTTTGGTTATACTGAAGTATGATCTTCTCTCTTGCAGCTAGTCTTTTTTCATTAAGCTCCTCTTGTACTTTAAGTTGCGAAACTTTGTCACCAATTATTTTATCCTTTTCAACAATGATGTCATCTTTTTGTTTCAGTTGCGACTCCTTCTCTGCAATTATTGTTTCTTTCTGAGCAATAATTTGATCCTTGGCACTGATGGCTGTTGCCGTCTCACTTGTGGCTTCCTCCAAACTTTTAAGTGCTATATTTAATTCGTGCTGTAAGGTCTCAATTTGTTCTTGTTTTTGTATACATATATTGCAGGCTTCCGTTTGTAAGGCCTGCTGCCTTCCTTGTGGTGCCCGGCTTCCTTCTGGTGCCTGCTGTAATTCCTCACAGTGTACCTCAAGTGGTTGAGTTGGAGAGAGTAGTCAGGTACCAAATCATGCTCTATATCAAACGGAATTAAATCAACAATAATTGAATCTATGGCCACACGATCTATCATCCTCTTGATACTCTCAACGTGGGCTTTAGGCCAAGTCCAGCGTAGTATTCTTGGCAATTTATGAGGATGTTCAGGAGTAGCAATACTAATATGTTCAGTAACCCATACCTGCAACATCATTATAATCAGTAAATAATATCCATCATCAAATTATATCTGCAGGTATAAGTAACTCTAACTTACAGCCAAAATATTTGGAAATCCCTTGAGCAAGGGAGCCTTGGCCGGTTGAGTTGAATCACCTACATGTCTTTTATGCCTCAATGTCACCTCCTTTCCAATGGCTCTCAACTGAGGAGCCATGAAATTATACACGGCATTGCACCAATTATAGTTTCGTAGATTGTCAAAATCATCTACACAATCAATAAGTGACATGGCAGGAATGGCAAGTATGCTGCTAGTACCACAAAATAGCACTGTACAAAAAAAAATAGAGTATATACAACTGATAGTACAGCTTGTCATTGGATGTAGACATTATTAGCAGTTTCTCCAAATGTCGGGCAGAACAACTGGAATCTTCAAAATACTCCTTGTACAGTGGCGTGGAGGCCTCATTCAAATCAAGTTGGACTATCTCTCCATGGTCAGGTAGCCCTATAATAAGTGATATATCAACCTTTATGAAATTGAGTTTTTTCCCATGGATTACAAAGCTCTGTTCTTCTTCATCCCAATTATCAAACATGTTCTGAACTTGGGGTCTTACACAAGAACTAGTAGGAAGGTCGAGGACCCAAGAAAAGGGTGTGTCTCGAAGCAACTGTTCTTGTGCTGGTGTGGGTGGAACAGAATCAATAAATTTTTTGAAATGACATAGGCTACTTTTCCAGTTCATTCGTTTGCTTCGACCTCTGTTGGCAAAACTGGAATACTGGGTAGGCAATTTGATTTTTTGTTTTGGCAGCTGTTTTTTCTCATGATTTCCCCCAGAGACTTGCTGTTTCTTAGATTTGGTGGGAGCAACTTTCTTTGAAGCTGATCTTTTTTGACCCATACCGAACATTGCAACCATCAAACAAAAAATTATTTGACACAAACAAAAATGACACTTAGAATTCGTTCATAAAAGGGCCTCCTCAAATTCAGTCTTTTACTGAAAACTATCGCTAACCCTAGGTGAAAGCAAGAACTGAAATGACAAACTACAAATTACGGTACATACAAGTTGACTAGTGCGATGACGATGATGTCGCCCACAACTACTCCAATCAAGAGAAGCACGCTACCTTCAAATCGCAACAAATCTGGAGCTAGACAAATGAGTGACTGCTAAACAAATGAGTGACTGCTGGGCCAGATATAAAATGATTTCAGGCCCTAGGTAGCCCTTTTTATATGTAATATAAATATAATTTAGGTTATATCTATTTTTATTTATAAAAATAAAACTAAATTTAGAATATATCATATATATTTCAGATTTATCATGTGCATTTTATTGATTATGTATTTATATTTACTTTTCAAGCCTCTAAAATTCAGATATATTTATTTTTATTGATTATGTATTTAATTTTATTGAACGAAGCTAGGCCTAAAATAATTTTATTTCAGGCCCACCTTGGGCCTGAATATATCTTATTTCAGGCCCACGGTGGGCCTGAAATAAAATGATTCAGGCCCAGGTGGGCCTGAAATAAAATGATTCAGGCCCAAGGTGGGCCTGAAATCAAATGATTCAGGACTGAATGCCCACCATGGAAAATGAATTCAGGCCCACGGTGGGCCTGAATGACTTCAAGTCAGAGGTGGAAATTTAGAAAACCCAATATCCATATGATTCTGATATCAGTAGATAGGTTGAGGTAGGAGATGAGATATATTGGGTTTTGGCCCAAACCTCTAATCCTTGCTGTATCACCCAATGCTATAGGAGTGGTTTAGGTATATCAGTGAGTTTTGAGCAAAACTCACTGATGGACCTCCCATATCTGGAATTCTGAAAAACCTATATCAGTAGATAGGGTTGAGGTAGGAGATGAGATTTTGGGTGCCCAAACCTCTAATCTTGCTGTATCACCATTGCTATAGGAGTGACTTAGGTATATCAGTGAGTTTTGAGCAAAACTCACTGATGGACCTCCCATATCTGGAATTCTGAAAAATCTATATTAGTAGATAGGGTTGAGGTATGAGAAGAGATTTTGGGTGCCCAAACCTCTAATCTTGCTGTATCACCATTGCTATAGGAGTGGCTTAGGTATATCAGTGAGTTTTGAGCAAAACTCACTGATGGACCTCCCATATCTGGAATTCTGAAAAACCTATATCAGTAGATAGAGTTGAGGTAGAAGATGAGATTTTGGGTGCCCAAACCTCTAATCTTGCTGTATCACCAATGCTATAGGAGTGGTTTAGGTATATCAGTGAGTTTTGAGCAAAACTCACTGATGGACCTCCCATATCTGGAATTCTGAAAAACCTATATCAGTAGATAGGGTTGAGGTAGGAGATGAGATTTTGGGTGCCCAAACCTCTAATCTTGCTGTATCACCATTGCTATAGGAGTGGTTTAGGTATATCAGTGAGTTTTGAGCAAAACTCACTGATGGACCTCCCATATCTGGAATTCTGAAAAACCTATATCAGTAGATAGGGTTGAGGTAGGAGATGAGATTTTGGGTGCCCAAACCTCTAATCTTGCTGTATCACCAATGCTATAGGAGTGGTTTAGGTATATCAGTGAGTTTTGAGCAAAACTCACTGATGGACCTCCCATATCTGGAATTCTGAAAAACCTATATCAGTAGATAGGGTTGAGGTAGGAGATGAGATTTTGGGTGCCCAAACCTCTAATCTTGCTGTATCACCATGCTATAGGAGTGGTTTAGGTATATCAGTGAGTTTTGAGCAAAACTCACTGATGGACCTCCCATATCTGGAATTCTGAAAAACCTATATCAGTAGATAGGGTTGAGGTAGGAGATGAGATTTTGGGTGCCCAAACCTCTAATCTTGCTGTATCACCAATGCTATAGAGTGGTTTAGGTATATCAGTGAGTTTTGAGCAAAACTCACTGATGGACCTCCCATATCTGGAATTCTGAAAAACCTATATCAGTAGATAGGGTTGAGGTAGGAGATGAGATTTTGGGTGCCCAAACCTCTAATCTTGCTGTATCACCATTGCTATAGGAGTGGTTTAGGTATATCAGTGAGTTTTGAGCAAAACTCACTGATGGACCTCCCATATCTGGAATTCTGAAAAACCTATATCAGTAGATAGGGTTGAGCTAGGAGATGAGATTTTGGGTGCCCAAACCTCTAATCTTGCTGTATCACCAATGTTATAGGAGTGGTTTAGGTATATCAGTGAGTTTTGAGCAAAACTCACTGATGGACCTCCCATATCTGGAATTCTGAAAAACCTATATCAGTAGATAGGGTTGAGGTAGGAGATGAGATTTTGGGTGCCCAAACCTCTAATCTTGCTGTATCACCATTGCTATAGGAGTGGTTTAGGTATATCAGTGAGTTTTGAGCAAAACTCACTGATGGACCTCCCATATCTGGAATTCTGAAAAACCTATATCAGTAGATAGGGTTGAGGTAGGAGATGAGATTTTGGGTGCCCAAACCTCTAATCTTGCTGTATCACCATTGCTATAGGAGTGGTTTAGGTATATCAGTGAGTTTTGAGCAAAACTCACTGATGGACCTCCCATATCTGGAATTCTGAAAAACCTATATCAGTAGATAGGGTTGAGGTAGGAGATGAGATTTTGGGTGCCAAACCTCTAATCTTGCTGTATCACCAATGCTATAGGAGTGGTTTAGGTATATCAGTGAGTTTTGAGCAAAACTCACTGATGGACCTCCCATATCTGAAATTCTGAATAACCTATATCAGTATATAGGGTTGAGGTAGGAGATGAGATTTTGGGTGCCCAAACCTCTAATCTTGTTGTATCACCATTGCTATAGGAGTGGCTTAGGTATATGAGTGAGTTTTGAGCAAAACTCACTGATGGACCTCCCATATCTGGAATTCTGAAAAACCTATATCAGTAGATAGGGTTGAGGTAGGAGATGAGATTTTAGGTGCGCAAACCTCTAATCTTGCTGTATCACCATTGCTATAGGAGTGGTTTAGGTATATCAGTGAGTTTTGAGCAAAACTCACTGATGGACCTCCCATATCTGGAATTCTGAAAAACCTATATCAGTAGATAGGGTTGAGGTTGGAGATGAGATTTTGGGTGGCCAAACCTCTAATCTTGCTGTATCACCATTGCTTATAGGAGTGACTTAGGTATATCAGTGAGTTTTGAGCAAAACTCACTGATGGACCTCCCATATTTGGAATTCTGAAAAAACTATATCAGTAGATAGGGTTGAGGTAGGAGATGAGATTTTGGGTGCCCAAACCTCTAATCTTGCTGTATCACCATTGCTATAGGAGTGGCTTAGGTATATCAGTGAGTTTTGAGCAAAACTCACTGATGGACCTCCCATATATGGAATTCTGAAAAACCTATATCAGTAGATAGGGTTGAGGTAGGAGATGAGATTTTGGGTGCACAAACTTCTAATCTTGCTGTATCACCATTGCTATAGGAGTGGTTTAGGTATATCAGTGAGTTTTAAGCAAAACTCACTGATGGACCTCCCATATCTGGAATTCTGAAAAACCTATATCAGTAGATAGGGTTGAGGTAGGAGATGAGATTTTGGGTGCCCAAACCTCTAATTTTGCTGTATCACTAATGTTATAGGAGTGGTTTAGGTATATCAGTGAGTTTTGAGAAAAACTCACTGATGGACCTCCCATATCTGGAATTCTGAAAAACCTATATCAGTAGATAGGGTTGAGGTAGGAGATTAGATTTTGGGTGCCCAAACCTCTAATCTTGCTGTATCACCATTGCTATAGGAGTGGCTTAGGTATATCAGTGTATTTTGAGCAAAACTCACTGATGGACCTCCCATATCTGGAATTCTAAAAAACCTATATCAGTAGATAGGGTTGAGGTAGGAGATGAGATTTTGGGTGCCCAAACCTCTAATCTTGTGTATCACCATTGCTATAGGAGTGGTTTAGGTATATCAGTGAATTTTGAGCAAAACTCACTTATGGCCTATCATATCTGGAATTCTGAAAAATTATATCAGTAGATAGGGTTGAGGTTGGAGATGAGATTTTGGGTGTCCAAACCTCTAATCTTGCTGTATCACCATCGCTATAGGAGTGGCTTAGGTATATCGGTGAGTTTTCAGCAAAACTCACAGATGGACCTCCCATATCTGGAATTCTGAAAAACCTATATCAGTAGATAGGGTTGAGGTAGGAGATGAGATTTTGGGTGCCCAAACCTCTAATCTTGCTGTATCATCATTGCTATAGGAGTGGCTTAGGTATATGAGTGAGTTTTGAGCAAAACTCACTGATGGACCTCCCATATCTGGAATTCTGAAAAAGCTATATCAGTAGATAGGTTTGAGGTAGGAGATGAGATTTTGGGTGCCCAAACCTCTAATCTTGCTGTATCACCATTGCTATAGGAGTGGTTTAGGTATATCAGTGTGTTTTGAGCAAAACTCACTGATGGACCTCCCATATCTGGAATTCTGAAAAACCTATATCAGTAGATAGAGTTGAGGTAGGAGATGAGATTTTGGGTGCCCAAACCTCTAATCTTGCTGTATGACCAATGCTATAGGAGTGGTTTAGGTATATCAGTGAGTTTTGAGCAAAACTCACTGATGGACCTCCCATATCTGGAATTCTGAAAAACCTATATCAGTAGATAGGGTTGAGGTAGGAGATTAGATTTTGGGTGCCCAAACCTCTAATCTTGCTGTATCACCATTGCTATAGGAGCGGTTTAGGTATATCAGTGAGTTTTGAGCAAAACTCACTGATGGACCTCCCATATCTGGAATTCTGAAAAACCTATATCAGTAGATAGGGTTGAGGTAGGGGATGAGATTTTGGGTACCCAAACCTCTAATCTTGCTGTATCACCATTGATATAAGAGTGGTTTAGGTATATCAGTGAGTTTTGAGCAAAACTCACTGATGGACCTCCCATATCTGGAATTCTGAAAAACCTATATCAGTAGATAGGGTTGAGGTAGAAGATGAGATTTTGGGTGCCCAAACCTCTAATCTTGCTGTATCACCAATGCTATAGGAGTGGTTTAGGTATATAAGTGAGTTTTGAGCAAAACTCACTGATAGACCTCCCATATCTGGAATTCTGAAAAACCTATATCAGTAGATAGGGTTGAGCTAGGAGATGAGATTTTGGGTGCCCAAACCTCTAATCTTGCTGTATCACCAATGCTATAGCAGTAGTTTGCAATAGGAGGTTTTTAAGTATATCAGTGGGTTTTTATGTGCACACTAAGTACCAATATTTATGAGTTATTTCTATAAACGTATTACACCTATACAACTATAAATTTATTATCCACCTACTTAAATCAGAAGTATTTAATTGTTAACAGAGACCCTGAAATTTTCCCAGTTGAGACACACGGTGGGCCTGAAATGGATCTATTCAGGCCCAAACTGGGCCTGAATTGAAGTGATTTCAGGCCCACCTTGGGCCTGAAAGGTTTTATTTCAGGCCCTCCTTGGGCCTGAAATGTTTTTATTTCAGGCCCGTCGTGGGCCTGAAATGATTTATTTCAGGCCCGCCATGGGCCTGAAATGATTTATTTCAGGCCCATCTTGGGCCTGAAAAGTTAAGTTCATGCTCACCTTGGCCATTAAATAAAATCTTGATTTATAGATTAATATTCTATATTTATCTACAAGTTGTGACCAAATCCTGTAATTTTATTTAATTATTAATCTTTAGAATTTGAAACAAGTTTTTTAAATTTATGGTAGAGATAATCCATCTTACTAAGTCAATACAGAATGCATACCAATTTTCAATACAGAAACCCACTGATGGACCTTCGATACTTGGATATATATCAGTAGTTAGAGTTAACCAAAGAGATGTTATTTTTGGTGTGCAAACTTAGTCCAAATCATTATGAGTTATGTTTTCTTACCGTATCAGTTGGTACACTACATTGCAGCAACTCGATGTGAATCAACATCACACAATTGTTTTGTTTTTCTGGACAATAAATTATATTGATACAAATTACACAAATTCTATACAAATGGAGCTGAATCACCAGCAAAGGATGTTTTCTTAGAACATTACTTCAAGAGATTGACAGTGTCATGTTTTACAATACATGTCTCCCATAATATTTACTGTCAGATCAAATCTCATTTTCGTCATATCTCCTTGTTCGAAATCCATCTTCTCATCGTATAGGAGACATCAGACGTATTGCATAACAAAGAAGGCACAGTCCACGCTGAAAATAACAAACAGTATTTCTGATTTCAATAAGTGGGGTAATAAAATACTTTGATGCTTTTAAAATTTTCAAACTCTTCCTCACTTACTGACCTATGTTCTTGTTGGGGACATTTTTGTCTGACGGAGGGTCATTTGTCTAAGGGATGATGACTTTGTAGATATGGATGAATAGCCGTAAGTTCCTCGCGAGTATATTGTTTAAGTTCTTTTACCTGTCAAATATATCATGAATTTCAAAGACATTTTTTACCAAATGATGAACATATATATGAATAAAGGTAGGTAGCTCACCGCTGAGTCAAAATCATGCTTATATTTACGGCCACTAGCAAGAGAATTTAAATGAATGAAAGTCATTGCTTCTGTATCCACCGCCAACAAGTGAAAGTGTGTATTATCACTGTACAAAGGTATTAAAATATATCTAAACCCTTGTTCTATCATATCCGTGTTCATCACTTGTTGCATGGAAAACTTTCTTGACGATCTTATTGAAGCCTAAATAGTTGCAAAATCAAAATTATTAATAACCACATCATAATACTAGGTCTTCTACAATCTATTAATTCATACTAATTTACATCACTTACTGTGAAGAAGGTTGAATAATATATTGACTTGTTGTATGACCTATCGATGTGGATGCTCCCCTAAATAACATTTTACAGAAGGCATCAATGACCTTGCCTTTTGTAAAAACCTCTCCATCGAGGATTTGTAAGAATGAATGCAATTTCAAAGCAAAGGGTGCATCCTCCCAGATAAATTCATTATCCAACTTGCCAAGTTAATTGATAAGATTATATATTAAAGCCCCAAATATATTAACTAAACTATGTTTCATAACTTACTTTAGGTTCTCCAATTTATTTATCACGTAGGCCACTTCTTTATCTTGATTTTTCTTCTTCGACTTCATAAAATGCTTCTTCACAAACTAAATCGATACAATTTAGACCAAACTAATTAATGACCAAATTCAATAAATTTGACGTAATTTATATGAAAATAACTCACATACATTAATGTCTTGTTGCCTCATTTTGTATAGTTCGGAGGTCCTTCTTTTCTCCTCCTCTATATCTTCTTTAGACATGACTTCCATTACAGTAATGGTTTCTCTTGCTTCATCCATATCCTCCTCACTAAGTTTCTTTTTTCCCTTGTCCATGACATTTGATATTTGTTCCTTTCTCCGCTTCCCCTTATGTAATAGTTGGTGTCATACTGGACTCTCAATTGGAGTATCCCTGTAATCATACCGAGTTCGGTCACGTCCTCTCCTTGTTCTACAAGATACAGGATCAGAAAGAGGACTGACTACATGATAGCTTTCTTGAGCCTCCATGCCCTTTTTTTCAATAATTGAAAGTAATTCCTTAACTCTTTCATTCAAACATATATTCTCCTCTGTTAGCTCCTTGATTAGGGTGTCTTTAAGAATGCATTCACCACATGACCTTACATCTTCTGTGTCATGTCCTTGTGATGTCTCCATTGCCCGTGGAATGTCATCCCCAATCTCAAGGTTCTCAAACAATGTGTTTTCATGTAGGTTAGGAATTATTTCAACAATCACCTGTCAATTACCAAGTACACAAATTTTACTGCCTCTATATCAAACTAACATAGATAAACTAACATAGATCACAGTTTAGAATAATTACCTCTTCGGACCTGATTTGGTTGACAAGGTCCCTCACCCTACTAATATGCGAAGGAATATTCCTCCACTTATTTATTCGGGGTCCTTCAACATTGTATGGTTTTTGAATGGGTACATGCTCCAAAAACCATGCCTACACAAAATTTTCCAGACAATTACATTAATGACAGCAAAATATTATAAAATATAATTTAGGTAAATTCTACTCACTGCCAAAAGCCCAGCAAATCCCTTTACGTAAGGGAGGTTGGTGGTCCTCTGGTTTCCTTGACTTGATGAAAATAATTCCCCAATCTTAGGTAATTGGGGAGACAAAAATTTATGGATAGTTTCCACCCAGTTGAATCTACCAAGATTGTCATAATCATCTACTATATCTACAAGCCCTAGAGGGACCTTATATGTACTAGACGAAAATAAAACACAAACAAATATATACAAAATATAAAATTTACAAACTAATAACACATCATCCTCTGATTCAACACTTTTAGAATAATGTTTAAGTAAGTCCTCAATTCTTGTTCTGGTAGGTTATTTTTCTTTTGAGAAGTAAGTACGATAGAGGTCACCCGATGCTTTAGTTGAATTAATAGGGACCGAAACTCCACGGTCCACTATACCCAGTACCAAAGCAACATCTCGTCTGGTGAACGCAACCGGTACACCTGAAACAATTAAAATATTTAGTTATCATCAACAATATAGGCTTCAACTTATTTCTCTTTGGGCCTGAAATGAATTCATTTCAGGCCTACCGAGGGCCTGAAGTAAATTCACTTCAGGCCCTCGGTAGGCCTGAAATAAAATCATTTCAGGCCTACTGAGGGTCTGAAGTGAATTTCACCTTAAATTCACTCATTTAAATTGATCAAATATCAATCATTTAAGGCAAACTATATCCAAGTTTTATCTTACTATAGATACTATTTATAATTCATAATTAAAACTATTACCTGAGAATTTAAAAACTTGCGAGGTAGAATCCCAACTTTCAAATATATTAACCAAAATTCCCCGGATATGCTGCAATTCTTGAATGTCCAAGAAAATACTGAAGGGCGACTCTTTGATCTTCGCAATGTGTTGATCATTTAAAATTTCAAATGCTTCAACAAAATGTTTAAAATGGCCTAAAACACTGCACCAATTTAATTTTTTCCCAAACTCATCTGAACCCTACAGTTTTTATACATTACAAATTTATTCAGCAAAAATAAGTATAAACAATATCACAAGCAGTGTTTATTCAGCAAAAATAAGTATAAACAATATCACATACCTTGGTGATTAATGCCAATGAAGAAGACGATGAGGAACCACCCACAGACCTTTTTCCTGCCATTATGATGAAAATCAACCCTGCAGAAACCCTAAATCCTACTTTGATAGTGCCGAGCAGTATCAACTTCAACGTTAACACTTCAAGCCACCTCAGGATCACACACTACCACTTTCTTGTATAGGAGCCTAGGTTTTGGTTGGGCGGAGGGATTCGAGGGAGTAGCAAGCGACTAAAGCACAACTAGGGCACGCACAATGTCCTCCTTCAACAATACCATTTACGTTGTTGCGGTGAGAGAGAGAATGACCAAAAATTCTACTACCTTGCCATCCGAACCACATATTCTTATTTTACTGCAAAAGTGGTTCGGATGTCTCGAAAATGGGAATGGAAAAGGTATTTTGTGGCGCCAAGGGTATAATAAGAAGTTCACTTAAAGGGCTGCGCCATTTGGTAAAATAGAAACCATGGGACGCCCTTTGATAATTTCGAATTGTTACGTACGCCCTTTGGTAAATTGCCGATTCCTATTCGATTCCGACATGCTACCATGTGGCAATTATCTATGCTATTCCCGGGGTGAGATGATACCTTAAGATTGATAGGCAATGGAGTATACAGGAGCTAAGAGTATTGAACCACGTTATATCTTAGTATTTGATTTGTTTGTCTTTTCATTTATTTTTATGTTGCATTTTGCTTAAACTAACCGAGGCTAACATCGGAATGAGTTTGTGAAGTTTAATAACTCCCAACTAGCTAGGACATCTGATTCCCAATAAGTGATATGGAGCCAAGGATTTTCTCATGGGATTATGGTTGAGAAAGCAAAAAGAAGATAGTTACTCCCAACGTTCATTCATCCAAGTTCAAAGGCAATTTCTCCATGTGACAACGAAGAATATTCAATAAAATTGATTTTGATATGATGCTTATAATAAAACAATTTTTTGAATGTGAAGGAACAATGATGAGAAAGATCGAAAGCACAGTAAATGGATCAAAAGGCAAAGGTAGGAATTCATGGCGAATTCGAAAGTCGAACACCATTTGTAAATGTGCTCCCTACACATGAAATCAATTGAATTGGAGCATGACAGGACGAGAGAGGAAAAATTAGCAAGAAGAGATTAATCTCTTAAGATCAGAAGATAATTGATCTAAATTGAAGCTTGAATGCACAAATTAAGGAGGTCCTCAACGGTTTGACAAGCATTGAAGAAACCATTTTAAACTTGGTGGCAACACCAACTAGGACACGGTGAGAAGCGCGATCAACGCCTTCACATGGACTTCCCATTGGACATCCGTGGTAGATTCCTTTTATGTATCAAGGAATCTCAAGTTATGTGCTATGGAATTGCATGAAACACGTCTTGAAAGATTGGAAGAGAAAGAAATCCATTGACCAAGGGAGTATCTCTTGTGAAAATTGAGGGCAAAGGCAAAAGAATTCTCTTTCTCCAAGGGAGTCTTCTTTTGGATCTTCATGTTCTTCCTTAGATAACGATGAGGAGACATATATGGTAAGGAAAGGTAATTAGAGCATTTAAAAATTATAATTTTAATAAAAAATAATGTTAAGAGGATGTTAAGAAAGAAGAAAGATGGCAAAAGAAGGTGAGGTGTTTAATTGTCATGAAGAGGTTCACATAAAAGACTAATGCCCTTAATTGAAGAAAATGGAAAAGAAAGAACTAATGCCAAAGTGTTGTGTTCCATGCAAATATGTTAAAAAAATACAGTGGAAAAAGGAATACATCATATATCCAAACGAATTCTGAACATATTTGGAGTAAAAAGATTGAAATTTATTCAGCGTGACCATGTACTTATGAAATATTTTCCACATTATACCTTTGATTTTAAAAATACTCAAATTATATTCTAATATTATTATGATAACTATTTACCATTAGCATATGACGTTGAATCTTGCTAATGTCCTTTTTCCAATATCCATCTTTTATAAAGTTATTAGCTACGTTTTCTTTATTTAACGGTTTAAAAAGATAACATCATAAACAAAATCCAGCATCTTTTAGTATGTTATATTTTAGTCACATATATTTTATATACTAAGTTTTTTCTAAAACTCCTTTCTTAATTATCAAAAGTTATCTTCGGATACACATGACCATTTAGTTAACAAGGCCCTCGGAGCACATACTTTTTTCGAGTTTGATATCGAATAGTAATATCAAATTCTTTAATTGATTATTGTAATCCGAATCACAAACAATATCATCTAAAGTTAACTCTATACAGGTTTAATTTTCCACTTGTTCAATAATATTAGGCTCATTGAAGAGCCGAAACTACAAATTCATTTAAAAAATCTCTGAATATCCTACACAAATAAATAATTAAAAATAAATTCATGTATATCATGTAATTTAATCATAATTCATAATTAACTACAAAAATTGAACTAAAACAAAGTGAAAAATTAGAGTTGTAACTTGCGAGTTTAAAATTTAAAATTTTCTATTCTAATCCGTAAATTACTAAAATTTATAATGTAAATTCGCACACAATTTCTCTAATTCAAATTCTAAAAACCCTAATTTTAATTTAAATTAAAAAATTAATTCTAATAAATAATAATCATAAACTTAAAATTATTACTATTTAAACACCCAAATTAATGCAATAAACTATACATGAAAATTTACAAAAAATCAAATAATAAAAAATTTTAAACACAAATCTAATCTGATCCAAATGGGGAAGAACGGAAAATTAAAATTTGGATAATGGAGCCTTGGAGGTGTAGGTGTTGGAGACTTAGACTGCTGCCGCCTCACGCCGAGAAAATAACCTGTCTGCTGTCGCCACCGTCGCCTGGAAGCTAGAGATGGAGGTTTGGGGTTGTTAGGATTTTAGCCTTTAGGAACAAAAAATAAGGAAGGAATGAGGAAGAAGAAGGGAAAGGGGATTCATCGATTCGGGAAGAAAGGAAGGATAGAGAAAAAATTTAGATCATTAGTGGTAAATGATGGTTCGCTGTCTTCAGCATCCTAGCAGTTCGGATTAGCACGAAGAAGAAAATAAATCACGATGACTAAAAAAAAATAGTGCGAGTGGGAAGCGGTAGGCTAAGGGACCCGTCGCCTGGGATTAATTAAATGGGTTTTGTTTAATAAAACGACACAGTTTGTACATGTCGTTTTGCGATAAAAACAAATAAAAGCAATCTTCTTCTCCGGCGGATGGTAGCAAAAAAAGTAAGGAAAAGAAAGGGAGACAAGGCAACCTGCTCCTGGCATTTGTGGTATGTGGAATGAGTTGCAGTTATATTTTCTTTTAACATTAATAATCGAATTTCATAGACGGTTCATAACAATTTGTTTCAATATTATGATTAAATCACATTTTCTATTATTATTTAAATAGATGATTAATCTCTCATAATCTGGTCACTATCGATTGTTTTAAACGTATCATTCGAATTGAAAATCACCATTATTAGATGATAACGTTCGTATTTTTGAATTAACACGAACTGTTTAATCAAATTAAATTATTTACTATTTCATACCATATTTTAGACTAATTTAACAAGTTTCGATTAAACAGTAATACTATTACTATTTCATAATCTGTTTAATCAAATTTAACAAGTTTAAGATTCAAACTAATTTTAGACTTAAAACTTAGACTCACTTTATTTTAGTTATACTAAAATAAAACAAACCCTCAAATTAACATGTTCTCTACGTGTGACCCAATAGATTCTTGTAACGTTAGTAATGACTTTAAAATCTCATTTTAAAAACACAAGCAATAAGTGACATCTAGACATGTATTATGGCTACCCAAGTGACGAGAATGCCATGGATTCGACTTAACCTATTTATACTATTTTATTTTATAGCTTAATCCTTTTATCTATAATATCTAGATTAATTTATGAAGCATATATCATGTTATTCTCTTATCAATTTTTGTATTTCTTGATCTTTAAGTAAACTTACTCAATCAAATAAACTCAATAGCTCATATTAACTTATTTGAGCATAACCATATATTCAATAGTCTTACTTAATCAAGGGGTCTGCAGATATCACTTCTGTTATATGGAAGGATAAATTCATCTACATCCTCATATCTCTTCGTATAACTTATTGTTGTAAGCACTCCGAGTTTGTTTTGATATCATCGACCGAGTTAAGTTAGTTCTGTGTGTTTTGATGCCTTGTGTCTAAGTATGCAAAAAGTTAAGAATACAAGAAATCAAGGGAAGACATAACCAACGAGAATGATGGCACGAGAAGGAAGTCAGCAGGCTCAGTGCATCCGAGGGATGATGAGCTATGGAAGAATATACCGGTGGAACGAGAAGAGCGTGCACAACGCGTCTGAGAAACGAGAAGTTAGGGAGGAAGGCTGCTCAAGGAGAAGGTTTAAGTTGAATTTGGGTGAGCTTAACTTTAGACGAATGAAGCATCACCTAAGCTTGCGGAACAAAGAATGGTTAAGATTGACCATTCTTGGATAAACAATTCTCGAGGCACCTCAGATCAGGCTAAAGGCGCTTCGGATGAACAATGCTCAAGGCGCCCTAAGTGTCATCTGAGACACCTTGAATGAATAGTAGTTGAGACACCTCATATCACTTCAAAGGCGCCTCGAACGTGGCAGAGCTGTTGCATCGTGGTTGGAACATTATCCATTGAGGTCACCCTGGATGACATTGGAGGCCTCTCCAGTGCCATGTTAACAATGATAACTTTTACTTAGCGGACTATAAATAATATACCGGAGTTAGGAGTTAAATAACATACTCAATATTCATTCACTGTATTTCGTTTTGAGCTTTCAAAGTTTGTAAGAAGCTACTCCGCTTTCACGAAGGAGATCTTTTAATAAACTTTCAACTACTTTGGATTAATAACCACCCAGGTTATAACCATGTAAACTCTCATGTCTTATTTTATTTATGTCAATTTTTTTAGTTAATATTTGTGTGTCCTTGCTAAATAGAAAGGAAGAGAAAGTTTTAATTTTTATTGCAGACTGTTCATCTCCCTCTAGTCGGTTCAACTAATCCGATAATTGTATATCCAGTGATCGACTTTATAATCGACCATATTATAAGTGATGTCTGTTGATACTAAAGTTCTTATATAGTGAATCATAATGACTTCATGTTAAAGGTATGTTCATACTAGTAGACATTATGAGAATATTTATGACATTCATATAATAATTTATAAACAATCTCATGACGAGTCAATTCAGTATATATTCTCTAATATATATCTACGTGTTAACTTGGTATATTTTATCTAAAATTTGTGAGATTAAGTCATCAGTTAACCTATATATTAGTCTGAATGTATCAATATTACCCATGTATATTAATACTTGAGAGAGTGATACATTCTATAAATATCTATAGTCTCTTACAATCAATTCAACTAATTGATCAATATATCATAGAACAGAACCTACCACTCTAGGTGTTAAATATAGTAATTCGGAAAATCGGTATAGAAAATTTCAAGAAAATTCAGATATTTTGTCGTAGCCTGTTTTAGGGTTCCGAGCTGTTAGAGGGGCTAAAGCCCTAAGTTTAGAGGGGAAAAGGTTTTATTCTTAAAAATAAGGAGGGGTTAGATGCTAAAAAGCCCTAGGTTGAGGTCTTAGTTTGGATTAGCCATATCTTATGGGTTAAATTACAAAACAACCCCCAACTTAAATTCCCTTCCCTGTTTCCTCCGCCCACGCCAACAGATCGACCGACCTCCTCTTCCCCTTCTTTACTTCTCTCGATCGCCGGTGCCGACCCCTCGTCTTCAGAGCCACCTCCCAACTGAGCCAGCGCTCTCCACTTGATCCTTGGCCAAGGATCGACCCTCTGCGCTAAGGGGGTCTAGAGCTTTGTCCTCTTGTGAGGCTTGCTCCGATCAACCTACGCCGAGACCCGCCACCAGAGCCGATGGTCGATTCTTGTCTTTCTCCGGCCATGGTTAAGTAAGAGATCGGTCCTGGGATGTTTGGTTATTTTCCTTGAGTGTCGCAAATGGATTTCCTCCAATCTTCTGGGATTTCACTGATTTGGTCCCTGTGGCAGCGCCGCCACCGTTTGATCCAGTGTCGTCTTCCTCCAATCTGCGGATTTGGACCTAGCTCGATCAAGGCCATCTGGAGAGGGCGATTTCTGTGTGTGAGCTTTGGGAGGTAAGCTGGTCACAATTCACACTGTGATTTGGGTTAAGCTCTGGTAGTTGATGAGATTTGCGAGTTCCGAATTGAATCATAGATTTGGGTTTTCATTCTTTTGGTTCAGAGTGTGTTGGATTTGTGTTCTTGAATCGGGATTCTTGGTCGAAGCTTGTTCTGCTTTGGTTGGACTGAGCTTCGGAATTAGCTCTGGTAAATTCTTGTAGCTGCCGTGAGAGATCTTTTGGAAGGTTTCTATTGAGGACGTGTCTTAGTATGTGTTTTGGTAGTTGTGATATGGTTTGCCTTGAGGTAGCTTGGATTGGGTGATGTTCTTGATTAAATAGGCAGTAGGTTTGTGCTTGGTTTTCTTTTAGCATGATGACATTGTGATGGGTTTGGCTGTGAGCTGTGTATAGGGTGGAAGAATTTCTTGAATCTGTTTGATGAGAGCTGTCTTCTTCCCTAGGGCACCGTGAGGGTTATGGTGATGAACTAGATTGAGTAGAGGTGATCCGTTAGGTTTAAGTTTGGGCTAAATCCAACTTGAATCAAGACTCAAACTAATCAGGAACTATTACTAATTAAGGTTAATTGGTGATCATTAGATTTAGGATATGGATGCTAGGTTTGTATCATGTTTATTTAGTTATCAAATGTTTTGGTAACCAATAAACTATGTTCTTTGATATATGACATTGACTTGATTGATTTATTATTGCGGATTATTGGACCGGGGTTCTCAACATACGGGCTTCTCCATTGAGGCGGGCACCTCTGACTCATCTATGTAGATACAATCTTTTCTATGCATGGTTTGTTATAGATAGCAATAGGTTTATACCTTATATCTGCCTTTGATTATCCCTACTTGATACTTGTTGTATGATCTTTGAGATGATCAAATTTATGTTTATACAGTCTCAATGCTTGATACTCTTATTCTGTAGAGTACACACGTGTGTATGTGTGCATAGGAGTAGTTGTATGTCGCATTATACTTGGCATTGGTTGATCACTAGTTATCCCTTGTATGTATACCTAGTACCTTATTTGTAGGTCATGATTCATGTTTCAGACTTGTGTATGCCACATTGAGATTGGAGGTTTGTTTGGTGAGTGTTGCATGTGTTAGTGTCATACATCATCCCTGCGTAGTTGCATAACTGGCGACCTTTGGCTCCCTTGTGGTTGAGATGGATCGTCAGTCATATCAGGATCTGCACACACTGTCACTCATGGGTTAGTAGTATTCAAGAGGGTGTGTAGTTGCTCTGTCATGACTCTGCTCGGTTACTCAGGGGTAGTGGTTTCAGCAGTGTGGTAGCAGGCAGAGATCCCTCCTCTTTCCGGTGATATGAGGGGATGAGAGTGGTATTTTTCCATATGATTTTGGGGTAGGATGTGTGTGCCCTCTACTAGCATCCTGTCCACTTGACCTCACAGGAGCATGATAGAGTGCGTATAGTGTCATAACCCTACCCACTTAACCTCACATATGACTTTTGACGGTGGTTGACTGACGTCAGGGATGACCATGTCATTGCATCATGAGCATGATGAATGGATTGCATTGGTTGCTGCATTTGATTAAGCTATGGTTGCTGCATATGTTTGACATGTACATACATGAGATATTTTACATATGTTTTGATGACCTTGCATTGCTCATGTGGTACGAGCCCATGTGATTTGGTATTGCTCGTGTGTATGAGCCTACGTGATCTTGCATTGCTCGTGTGATACGAGCTCAGGTGATCTTATGTTGCTTGTGCGGGACGAGCTTACCCATGCATGTATGACTACCCTACAGGTGGGATTGACACCGGTATGTTCATACAGTCAGTTTCTCAATCATGTATTTTGATTACTCCTATGAGACTGTATCCGTTTATTTATTTTGTACGAGTGTGCCTCTTTGATATCATGCATATTTGTCTATATTACCCACAGAGTTCATTTGGACTCACCCCCATTTGCTTATTTACCCATTTCAGTATGATGCCGCCAGGAGAGCCCAACAGCTAGGCCCTCCTTCCGTTGGGTTAACTTCGTTGTAGTATTTATATTGCGTATGTTGCTTTTGCGTTTTTATCCATTTCTATGGACATGCATTGATACTTTATATTTTTGTGTGCCCCTGAGGGGCTTATGTACTGGTTGCTTTGTCGTAAGTCAGACTGTCCATAGTCTAGGTATGTTTTGGTATGTTTTTGTGCTGTGTTGGATTCTTTTATATTGTCTATACCAGTTGTGTTGGCTGAGGACTTGATGCGATCGTGTGTCTTTGTATTGAGGTTTCATATTGTTAGCCGTACAGGGGAGGTGTTGTCCGATTTTTATCTGATCATTGGTTCCCCGGGGGCGTGACACTAGGACATTATTATATTTATCTAAATTTGTACATATATAAATAAATATAATAAACACAAAATATTATCTTTTTTAAAAATATGATAGAATAGTCTTATATTAATTATCTCATGATTGACTCTTACACTGACATTAACACAAAGTTGGAGGGAAGAAGCCCAAAATGAGAATGAACTTGCAAGCAACATGGGATGAAGGTTTAAGGGTGAACTAGCCGACTAGTGAGGAATCCAGTTGACTAGTGTTGGAGTTGACTGACAAACCAAAATGATGAGATCCAAGGGGAAGACCAAGCTATAGTCGAGCAAACAAATGAAGACGCTCAAACTATAGTCACCAAAAGGAAGTAGTAGTTCATTCCAAGGTAACTAAGAGATCCTTTACATATCCCAATGGATCAATAATGAAGGTTCAAACTACTATTATAAAGGAAGCACTCAACGGACTAATTCATGAAATCACAGCTCGAGTCATTGCGACAAATGGCAAACCATGCTATCTGATTAGCTTAATCTAGGGTCTCAAATATGGTTAATTAGATAATTAATATTTCAATGGAATGTAATGGTGCAATCAGACTCTAATCAAGATTGACCAACTTGGGTGAAGTCAACAATGGTCAAGGATTTTGATGTTTGAGTAATATGGTTAAATATGTTAAGTAGTTGAAGTGGGTTAGCCTGACTAAACAATTGACATTAGTTAAAAGATCACTCGAGAGTTGACAAAGGAAAAGACAATTAGTTGATAGAAAGTTTAAGTGAGTTAAGGTTGATTGAGACACTTGACAATAGCAAATATTGAGAAGTTTTGGAGAAGTGAACTTTGAGCAAGTGAAGAAGTCATAAAGGAGTGAATTGTAGGTAGGTGTGAAAATCCTATAGAAGTAAACATTGGACAAGTATGGAAGTCCTAGAAGAGTGAACTTTAGACATGTGTGAAAGTCCTAGTGATGAGGCTAAACAAGTGGAAGTCCGGATAGTTAATTAGGATGGACAAGTAGAAGTCTAGGCAAAAAGGCTGAGTAATAAGTAAAGTCCTATAAATGAAGAGTCTTTTGGCACGAGAAGTTCTAATTTATTGAGATAATTAATAAGCTAGATTGTTGAGATGCTAGACTAATTTGTAGAGATATTAGATAAGGTTAAAGTTCAAAGGGTTTGTTTGAAGTTAAAAAATTATGTGTATTGCAATATTTAGCTTAATTTGTAAAAAAGCAAGGCTCTTATTCTTAAGGTCTTAGGTTTGAACCTTACTATGTAAAAAATTAAAAATAAATATTTTTTATTATTATAATCATTTATATGATTTGAAAAATTTTGAAATAATCATTATTAGAAGACGACTTGGGGTGTCTTACATATAATTCAAGAAAAGAAATCTTTATCTAAGAATGAAGCAAAGCGTTCCTTGACATTTGCTAATAGAATTTATTGCAAGGTTTGTTTCTCGTTATAGATATCATGAATTTTCAGGTTTTAGAAGTGCTTTATTTGTTATATAGTATGACTCCTTGAAATTTAATTTTCTAAGAGTTTTTGTTGCAATTTATATCCTCAAAAAGGAAAGATGCTGAGAACTTTAGATTTTGTATAATGTACTCATTATTTGACATGCAGCCGTATAACAAGACAACATTATTTGTGTTATCTGCCCTTAACTATGGATTTTGGTGCAAGCTAACTCTATACTATATCATAAAATTTGATATCTAATGCTTGATTCAGAAATTTATTAACTAATTCATATGCTTCCTGTCTTTATTTGTAGATATGCCAATTGATTGGCCATTATCTAAAAACAGCATCATAATTGTCCACTCTTCGAACAACATTAAGGTGAATGATTTATTATTGTGATCTTAATGCTTGTTATCAAACTTGGCTAAACTGAGTCATGTCTGGAATTAGTATCTATTCTATCTTGCTTGTCAGTTTTTCTACTAGTTCACATTTTGTTTTTTTTCTCTATACGAACAATGCACTCATCATTATGGACAAGTGTTTTTATCCAACTGTTTTGGAATCATTTTTCACGTAATAGAATTCGGTCAAAATTTTAAGATGGGTTCTTAACTAGCATGCTGATGTAGCACCATGGAACTTACCAAGGGGTCTGCAACAACATTAAAAGCGAGACGATCTAAATAAAAGAGTTATTGTTCCTTTTATAGACCAAACAATAACCAAATCTACTAAAACAAGGTCTCAAATAGTCTATTATCCCGAAAAATAGTCTAAAATTTCCTATTTTGTTATGACTAGTAAAGGCATGATAACAATGTTCATCTAAAAGTAAAAAAAATTTAAAAACTTTGGTTTCTTATTGTTTCCTATCTACTAGTACACGCTTGTTAAGTTGAAAGTTACCTGATTGTGTGAACTTTCTCTCTAGTTATGTTTTTCTAGTAGTATTCTTATATATTGTAATTACTCTGATCTTAAATTTACTTTCTGAACATGAAAAATTGACAACTGACATTTAATTTTAATTCCACATCTCCTATCTTGTGTATTTTTGCTAAGGGGACAGACATGCACTCAATTTATATTATCCTTAATCTTATAACTCTCAATAAATATTCTTGCATATTGGAAAGGTTATTCATGATAAATGTTTTTTTCTGTATCATAACTGTAGTATCTCCACAGTCTAGTCTTATTCATTATTTCAATGCTTAATTCACAATTTCTAATGCAAGTTCAGGATAAAAGTCGGGACACATGGTTGACACATGCCTTGTTTTTTTTGTGTGTGTTCATAGTCAGGGTTATAGATATGAGCTGTGATGCCTTGCTCGAGCTGCTGGAATAAGATATTGTGTGGTAATCATTTATCAATACTACTCTAGTGAGCACTAAATTCACTATTTTTGACCAGTATTGCTTAAATATTGAAAAAGATAAATATTTTGTTATGATTTTTTTCTAATACATTTTTAAGTTACTCTCTTATCTACATGAAATTCTTAATTTGATGTTAGTTGAACGTGGGATGACTGATTTTCTTGTAAAAAAATGAGATTGTTGTACATTATTGTCTTTCCTATCACTGAGAAGAATTGGCATGAAAGCTTGATTAAATCATGTTTTCTTATTGTAACTTTATATTTATGGAGTCGTACTCTTGATTTTAGAACTAGACAGTAGCGCTTAACATGTAGATCTATGTTGCACGGATACGGATACGGGTATTGTATCAAATACGATACGGATACGGTGATACGGTAAATTTTGAAAATATAAGATACGATACGGTTAGGATACGACAATCATATATAGTATTGAAATTTTAAAATTATAGAGATGGAAAGCCACATTTCATCAATCATAATATCTCAAGTACAAAATATAGAGCACCAAATGATCCAAATCCTTCTTAAGCAAGTACATATAAAACACCAAATGGTCTAAATCCATCTTAACCAAGTAAAAGGAAATTAAACTAACAGTTAAGGCTTAACAGTGCAAAGAACCGTATAAACTAACAAAAAAATGAAGTTTTATAATGAAGCTTGATCATGAAACAAGCTTCAAACCGTATAAACTTTTCAAACCGTATAAGCTTGATTATGAAGCAAAAAAAAAAAAAAATGAAGCATCTCATTGAAATTTGAAAGCATTTGTTGAAGAACATGTTGAAGAAACAATGAGTGGCCGCTGGCAGAAAGATTCTGATCAAAACCAATCTATTCGGCGACGGCCAAAGAAATGAGATCGAGAGATTAGAGTTTATCTGGCGACGGCGCAACAGCACCAGAAAGGGGCGACGACGTGCGATAGAGAGGGACGGCGACGGGGCGGTAGGGCGACGACGACGACGGTGGCGTGCGATTGAGCAGGGCGATGGCTAAGGAAAAGGGACGATGGCGCAAGTGTGATCGGGATTAGGTTATCGCGACTTCTCGGTAGCTTTTATTTGTTTTTTATTAATTAGTTTTCTAATTACGCTTTAAAACTTTAAAAAATTTTCAATTAACCCCTAAAAATTTTAAATATTTATAATTTTACCCAAATATATCTCAAAAAATTATCTTAGCCGTATCCTTGCCGTGTCCAAAACGTATCCTCCCGGTCAAACTTCAAAAAAGTCAATGACACGGTTTTGACCGTATCCGATACGCGTATTTGCGTATCGTATCCGTGTCGTATCCGTGTCCGATACTTCAAAAAATTCATTTTCAGGAGTATCCGTGCTACATAGATGTAGATGCATATTTATGTTTCTTATTTTCTATTATTTGATTATTTGTGGTTTGGGTCTACTGTGCATACACGAACTCAATGCCAAAATCGAGTTTTCGTATCCCAAGGGGTTCGGGGAAGGACCGAAAGGTGAATTCAATCCTCCAATAAGTAGAATACCAAGACATGGGAGGTCGGTCACGAAAGTAGGATGGGTTATCACAAGAATTCCCTAAACTTTTATGGAGTTTAATGGGTTCCTTTTGATTCAATGTCACACAGTAAGGGAAGATGACTCGAGAATTAGGGGGTATCTCATGACAGGAGTCTCCGTACGAAAGTGGTTCTTTAATAATGGCTCTGAAAGTAGATGTCATATTTGGCCGGATATACTGACATAGTTCTAAAAGATCACGTTGGATAAATCGAGATTGTCTACTTACAAAAATGACGGATGAGAATTAAGTATCAAATATAGATTAGAGTGTTTATAATCATTATGGTGAAATTGAAATTCTAAAATCTTTTCTTAAAATAAGATTTTCTTCCTAGTATTTTTCTCAAGGGTTTTTCTGGTTCTTCAAGACTTTCACAATTTAAATTTTTAGATTCTCTAGACTCTAGATAATCATTTTCCATCGTCATGAATGAATAGATACTTTTATTACTAGATACTTTTATTACTGGATGACGATGCACTTGTGATTTGTGACACATCAGTAACCTATTAACAGATCAAAGATAGTGGAGCAGGATCTTGGGAGCTAGAAAACTATATAAATGTCGGGTACTAGCGATTGTGTAAGTGCATGTATTATATTTTTATTTTCGATGCGTTAATCATTTAGTAGCCTTGTTATCAAGAGCAAGAGTATAAATCACACTTGCAGATTAATGATCACTATTTACCTCTTCTAACTTGATCATCCAACCCCCAACATCAAGCACGGAGCCACCTTGTGGCCTACCTGGGCTACAGCCGGGGTGCGATGCCGACGACGAAGTGACTGACTAAATTTTTTGGGGGGGGGGGGGGGGGGGGGGGGGCAAAATGTGAGAAAGAGAGAGTTAATCCGAGTAAAAGTGAGAATGAGTTGCCCGGAGGGGTTTTTTTTTGTCCGATTAGCCTGAGGCTATAAATTTTCTAACTCCGCGTTGCCCAACATCTCCCTCTAATTGGAGAACAAATCCTCTGTCCCGAGATTCTCTCTATTCCCGTGTCTCAATTCGCAGGCGACGGCCGACGAGTCCTCCGATCGTCGATCGGACACCACCGGCGGCCTCCGGTCACCGCCCCAAACAAAACTATACCCTAAGGGGTACGGTAAATTTATCGGGGATCGTCGCAATTGCGATCACGACGGATTCACCGTCGAATCCGGTGAAATTGCAATTGCGACGATCTCGACCGATTTACTGTTCTCCTAGGATATCGTTTGATTCGGGACGACGATCGGAAACTAATGATGGTGTTCGATTGGCGATCGGAGGACTCGCCGATCATCGCCGACAAATTGGGACACGGGGACAAAGAGAATCTCAGGACAGAGGATCCCGCGCCCTCTGATTGTTATTTGTGCTGAGAGTTTATCAGATTAGGCATAAATTAGAGATGAGAGTTTATCATATCTCATGTCTCCGTATCTCAAACACCCGTCTCAGTCATGCTAGAGAGGTTGGGTTGTCTTTTGTCGAATGAGGTTTTGCACATGGTACCGTGAATAGGCCAAGCAACTCGAACTCGGACGCTAGCTTGTCCTCTCTACACAACTTCATACCTTCTTGAGGACAGAATGTTTCCTGCAAGGCATGTTAAGATCGATTGTAACAAATGTGTAGCCCTCACGAATGAGTGATTGAGGTGGGTTACGGTAAGGGTCATCAGGTGGATTGACTAAGTTGGAATGATGGCGGTATTTCTTTCTCTGTGTTCCTCCCTGAAATCAAGGAGAAAAAGAGATACCTTTGAGTTCTTCAAGTCACTTTTTATCAGTTTTAGGATTCACAGTCGAATGACTTAGTGGAGTTATGTTACGTTCCATTCTCAAGTTGTAGCAGTCGGTGAAGAAAACCATCCTAGGTCGTAGAAGGCGCTGCAAGCCTGAAAACGCGGCCGACCACGCGTTGCAACTCTATTGGCGGGTAATTCGTTGGAGTATTATGACTCCGCGTCAGTAAGAAAATAAACACATAAGACCGTGGAACGCATAAGACCGTCGTACGCAAACTATAGCACTTTATTGCATGCTAAGATGCATCAACATCACGATAGATGCATTCTATTGGTTCTCATTTTGTACATACTCCTCGATAGTGAATGAACAGGGAGCTAAGAAAATAAACACAACTACGTCTATAACACTTTGCGGCCGGCGGCCGTCATCTCCCTCCGCCATGCTTTTCCTGCCACAACTTCCTTTTCGATCCAAACCCAAACCCAAATCCAAATCGTAGTTTAATCCCCTTTTTCCTGTTGTTCTTCTCATTAGTAACAGTATAGACGGTGGCACTCTTCCTCCGACCATTCCACCAGTTCGGCAGCCCAGCTCGTTGATCAGTAGTGGCCGGTCGCCGCTGTGCACCACCAGCGACCAAGCCCGCCACGACAGGAGGTCGGGCGCAACGAATCAGCGGCCACCTTATGCTTTCGAAGAAGGGATGCCTTTTGATCTCTGCCGCCCCGTGGATCGATCCCATCCGAGCAGCCGAGTCACGCTCTAGGAGCCGTGCGATGAGGTCCCGAGCTTTGGCCATTTTTCCGCCTTCGCCATCTTCGCTCTCCGGGAATTTCACATCTTGCGTCAGGATGTTCCGCAGCGTCGCCTCCTTGGTGGCGCCTTTAAACGGCGTGCGCCCGTACAAGAGCTCGTAGAGGAACACGCCGAAGGCCCACCAGTCCACGGCAGCGCCGTGGCCGCTTCCGCTAGCCACCTCCGGCGCCAGATACTCATGCGTCCCTACGCACGCCTTCGAGAAAGCCGACGACGGCTCCGCCACGAACTCCAGCTCTTCCTCGTCGAACTCGCGGGAGGCGGGGCGCTGCCACCGCAGCAAAAGAAGCGTTCCCTTGGGCGAGAATTCCGGCGGCGACGGCGGCAGAAGAGAGCCGGGGACACGTGGGAACGGAAGGAGAGGTCGAAGTCGGAGAGCATGACGTGGCCGTCTGCCCGGAGGAGAACGTTCTCGGGCTTGAGGTCGCGGTAGACGAAGCCGAGAGCGTGGAGGTACTCGAGAGCGAGGAGTACTTCGGCGGCGTAGAAGCGAGCTGCGGAGACTGGGAGACGGTGGCCGCGCCGGCGACGAAGGAGGGAGTGGAGGTCTCCCCCGGGGCAGTAGTCGATTAGGAAGCAAGCGTAATGGGAGGCGTCGAGACGCGCGTAGAGGGTGGGCAGGAAAGGGTGGTCCATCTCGGCCAGCGCCCGCGCCTCCGACCGCACGTGCCACATCTTTCCGCCGTTGCTCTCGTCGTCGTCGTCGTCGGTAGGGACTACGGGCTTGGCGATGTCCCGCTTGAGAGCGTCGAGGTCGATGACCTTGAGGGCAAATTCCGCGGGAGAGTGGTGATCGTCGTCGAAGCCGTGGAGGCGGCAGTGGAAGACGCGAGCGAGGTGGCCGGAGCCGAGAGGACGGAGGAGACGGATGTGGTGGAGGTGGAGTCGACCGTCAGGAGAGAGGTTGGCAGCGGCTCGGAGGGCAGACCAGTGAGGATCGGAGCGGCTGTGCGGGAGAGGATTGAGGGCAAAGGAGGAGGAGGTGGTGGAGTTAGAGAAGGAGGGGAGGCTGAGACTGCTTCTGGCGCTGAACGTGGAGGCAGCTGACGTGGTGGAGCTTGTGAAGCTGCTGTCGAGGTCGGAGTAGGAGTCCGGAGGGAAGAAGCTTAACCTCTCCTCGTGATCCATGATTTTAGCGGAAGCCGATGGACAGTCAAGAGAGATAGATACAGAGACAGCAGACTGAGACGAAAGAGAGGGCATTCTGCTTATATAGAAAGCTTGGAAGTCGAGGAATTAACCTCATCGTTGTGTCATGGGCAACGACCAAAAAGGTGGATCCGTCACCTCAGCGGCCCCGCCAGTCCGTCTCAGGATCAACACGGAGGAGGTAAATCACGGTTATGTCTGATGTGGTGAGGCGCCTGGGATCGAGGGAATTAATGCCAGCAGATCAGGATTTTATTCCCGTGCGTAACTGGCGACCCTCGAACCTGTGACCTCGACCAAATCGACCAAGTGTCTTACCATCCGATCTAGTCCGTGGGAGCGTGTCATGGGCAACGAGATGAAGATGAAAGTGGTGGAATCGAGAAATTAAAATGAGGAGCAGTCAGAGACTAGTACACCGGCCATATTTAATTTACTTGGTGCTAAATTACACATCACCAGCTCAGCCTTTCGCCTTCGCTCGGTTTCTTGGCAACTGAAAAAAAAAATATTGTTGTGGATCGCAATGCCAAATGTATTGCATGTTTCAAGAATTACAACTCGCTTGCTAGTTAGAAAGTCTTCCTTCGTACAGAGGGAACGAAGCTACATCACTGTCACTGACGGTGACTTACAGCTTCCCCGCAGGTTCCTTCATACAGAGGGAAAGAAGTTCCTTCTCGTGGAGTGGTAAATTATAGTTTTCTGATTTATCTTATTGTTGATTCAGGAATGGACTTAGAGAGTTGCTAGGCGAATGCATCGCCCTTTTGCTACAATTATTTGAATTATTACATCTATTTATCAAATGGCACCGGTAAAATTAAAAAAAAAATCTCAAATCGTACCTTTTTATTTGGAGAATGATCAAAAGACATGGACGTCCTTCTCGTTTTACCTTAAATTTTAAAATTTAAAATTTAAATTCTGCATCCTTCTCATTTTATCCTTATTGCTAATTACAGATTTTAATTCCTATTTTTAAAACATCCAAATCATATTTAAAAATTAAATATAATTTTTTTTGATTTGAGTGTATGCAATTTCAACATGTCTCTCCTTATATTTTTCTCTCCACTTGTGAAAAATAAATCTCTCATTCTTTCACTTGCTGATTTATACCATTCGAATATATATTTTAATTTAAATACTATAATTAGAATCAAAATTTGATATCAAATCTACCTTCTCCAAACTCTACTATTTTATGTGGTTACACATTGTAAAAATCCATATAGCCTAGGTTTATTAGTAGATTTCGATCAAATCCACTAATCAACTTAGAAACTTCAATTGCATCCATTTTTAGTCGTGTAAGTTTCTGAAGTGCCAAAGTATCCAAATATATCATCTTTTATTATTTTCGGACTTCATTAGTGCTAAGGAGAAAAACATCTTCTAGACCTTCGAAAAGGTCTTAAACGATATTTTTTGGATCAAAAATTGAAAAATGATAGGTTTACCAAGTAACAAATCGTAGATCTTTGAACGAATTTCGTTTTTGCTCCTAGAACGCCTCAAATTCATCCCAAGTCAAAAGTTATGACCTTTGCAAAAAAAAAAACCTTTGGACCACGACTAGGGAAGCCCGAAAACAATAATGAAGGACATATTTTGACTTTTTACAATCTCAGAAACTCACAAGATCTGAAATAGGTGAGCTCTGAAATAGGTGAGCTCTCTAGCTCGATCAATGAGTTTTGGCCGAAATCCACTAATGTATCTAGGCTATTTGGATTTTTGTAAACTTGTAATATTCACCCATTAGGGTTAAGTGAGAGAAAGGTAGAGATGGTGTCAAACCTTAGTTTTGATCAAGAATACTATGGGCCTAGTGTGGGGAGGCTAGGACAGCGTTGGGAATGATCTAGGAGTATCCCATGTGCAATGTAGTCTTGATCTCTAGGAGACTAGGCCTAAATGTTTTAGTTGAAAGTTAGTATAATACTGAAGCATTTCTGGGCTCCTCTGGGGAGCCTGAAATAAGTAAATAGAATATATCTATGGACTCTTTACAATCTCAAAAATTTATAGGACTTGAAATGAGTACAATTTGAGCTCTCTAGGTCTATTAATGAGTTTTGCTATTTAGATTTCTACAAAGTTACACCCATTCAGTAAGGTTGAGTGAGAGGAAGGTAGATATAATATCAAACTTTAGTTCTGATCAAATATCACTATGAGCCCGCGTGTGGAGAGATAGTTGGTCCTAGTCTGCTCTCAGATCGGCTAGCCCAACATGATCTTGGTCTCTAGGAGCAGAATGGACCAAGTTGGGTATGGTCTCTACACACCAAAATCACAGTGTTCCTTGATCAAAACCAAGTTTGTCACCATATTTGTCTTCCTCTCACTTGACCCTACTTGTGGGTACTGGTTTATAGAAATCCAAATTTCTAAGTCCATCAGTGGGTTTTGATTAAAATCTACTGATCGACGCAGAGAGCTCAGATTATATTCATTTCAAGTCATGTGAATTTCTGTGGTTGTAATGAGTCCAAAAGTGTCATTCATTACTTATTTCAGGTTCCTCAGAGGTGCTGTAGTATTATGCTAACTTTCAGCTATATGCATAGGCCTAGTCTACTCTTAAAGACTAGGACCACGATGAGCTTGATCTGAGAGTAGACTAGGACCAAGTTAGTCCTAGTCTCTCCACACTAGACCCACAATTCCTAGATCAGAATCAAGATTTGACACAATATCTACCTTTCTCTCATTCATTCTTACAAGATGGGTGTAAGTTTGCAGAAATCTAAATAGCCTAAGTCCATTAGTAGATTTTGGTCAAAATTCATTGATCGACTTAGGAAGCTCAGTTTGCACCCATTTTAGGACCTATGGCCTTTAAATGTTGCAAGGAGTCCAAAAGTATTCTCTATTTCTTATTTCGAGCTTCCCATTGTTGGGAACGAGATGGCTAGAGAGGGGGGGGGGTGAATATAGCCAATCACAATTTCTTGCTCTTTGATACTTCTTCTGCGTGATCAGATTAGTAGCAGCGGAAACAAAAACACAGAAGCAGAAATAAAGAACAGCGAGCAAAACACAAAAGGAAAGCAAACCGACGCTAACACCTCGATATACAAGGTTCGGGGATAACTTGCCCCTACTCCTTGGCGTGCCCGTAAGGTGGGCGATCCCTTGATCGTCGGCAGATCAAGTCCCGGTGAACCCGGATAAGATAGAGCCTCCTTCTCGGTGGAGAAACCTCTCCACAGATCTCACGGATGATAGAACTTGAGTACAGGAGATCACACAAGAAGGAACACTCACAAAGCTCTCACAGGAATGCAACAAGATCGCTTAAGCACAAAGCAACAGAGAGCACGAACACAGCCCAGCCAAACTTCCCAAGTTTCTGTCTTGTTCGCCTCGGCTCCTCTGCTTCCAGCTTCGTCACTTAAGCTCTGCTCACCATCACAAGCTTCATCAGCATCCACTGAGCTAGCCTGAACCCACTGACCTCCCTGAGCACTCAGTCCACTGAAGACCTCCTCTCCAGCTGAGCCTCCGTCAGTCGCCAGCTGCGTCAGTTGCCCGTTGAAACCTGAGAATGAGAAACAGCCAAACCTGCTCAACGGAAAGCCTCCCATTGACCCTCCTTGAGTGTTTGAATCATCTGCTATCACCTGCACACTCCAACAGAGGCTTAGCAATGCATATCAAAACATATCAGCAGTGTATCAGAGAATCGGTAGAGAAAACAGACTTCTGACAGCATATTTGAATTAAAGTTCTGCGCCTGATCGGTCACCAGACCGATCAGGAAAGACCCTGATCGGTCACCAGACCGATCAGGAAGGACCCTGATCGGTCACCAGACCGATCCAGAAGTCTTCTGCACACTCCTGATTGGTCCCCAGACCAATCAAGCTCCAGCCTGATCGGTCACCAGACCAATCAGGCTCCAGCCTGATCGGTCACCAGACCAATCAGGCTGCTTCCAGACCGATCAGGAGTCATCCTGATCGGTGATAGTGAGAACCTTGCGACAAATGATCGTTCACTAGACCGATATGAGCAGTATCCCTGATCGGTCACCAGACCGATCAGGAGCAGATCAGCAGGGGAACTCAACTCACTGTTCGCTCCCTGATCGGTCACCAGACCGATCAGGAGCTGTGCAGTGAGTGAAACACACACTCCCTGATCGGTCACCAGACCGATCAGACATCGCTGGATCGGTCACCAGACCGATCCACGAAGGAGCAGCGTGCCAACTCCCTGATCGGTCACCAGACCGATCCAGGGACGCAGACCTAGCCTTCCAAGCTAGGATTTCATTCACCTTAGCCCTCCAAGCTAAGGATTTTTCAATCTAACTCTCCAAGTTGGGAATTTGCACCTAACCCTCCAAGTTAGGACTTTTCACCTAGCCCTCCAAGCTAGGACTTTTCACCTAGCCCTCCAAGCTAGGACTTTTCACCCAACCCCTCCGAGTTAGACCTTCATCCAACCTAGCCCTCCAAGTTAGGCACCTGACCCTCCAAGCCAGGACTTTTTCACCTAACTCTCCAAGATGGGACTTTTCACCTAACCCTCCAAGTTAGGACTTTTCACCTAGCTCTCCAAGCTAGGACTTTTCACCTAGCCCTCCAAGCTAGGACTTTTCACCTACCTCTTCCGAATTAGGACTTTTCAACACCTGGCTTCACTCACCAGGACCCGGATTCACTCACCGGGATTTTCAACACCTGGCTTCACTCACCAGGACCCGGCTTCACTCACCGGGATTTCCATCATCTGGCTTCACTCACCAGGACTTCATGCCCAGTCCCCGACCAGGACTTTAACCCAAATTCGCTCAACCAAACTTAAATCATTGTCAAACACCAAAACAACAACCGGGCCAGACTGCATCAACACCCATGCTTCGGTATTATGCTAACTTTTAGTTAAAATGCTTGGACATGGTCTCTCCACACCAAACTTACAATGTTCCTGGATCAAAATCAAGGTTTGGCACCATATCTGTCTTCCTTTCACTCGACCTTGCCGGGTGTGTGCATGTTTATAGAAATCCAAATAGCCTAGGTTCATCAGTGGATTTCGGTCAAAACTCATCGATCAACCAAAAGAGCTTAGATTCCATTCATTTAAGGTATTGTGGATTTTCAAGGTTGCAAAGAGTCCAAAGATGTCATTCATTATTATTTTTGGGCTTCTGTGATAGTTCAGAGGTTTTGTCTTGCAAAAGCCATAACTTTTGACTCAGGATAAGCTTTGAGCATTCCAGGCACCAAAACGAAGCTTGTTTAAAGATCTATGATTTGTTATCCGGTTAACCCATGACCGCCTAAATCTAGATCTAAAAAGTATTGTTTAAGGTCTTTTTGAATGTCTGGAAGACTTTGTCCTCCTTGGCACTATTAGGAAAGCCCAAAAATAGTAAATAAGGGTACATTTGGACTCCTTGGCACTTCAGAAATTCATAGGACTTGGAATGGGTGCAATTGAAGTTTTATAGGCCGATCAGTGGGTTTTGACCGAAATCCACTGATGGACCTATGCTATTTGGATTTTTGCGAATTTGTAACTATATTAAAGAGTAGAATTTAGAGAAGGTAGATTTAATGTCAATCTTGGTTCTGATTTTAATAGTTAAATTAAAAAAATAAATTTGAATTATATAAATCGATAGGTGAGAGGGCGCTTGGTGTGATCTAGTCAACTTTTGCCATATAATTTTACATTATCATATATTGATCGTTTAAGTACATATTCAAATCATTTTAAATATGTCTCTTGGAGTTTTTCCACAATATGTGCTTTCTCGATTTTTTTCTAATATTTTCATTTTTTATTCTGTCTATTCTTATATATCCGCACATCTATCTTAATATTTTCATCTATGCAACTCTCATTTTCTGTTTATGTCCTCGAGTTATAGCTCAACATTCAGCTTCATATAATATGAGAAGTCTAATTGTCATTTTATAAAATTTCCTTTAAAATTTTAGAGGTACGTAGTACTTTACGATTACAAAGAACATCAAACGATTTCCTCCATTTCAACTCTTCAGCTTGTATTCTATATAAGAGATTTCTTTGAATCCCTTTATCTGTTTGTAAAATGATTCTAAATACTTAGGGGGCGCTTGGTATACATTTGCAATGGAATGGTAATGGATTTTGATTGAGGGGTTTATGAATTTAGTGATAACCTAGTGGGGGCAGGTTATAAAATCAAGGGTATCATATCCATATTTTGATTCCGATTCCCGTATACCAAACATCATAAATGGGAATGAAATAGATTTCATTCTCATTCCCGCATTCTAAACCCACTTACAAGCACCCCCTTAAAGTTCTTAATTGCTTAGACAACTCGTTATCTCCTATTTGTCTTATTATATCTAATATTGCTAAACTTAAATTTCATATATTCTATCTTTACTTTACTAAACTTAAATTTTCACTTTCAATTTTTTTTCAATATTCAAATTTAGTATTTATTTTTCACGTATCTTATCTGTCAAAATAATATCATATGTAAATAATAGTGTATGAAAAACATATTTAAGCTTGATGTAAAGATATACAAGCATGAAGGATGGAGATAGACATGTCAAAATCCAAGTATGAAAGATAATCTAACCTTGATGTAGAGCCACATTTTAATTATAATTTATACCTTCTAGTAAGCTTTTCCCTCATGACCTCCTACTTAAACTTAATTTGTGCGGTCTTCAACTAAGGAACTCACTTGGCTCTCATTGTCATTTCTGAGAAAGATGGAAAAGTAGGATAATCTTAAAATAGAGGCCAGCCAAGATTAGAATTGTCAAAATATCTTGCAAAATTAACCCCCCTACTCTCTTTCCTTACACTCATGATCTTTGGATGTGATAAGAAGTGAGAAGGAACATTCTTCCCCTATCACTACTACCTACAATTAATATCTATTATATTGCATGCCTCAAGTTTCCATCCTTCAACCACTCCAATATTGTCAGAAGAAAACAATAGCACAAGAAAAACTACCCTCAATTTTATGACTCCATGTCCCCACAACACGACGCCCCTTGTTAATTATACCAACACTAATACTACCCTCATGCTGCACTACTCCTTCGTTTTCTAAAAGGTAGTCATGATTTCCGAAGCCTGTCCCTCCACTCCACAAAAGATAATTTGGTTACTAATTTGCTTAATTTCAGGAGCCAAACTAATTATCAGGTGTCACTTCAATCAACAAAGCTAACAGTAGTTCTCTACACTACTATCCATGCACCGACCCCTTCCAACTGTTCAAGGAATTAAGAAGTTGAAGATTTCCCACTTAAGTATCTTAATGATATATGAGATACAATGAACTCGTATTCTGGTCATGAAGGAACACAATGAATTATTAAATATACTGAGTATTTTCCTTTCTCAAGAGGAAACATTTCCACATTGTCTCACATGCAGTTCTCCACTAATCAATTCGTAGAGTACCAGCATCGAAAGATCAATCATATGATGCTTATTATTCAATTAGGGAGAGATGGGGATGGTATATGTATATATTGTTTAATCTTGCTGTGCTAACAACGCATTTATTACTCACCTAATGAGATGCCTGTGGATCAGTTAGAGTTGGGGCCTCGGGGCTCAGTTTTGTCTGCTGACTAACCAATTCATTATTCTGGATCGCTTGGAGAAGATGCTACAACGTGTCGATGTCGGCCGATCTAGAATTACAATTAATACCTGTAAAAAAAAAATTGCTGAGAAGAGACTCGTCTAATTAATTTGTTCCACTTTGATCATATCTGTAGCTACGATCTTAGATTTATGCCAACCAGAATAGTATATATATGTATGAAATTAATTAATGAAAGGGGAACTGAACTAGCTATATATATAGCAAATGCAAATGGAAAATGGCAATGGCATGGGAAGATGGATTCCTATGAACTGAAAACTTGGTGGTGTTTGTCGACATCAGGTTCAGCAGTTGGAGTGTTGAATATTGAGGCATATCATGCATTGCATTATGAGGTGAGTAGAACAGTGGATGTTGGTCGCCGTCTTCGACTACTCCTGGCCAATTAAAAGGGAAATTAAGTGAGAGAAGTCGTCGGCTATGGAAAAGGAGATGCTTTTTGTATTTATTGCATTAAATACTGATGCATTGCACCGGTATTTTTCTGTTCTAAACTGAAATATGTGTTTGTTTCTTCTCTGATTACTGATTGCAGTTCGAATACTATTAATTATTGTTCTGTCTGTTATACATATCATTAAGATCAGTTAGTCTCCGTTGGACATTTGCAAATGGAGCCGTGAACATTAATTCTAAAACGAAATGTAGTTTTGGCTTCCATCTTTGAATCTGTTCCGGAATTGAACGACGGAGATGACAAATCACCAAAGTGCAGCCCATGGTGACGATGACGGGGAGAGGATGTCGATGCCTGCGAGATAAACACGAGCATAAAGAGGATGCACCGGAAGAAGTTCCGGTAGAGCCCTCTACGACGCTCAAGTCATAATTCTTTCTCGTAAAGAGAACAATGAGGAATCAAAGTACCATAATTCTAGAAAGCTTACCCCCTTTACCTGAGTGTTGAGACATCTTATATACCTGACGCCTTCCTCCCCCGTGTCTCCACCTTTTCCTCCACGTTTCTTAATCATCGGTTACTCGACAACTGTCCTCTTCTTGGTAACGACCACTATGACTATTAAAACCCTAATTACCATGCGTTGTCAACAATAATTACCTGATGATTTTCTTATTCAGGAGGGAGGAGAGGGTACTTGAAGCGGGCCTTCTTATCCCTACACTGATCTTTGGCTCCACTCTCACAGGTCAATCTCAGAGTCTTGTCTCCCGAGCTGACCTCGGGGTTTTCTTTCGTTTTTCCAAGATAGTCTCAGGAGCCCGATTCCTGGTTTGACCTCGGGGCACCTCTTCTGTTTTCCTGAAATAGTCTCGAGAGCCTGATTCCCAGTCCGATCTCTGGGAACTAGTGCGGTGGGCCCTGCTACGTAGCTTTCTCGTGTCACGTGTCACCCCTGGTTGCTCATCCCTATCAGAATCCAAATCTAATCAAACTCGCAAGTCAATGAGACATGAGTTGATCCTTGTGAATTAGACAGAGATGGGTAGTTAGACGAAGACGAAGACATGAGTTGATCCTTGTGAATTTTTCGAGTCCATTTAAGGATAAGTTTGATCTTGTCTGTAAAGATATTGTTCTAACTTATTCATTGATCGTCATGTGTATACAAATGAGTGAATCATATTATTTTTTTGTAAAATTATTCATTGATGCATATATGGCGACCATGAATGGAATTGGAAGAGTACTCTTATGGACAGATCGAACTTATCCCATTTAAGATTGAGGAACTAGCTAGCGTCTCTAGTATTCTCTCAGATTGTATCGAGGTCCAACGACCTCCATCTCTTTGGCCTTCAAACTGAGTACCTCGAAGTTTTGCATGTTCTCAGTCGGGTCGTCGATACGGTTTCTCCTTATCCACGCTCCTTCTTCTCAGCCTTCTTTTCCATTTTTTTGATCTTCTTCTGTATTTCATCAAAAATTTTCAAACAGGAAATCCTTCCTATCTCTTCCGAAGAACGTTCTTGAAAATGTGAAAGACATTCTTTTAAGAGATTTCAATGTTAGAAATGTAAGAAACGTAGATACATTAAAACAATCTCGTAGATGCATCTAGTGATCTATTTATCATCATATAAAATGTTGTTAAGATCAAAAAGAATTAGGATATCTTCACAATGACATGATATTGTCCACTTTGGGCCTAAGCCCTCATGGTTTTGCTCTTGGGCTCTCCCCAAAAGGCCTCATGCCAATGGAGATATCAAATTCCTTATAAACCAATGATCTTCCCATGTGTTTATCAATGTGGAACTAAGTTTGCACCTTCCAACCTCTAACAAATCCCCTCTCAAACAAAGGACCACATGCCCCCACCACAAACGGAAACCCTTTCTGTTCTTGATGTCTGATCCACCAAGACTTTCTGCCCCTCGGTCCACCTGATCTACTAGGACTTCACCACCTAGCCGCAACTAGAACTGGTCTTCTTTGATCAAGACACGGGAGCCCAAATATCCTTTATTTAAGGTTTAATGCACATGGTTAGATCTGGATGAGCAACCTGGCTCTGATATCATTTGTTAGGACCAAAAGGAATTATGATATCTCCACAATGGCATGATATTGTCCACTTTGGGCCTAAGCCCTTATGGTTTTGCTCTGCCCCCGGGGCTATGGTGCAGCGGTAAGGTCACTAGTTGTTAACCCATGCATTCGCGGTTCGATCCCTAGCTACGGCGCATTTTGCAGGAATTTTTCCTCCAAATAGGGCGCGAATCCTGGGCCGCTGGGCTTCTAGACTGGCCACCGCGAGCGCTTCCCGATTTACCCTGGTGACCGGTGGGAAACTTCCGTGGGGCCGGGCCGGTCACCCCAGGTTCAATTTGTCTGCTGCCTGGTTCATCATTTTTTTTTCCTTATGGTTTTGCTCTTGGGCTCTCCCCAAAAGGCTTCATGCCAATGGAGATATCAAATTCCTTATAAACCAATGATCTTCCCATGTGTTTATCAATGTGGGACTAAATTTGCACCTTGCAACCTTTAACAAATGCTACAATGGATAGAAATTGAAAATCAATAGCAACGAAATGGTCTAACTTGAGTTCATCGCATTGGCCCTAGTTTTTACTTGTCGCCGAAGATCCCGCGAGCGCGAAATGACCTACATGAGTGAGCCACAATCCACCACCTTCTCAATGGGGAAGAGAGGAAGGAGGAAGAAGGAGCCCGAACCCTTATGATACAAGAAGATCAAGATCATGGGTAAGCTTCTTCTCTTATATACCTTGGGCCCATCCCATAGGGGCCATCCCTTAAAGCCCATTATTCATTAACAACTCATTAATATTAATGAATAGGGTTAATGGATCTATACATTTAATCCACATTTATAATGCAAACCCCCCTTCACGCTGCAAACATTAGATCGCTTAATTGGGATTTAATTCTTTAATGCCCATTAGTTGTGTGTGTTAATCAATGAACCCACTTTATGGAGATTAAGTCTACCCATATGATCTTAATCGGATTGGATCTACTCATGTTGACTTAATCCTACTGGAAATGCCAGTGTAAATAGGCACGTGAACTACTTTATAAGAAGGAATGGTTTATATTAAGATTAATTAATCCAATGTTTATTTTAAGTCGTAACTAATGTTGGTAGAACAGTGTCTTCGGTGTGATTTTGAATTTTGATATTTATGTAAAGTATTTTAGTTAAATATATGTAATGTGTCTGTTTCAATGTGCCACACTAAGGAATACACATGAAACTTAGAGAGCTTGGTGCTTGAAGTGGTCAAGTGATGATGGATGCTGGTTTGGCATGACTAAGATGAGACACTCAGTGGCTTGGAAGTCCATTGAGTTTGGAGAAAATGGTATGAGAGATCTAAGGCGTTGGTTCAGTCGTGCCCAAGCGGTCTGATTTGCCGTCTATAGATTTTTGATGTATGAACAAAGAATTTAAGTTAGGTTTGCCTATAGAGTTGATATGTGTATTTGGGTCTTGTGAGAATTGGTGGAATACATATAGAGATAAATTGGTGTGGTCAAGTTAGTTTAGATATCTAATGGCTCAATGTACATGATAATGAATGAAGAATGGTGTGGAATATTCGAAGGACCGCAAAATAAAGAGCGTTAAAGAAGAGATGATAGAAGCATATTTCAAAGGGAAAAGCATGAATGATGATATGGAGAGGAGATGTGGGTGATGGACATACGGTAGAAAGAAGAGAGCTTTGAGGTTAAGGTAAACTTTGAGGAAGTTGAAGGTTGAGAGATTCTATCATGGGTCAAGGATAGTTTCTCAACATAAGAAGACTTGACTTTAGAATGGTCGAGTTAAGTGCACAAGTCGACTAGTAATTGTTGGTGAAAGAAGCACAATATGATTGAACCTAACTTTTGCTGTCAAAGGGTCAAAGTTAAGTCTTATGGTATCCTATCATATTGATTAAGATTGTAGAAAAGTCATAGTTGAGGCTAGACAAGGGAAGTTATAATTGAGGCTAGACAAATGAAGTCTTTCTACAAATAAGGTGGGTACTTCCTCCTTGTTTTCTTTAGATATTTGATTTTAGTACTGTTGGTGTAGTTTGCACTAATAGTCAAACTCAAGTTTCGATGAATGACAAATAGATTAAAGTTAGGCTTGTGATTATCAAACCTTGTTATCAAGTGTATAGGATTGAAAGGCTTAGAACATGACACCAGGCTGAAGTCCATGGTGGTGGAGTTGCCAAGAAGTCCAAGGTTGTCACGCCCTGAGATCAATGGAGTCGCTGATCCAATATAAAATCGGACAACATCTCCCCTGTTCGACGGACAATTTACACACACATCCATCCCATGCAGTATAATAATAGGCCTTTGCCTCAAACACAGCAGAAAATATAAAGAATAATACTACATCTCAAAAGTAAATCTATAAAACTCACCTGAGCTGCCCTCAGGGCAGGCGTGCAGCAAAAATAACAACTCGAATTCCAAAAGAGGAATAAAAAATACAATACCGCACGAATGAATCATAAATACAAGTCCACGAGGTAAAATAAATACAAATTATAGAGCATGCTATTAAAAGAAAGCGGAACACGCGGAAACACCCATCAAATGGAGTCGTGGGGAACCGGGACCGGCAACTGGGCTCCTCCAGACCTATCAATCTGAAAATAAAAATATTATGATGGGTGGTGGTCCAAGTGGACTCTGCAGGTATAGAGAAAGATATGCATGGCTGAACAAATAGCTGAATAAGCTATACAAAAACAACATGATACAGTCTCAACAGAAATATCAGAATATGCATAACTGAAAGTAACAAATGTCTGTACATACCAGAAATCAGCCTATCCTGATCATATAATGCCCGTATTATACGAGCAAGTGAAGGGTCATCAAAACACACATATAATATATCCTGTATGTGCATGTCAAACATATGCAGCAACCAAGTACAATAATCACAATCAAATGCATAATGCATCATATGCACATGATGCAATGACATGGTCGCCCATGATGCCAGTTAAGCCACCGAGACATACAATAATTTGTCGGCCGAGTGGGTAGGGTTATGACATTGTACGCACTTTGCCATTACTACTCCTGAGTAACCGAGTAAACAAGATGCTGGCGGGGGACCACCCCCTATCCCATGTATATACGAGGGAGCATCACACTCATCTCCTCTGGTGTATGGAAAGAGAAGGGATCCTTGCCTGCTACCACGCTCCGGAATCACTACCCATGAGCAGCCGAGCGAAGTAGTACAGAGCAAATGCACACACCCAACAATATCTATTAACTCATGAGTGACCGTGTGTGCATATCATGTACCGGAAGACGATAGGCTCAACCACAAGGGAGTCGCTGATCGCCGGCATGCAACAGTGCTGGGATGGTGCATGACTCTGACACATGCAACCCCTCCCAGTCATCATACACACTCAACCTAACATGCACAGGTCGATCATATGTATAATAACCTAACCATCATGCATTTAGATATACATGCAAGTATAACTAGAATCAATCCATGCAGATAACAAATGACATGCCACTATATCTACATATACATGCATACATGAATATTATACAGAGTCAGATATCAATAAATGAGACTGTATAGAAACGAATAAATCATCTCAAAGATCAAGCAGGATAACAAATGGTAGCAGATTTAAGGTAAATAAACCTACTGCAATAAATATAAATAGTCATGCATAAAAATAACGTGGATCTAAAGAAGACAAGCAAGAAGTACCCGCCTCCAAATGGAAGAATCAGTATGCGAAGAGAACCACGCGTCCACCTGTCCGTACCAAATCAACGCCCTGTATCAAAACACAGTTTTTAGCTACTAGTATATAAACTAAACAACTAATCATAAATCTAGCTCCACCGTAGGTCGGACACTAAACCCAATCCCAACTAGTTCAAGACCCAATCCAGAACCTAAACCAAAACAAAGGTCCCATACCACAAGGTAGCTCTTGCTAAGATCACTACCTCACCCAATGGAACACACCAACCCAACCTAATCCCAACAGGAACCAATCCCCAACTATAGCAAAGAACTTATAACAATACTCCTCCCAAGCATACCACCAATAGTGATCATAATACTTCATAAGAAACTACACTAAATAAGATCTAACATCAACATGCTCAAGTCTTCAAGTTTCAACTCAATTTCCCAATTCTGAAATTTAAGCTCAAATCAAATAAGAAACCTGATCAAATCTAAGTTCAATATCTACAACTAGAGCTCACAGCAGAAGCATAGGAAATCAATGGATCAAGCCTTTACCAAAGCCAAAAACGAATCAGTATCCAATACATAGTTCATTCACCGGCTGCTCTAAATAATCCATTCAATTCATAACAGATTTAAATCAAAAGCAACCACACAGTTCATGACAACCTCCTACAATCCACCACTAATATACCAATCAAACAGTGATTCATCCAAGAATCTCATTAACCAAGCACAGGACACAAACCAAACCAATTCCTACTCAAACTCTCCACACCAGTCTCAAATTAGATCAAACATTGAAATCTCAATAGCCCCCAACCTTGACGAACAGAACTCAATCCATACTCATAGTAAGCAAGGATAAGCTCAAAATCCAAATCCAAAATTCCTATCACCATCCAATTCCAAATCAAATACCTATCAAACAGTAATCTACTAAGCAAATCCAGTTCCCTTTAGTTGATCTCACTCAAAGCAACCTCAAATTACCAATCCCAAACTGCATCCATGCTCACAGATCCAACGCTCCTGGAAAACACAACCATTCTCACTCCAAGTTGCCGATAGAGCATTGGAAACTCATGGAATCACCAAACCCAAATCCGATTGGAAGGAAACCAAGTTATATCTACTGATGCAACAAAACCATCAGCAAACTACATCCCAACTTGATGCTAAAGCAAATTCTACAGATCACACAAACCAAATCACGATCCCAGTATCGATCTACACAAAAAAAAACAACAAGACCAAAATCGAAAATCATTTAGGATCCATATTGCAAGAACCAATTCTTACCTAGAATGTGCCAGCGTCACCCCTGTCCCAAATCTCGCGAGACCAGCCACAACAAGAAAGAAGCCATCAACCAAAACACCAATCCCAGATCTATCCTTGTTGCTCCAAGGAAAATCCCTCTTCGTCAAGAAACCAGAGGTCAGCTGCAACTAAGGTTTGATTGGGTCACGGTGTGTGGAGAAGATCGCTTGCATCAATCAAGGTAAGGGAACAATAAACCCATTGCAATACCATTCCTAGATCTGCAACCCCGATGGTGAAACCTTGCGGAGGAAGTGATATGTCGCCGGCGACCTGCTGGCGTCGATGACCAGAGATAGCTTGGGTTGTCTGTGCTCAGAGCAAAGGGATGGCCATGGTGCTCGGGAAATCCACCTCCTGCTCGTCGTTGAAGAGACATTGGGGCAGTCAGATCGCGACGACGAAGGTGGAGGTCGACGTTGTCTCTGCGGTGGCTAAACCGAACAGGGAAGAAGATGGATCGCGAAGTGGCTTATGGGCGGAGGCTTGGCTTTGGTTAATTTCGTACGAAGGGAAGGAGAAGGGGGATTTTATGTGCAGTCATTTTGCACCTTAGTCCCCCAAGTTTAGCCTATCCAGATTTAGCCCTTAACTTTAGGACTTTTGTATAACCCCGCCAAACTTCCAACAACCCAACCTAGACCCTCAGTTTAGGTTTTCTTTCACTCCACTCCTTACAGGTTTAGTCCAATTAAACCCCCAAAACTTCGACCGTAAGTCTAGAAACCCTAGAAGCTGTCTAGTAAATCTCCAAAAAATTTTCTAGCCATATTTAACATTTTCCCCGCTAATAAAAATTTGGTCCCCAAATTTCATTATTCCTCACACAACAAATTCTAGCAGCTAACTATGTCCGTACACATCATGAGTAACAACTTTGTCTGATACCTTAAGGTACACTACTACGAAACAACTGAAGATACCAATCTAGAGGTTATTATTCGATAACCAAGTACAACCGATCAACCAATCAATCATCACACCTATCTAAGGCGCTCATCCCTAAGATCACTGTCGCCAAGTTTATACTCTAATCCTTAAACGTAAAACGTCAAATCCATGAGTATCACCCAAACATCCCCAAATCAATAACATCTTCCAAACATCATAAGACATCTATATATTCTCCAATAGACCGTCAAAAGATAACATATCGTTAAAGATTCCGCCAATATGTCATACCATATGCTACTATAAATGACAAACTTCCAAATAATCAACCACAGAAAGATCATATATCCACCAACAAAGTCCTCAAAATATAACATATCATAGAGATTCGTCAATCTCAAACCACCTCTCAATACCCTAACGGGTCATACATCCCGATGTACCATCGAGATTACCCAACCACGTACGTCCAATCTATGAGTCAAAATCCCTCATAGAATAGCGTAGCGACGAGCGAATCGACCAACCATCGCCTCGTAACCCTATACAGTCCAAGTCCTCTACTCAAGGTTCAGAAACCTCTGAGGTCTAACTCTATAACCAGGAGATAGAGGCACACTATTTCATAGGAATATCTTAACATAATCACGAAGTGATTCCTTTATAAGGGCATTATTGCTGTGGACTCGGAGAAAAAAAACTTCTACTATAACTTGTAGCTCACGCACTCATCCTGCTGCTATTTCCTCGTCTTCCTGCTGCCACCCCGCTTCGACACGATCATGTCCAACCACTGCCGGAAGAACAACGCTAACACACGAGCCAAATGAAAAGTTTTACACTTGTGTTGGGTAACGATTTACTTATTTATACTTAGTCAAGTGGGAAGTGCAGGGTTGTTACACGTCCTACCCATATCTTGTACTCGATCACTCTACTAGAAGTTTACTGGTAGAGGGTACTAGTGGATTGCTCATTGGAAAGGTCCAAGAGACCTGGGCCTTACAGTAGGAGTCGTCGAAGGCTCCAAAGCAAGTAAAACCGGACTGCGTCGATTTTTCTGTGTTTGCAAATTTGTTAGTTTCCACTGCACTAACATTTTTACTTAAGTTTGAAAAAGCGACAATTTTTTTAAAGTAACATGATTCATCCCCCTCTCACGTGCAACGGTCCTACAAGTTGTATCAGAGCTTCGTTCGCTCTGAGTCAGTGTAACCACCGTTAGAGTTGGAGATTTTCTATCCGTTTTTAGTTTTTTGTACACAATCTAAATTTGGCATTATCACCGATCTTTGGACTTTTTTTCGTTCAGATTTACTCGAAGTTGGTGCAATACTACTCGAGTCACTTTTATTGTTTACTACCTCCCACACTACTAATCCAATACCTAATCTTGGTACTTTTTCTCTTCTACTTCTTTTGTGTGATAGATCTAATGGACCAAGGTGAAGGCTGCAACACAACTTGTCCTCCTATGTTCAGTGGGGAAGATTTTTCCTATGAAAGAGGAGAATGGAGGTATATTTAAAGATCGACATGGATCAATGATTTGCTGTCTTGAGTGGATACTCACCACCAATGGATGAAGGAGGAAATGCTCCACTAAAACCAGACAAGTGGAACACCGAGATGAAGAAGGCATAAATCGAATTCAAAGCACAAAACACTCTCCAATGTGGGTTGACCAAAGAAGTGTCGAACAAAATTGGTCCCATTGAAAGCGCCAAAGAACTTTGAGATAAGCTGATTGAGCTGCACGAAGGGACTAGCGATGCTAAGGTAACAAAACACGACCTTTTATTAAATAAACTGTTTAACATTAAAATGCAGGAAGAAGAGTCCGCAAGCCAGCTCTAGCTCGAATCAAAGATATCATGAATGGACATCACTTGATCAGACATCAGCTAGAGAATCGAGACGTGATAAGGTATCCCCTAAATGCCTTTCCTCGAAACTCATTGTGGGCATCTATTATAGATATTTACAAAATTTTGAGAAATCTTTCAAAACTAAAATTAGATGAATTATTCTGTGAATTAGAGCTCTATGAACAGACTAATGCCAAAACAATCGAGAAGGGTATTGCTTTGGTTACAGGTTCCTCAAAAGAAGCAAAGTTGAAGAGCAGAACCCAGGAGGAATCTGAAAGCGAGTTAGACTCAGACTCAGATGATGAAGAACACCTGGTGAACTTGGTAAGAAACATGCTCACTAGGAAGAAGAAAAAATTCTCCAAGAAGGATATTCAGAAGGTGATGAAGCCACCCATAGAATCCAAAAGCAGCGTCACCTGCTTTGGCTGCAACAAGAAAGGACACGTCAAGCATGAATGCCCATTTAAGAAGGAGGACCAACCCAAGAGGACAATGAAGAAGAAGGTGCTATAAGCAACTTGGGACGAGACCTACTCTAACGACTGAGATGGAGAATCCTCGAAGAATTTCAGCTACCTAGCACTAATGACAACCATACTTGAGTCAGAATTAGAACAAGATAAAGAGTCCGAATATGAGTCGAGCCATGAGTCTGCACTCTTTTCTGATGGCTCAACCAAGGTACATAAATTATTAAATGTAATGTTTTTTAAAATCATTTCCTGTTTAGATAGAAAATTAACTGCATTAGAATCTAGGATTGATCAACTCCTTAAGGAAAATCAAGTCCTTAAGGAGCAAATTATTAACAACAAATCAATTGATCAAAAGCAATCTGAAAAGTCTACTAAACTTGAAAATGGAAACTCCACCCGAAAAGGTGAAGTACAAAAACTTAAGGATTTACTAGAAACATTCATAACTAGATCCAAGAATCTTGACCTAATTCTTGGATCTCAGAAGGGTCTTACAATAAATCTGGGATAGGATACCAAACAAGATCGGCCTAGAGATCTTTTGTTTCCTTTACCCACTCACGCAAGAACCTAAGAAAAGCGTGGATCCTGAAAGCTTACTTAACAAAGCAAGTAAGGCAAAACTAATATTATGTTCCTAAAAAAGAACATCCACTATATTAACCCAAAACACCCTACCTACAATTCAGTGGGAGGCACCAAATTAGTTGTCACCTCAAAATCAACCCTTACCTGTTAGTCTAATTAGAACTAGACTTGAAAGTTAATTTGACACTTGATCTACTTAGTACCAGGGTGGGATGAGTTGATAGTACGTTACAAAAGTTGGTCTAAGAAGTCATGTCACGCCCCCAGAGGCACATGCTTACTCGAAAATCGGGCAGCATCTCCCCTGTACGGCGGACAATTTGGAGCATATATACATACATCACCAAATAAAAGATGGCTCAGCCATCATAACTGTAATATAAAAACACAACCACGCAGTTAATATCAACATAAGAGAACAGGTGGCTCAGCTACCTTAAACATGAAAGAAAAACCACAACTCAAAAAGAGAACTCAAATGTCTCTGTAATAATAACAAAATCAGTCCGAATACCTGATAAACAAATACAATGCGAAAACTCACTAAGTACCGAAATAAAAACAACTTGTTGGTGCAAGAAACACCATATCGAACCTGGTTTTGATATTGGCAAAGGATTCAATGTTAAGTTTATTTGTGATCTAACGTTGTTCACTGAGTGTGCAGAAAAAGCCCTAGCGAAGGACTGCTAGGCACCTGGCGAAGGACTGCCAGTATCCAAGCCTTAGCGAAGGACTGCTAGGCACCTGGCGAAGGACTGCCAGCAACCAAGCCCTAGCGAAGGACTGCTAGGCAACTGGCGAAGGACTGCCAGCATCCAAGACCTAGCGAAGGACTGCTAGGCGCCAGGCGAAGGACAGCTTGGGACCCAAGCCCTAGCGAAGGACTGCTAGGCAACTGGCGAAGGACTGCCAGTATCCAAGACCTGACAAAGGACCGTCAGGCAAAAGTCCAACCAAAGGAGCGGTTGACATCAGGTAAACTCTCCCGAGAGGAGTAGGTGAGGACGCGTTCCCCGTCGAGGGAACAGTAGGCGTCGGATCGACCTAGGACTCCATTTTGGAGACCAAAGTCAGAACCAAGACAGCTAAGGCTGTATACACTAATACTTTATTGCTTTATTGTGTTTTTGGACTAACCCTGGATGCAGGACTAAAGGAAAGAGTGTCTGCAGCTCAGATAGCCTCAAAGGAATGAGGTAGTAGCTGAGTAGGACGCCCGGAGTGTCCCGGGCGCCCCCAAGGTGCATAAAAACAAGTAAAGTCAAGCTAGGCCGAATATACGCTGGGCCGGGCGCCCCCGTGCTCCCGGGCGCCCGCGCTGGTCCCGGGCGCCCCCTGCGCTGCGGGCGCCCCCATGCGCAACCCGAACCCGCGCCCTTGCGAAGCCGAGAAGATAAGGCTTTGATCGGTCAACGCGGGCGCCCCGAGCGCTCCGGGCGCCCCGGTCAAAGCGGATCCAGAGGATCAGACGCGACCGAGAGCTCTGCGGATCAGAGGCCACGTGGGGGGCGCCCCCGACGTCCCGGGCGCCCCCAGGCCCTATATAAAGGGCCCTCGACCCCAGGCTTCAAACAACAATTCGCTCAACGCTTCCACGCTCTTCTGTGCTCACACCTTGCTCCAGAAACTGCCCAACTCGAGCCGACGACGTCCTGCTGCTCCGGAAAGTCAACTTACAACCGGACGTTGGTAAAAGAAGAGTTCCTTTTGTGTTATTAAAAGTTTATGGTGCTATACTTGTAAATCTATTCTTGTAAACTGATTTTGCGCTCATATAGAATTGCCCAAAGTAAACGGTCAACGACCGTGGGCCTTGGAGTAGGAGTCGACACAGGCTCCGAACCAAGTAAATCGACTGTGTCTTTTGTGCTGTGTTTTTTTTTATTTTATTTCCGCTGCGTACGTGCTCTTTTCAAATCCGAACGATTTTCGATATTCACCCCCCTCTATCGGCTTTCACGATCCAACAAGTGGTATCAGAGCGGGGTAGTTCAAACTTGGTGCAACCACCAGTTTGAAAGTTTTTCGGATTTACGAAATTTTTTATCTTATTTCTTTTTTTTAATCAACACCACATCTTTTCGCCTTTTTCAATTTTGAATTCTCATTTTTTCACCATAAGTTAGAATTGTTAAAATAATCAATTTTTGAAAATTTGTCATAAACTTTTTTATTATTATTTTAATATTATTTTTTTTCTCGAAAATCGTGCTACCTTAATCTGAGCAAATTTTCTCCCAAACATTAAAGTCTTACTTTTTATCATTAATCAAAATTGATAAAGTAACATTTTCAAAAAATTTGACATAATTTTTTTATTATTATTCTGCCTCGAAATTCGTGCAATTTTTTTTGCTATTTTTTTTCCTTCTCCCGCACTACTAATCCAAGACCAAGTCTTGGTACATTCTGTTATTTCTTTTCTGTACGAGGTTAAACTAAATGACCAACCAAGAATGGAACAGTGTTCGTCCGCCTCTATTCTCTGGCGAAAACTTCGGAACCTGGAAGGGGATAATGGAATCCCACCTAAAGGCCCATCTAGAGCTATGGATGATAATCCAAACGGGGCTTACAATACCTACAGAAGATGGAATATCGATCGCCTGGGATAAATTGGACGAACCAACTCTGAGGAAGATCGAGACAGATGCAAAGGCGACTGCAATCCTACAATGTGGCCTAACCAAGGAGCAACTCGAACTAGTAGGTCCATTCAAATGTGCGAGAGAAATTTGGGAAAAATTGATTAACCTTCATCAAGAGATCTCAGAAGAAGCAGAAGATCAGGTAAGTTGTCTTGCACTCTCGGTACAAGCACAAACAGCCGAGTCAGAGTCTGAACCTGAATCCAAAGTCGAAATCGAACCCAAATCCAAGCCAGATTTAGAAGATGAATTGACTGAGACGGTAATCGATTTTAAATTCTTTTCAAAATTAAAATTAAATTATCAAACAGATATTGTAATGGTTGAGGAAGGTGTAATTTCCATTGCAGGGAAAACTCCAAAAGAACTGCAAAAGAAGCCTCAACCAGTACCTGAGTCAGACTCAGACTCAGAATCTGACGACGAAGGAAGGGATCCTTGGAAACTGGTCCAATTGGCTCGCGACCACTACAAAATACTGAAGAAACAATCAAGCAAAAGAAAGATGGGTAACTCTAATTCATATAAAAATTTAATTCATAATATTGCTGTTTTTAAAAATCCTGAATATTATTACGATTATGATATAACTTAGATCATTTTTTTTGCTTTAATTGTATGTTTTTTTTGCTTAAAATTAGGATTGATTAGTTTAAGGACAAAAGAGTTAATTGAAATTTGAACAACATAGTATTGGGTGGAGGTGAGATGATAGTACGTTAGGGAAGCCATTTTGGCGGAACTAGCCGAAGCTACTGATCCAAGACCCAAACTAGTTAGACCAGAATTTATCAAAAGGTAATTTTGAAGATGAAATTTCACTAAAAGGCTTTGTCTAGGAAAGGGTTGATGATCCAATAAGGCTACGGCCAAAGAAGGCCTAGTGCCTCGCCAAGACCTGGAAGCCAATTTTTGAAATTCAAATTCAAGTTACTTCTTGCCAAATTCAAATCTAACACAAATTTCAATTGATCTTAGACTCAACTACTTTTTCAAAATACAGTTAACATTCATTAAAATAGTTTTCAAAGTTAATTCAATTTTTCAAAATAAAACTTTCTACCAAAACCTGTCTCACACAACCCATAAAGTTAACATGTTTGATCACATAGAACTGGGTGAGACATCTAGGACCTAAAAGCATAAATCTCTATCTTCCAAATTAATGTATCCTACTCTTTCATATTGAATTTCATATCACAATAAACTCATTTTAAATATAATCTAGGGCTTGTTTTGTGTTAGTCATTGATTGGTCAAACTTGGTCAAAACAGTCAACCCTAGTCAACATAGTCAAACATGGATAACACTGAAATCCCCTAAGACATTAGATTGAGTTAAATAGTAAGGGGGAGTGGTTTATTCCTTTTTTTTTCTTTCAAAATATCTTTGAAAAATTATTATCATTTTAAAATGTTTTTCGAAAAAGGGGCTTATGTTTGAAAATTATCTTCATTTCAAATTGAATTTCCTAAAATTATATTACCGTACTGATATTTAAAACTATTCTTTTGATTTTAATAAACCCTAAAGACACAGAGGAAGGTCCACTTCATGATCCATAAGGACTCCTAGGATGTGTCAAATTTAGGGGGAGTTTGAGTCTAGAGAAGAATTTCTGAAATGTGTTTATTGATTATTTTTTTATAATTTAAATCAAACCTTAAGATTCAGAGGAAGATCGCTTGTAGTCAACAAGCTTCCTAGGACTGGGTCAAGTTTAGGGGGAGATTAAATTAAAAGAATTATTGAATTATATGTTTTCATGCACTGCACGTTTAAAATCCTTTTGAAAACTTAAATAATTTTTTTTAAAATACTATTATTTTTTTTAAAATCCTTTTGGAAATAGTATTTACTTGAGTTGGAGAATTTCCAGAACACTTAGGAAACTGTCCTTGTAGTTAACAAGGTTTCCTAGGATTGTGTCAGACTGGAAAAGTAACCAAAGCAAGTAAAATATGATGCGTTAAAAACAATACTTTTGTAAGTGCTTTCAAAAGATAATTTTCTCTAATATTGTAAAAGCACTTATAGTTTTTAATGCATAATCTTCTTATATCTTCAAAAATACACAATATCTTTCAAAAGTACTTCTACTTTTCAAAATATAATGTTTTCAAAAGTACTAATATTTTCAAGGCAATAGTGTTCTAAGTGAATGAATTTTCTAAAAGACTTGCCTACAAAAATAATTTTTTTTAAATACCTTTCAAAGTGGAGTTTTGGTGCATGTTAAGCTTTTGCTATGCTTTCAAAAATTATGCTAAGTATTTTTATGTTTTCAAAACTCATAGGCTCTGATACACAAATTTTAAAATTTTTTAAAAAACATATATATATTTTTTAAAATTCCTTATTGATATATGGCTAAGGAGAAGAATTTCACATTAAGGGGGAGAGATTGGAAAGGAGAGAAAAGGTTAGGAGAGAAAAGGCTAAAATTATTTTTTTTCTGTCTTTCAAAAAGTAAAGTTCTTGTCTTTCAAAGTTCAATATTTTTGAAAATTAACTTTATCTGCTTTTTCAAAGTTTAATATTTTTGAAAATTAACTGTACTTGATTTCAAAAGATCATTTTTCGAATATTAGCTTTGCTTAAGTACATCTTTTGGAAAATCAACTTTATTGGCTGGTAAGAAAATTTTCTAAGTAAAAAAATTCAAACTCTCTTGAAAATTTTCCAACTCCAAACATTTTCTAACTTAAAAAGGTTCTCTTGAAAGTTTCTAAGTAATAAAAAAATTGAATCATCTGAACTTAGAAAATTTTCTTTCAACCTCGCAATTTTCTAAGTATTGGAAATTTGGCGTCAAAATTTTGCCTAAATAAAATTCCTTTTTTGCAAAGCCAAGTAAAAGTTATGTTACAAAATTTAGGCTTGCAAAACTCTTTAAATTTTTACCTTGTTCACCCATGTTTGTTTTTGATATATGTCAAAGGGGGAGGAAAGGTCAAAGTTAAGTATTATAACACAAGTACTCAGGGTTTTAGGGGGAGTATAAGAAATAAAGGTTTTTTATGAGAAATAAAAGTGTTTTTTTTAACTCTTACCTTGTGTTAGTAAATGTTATAAAGTTTTTACTTAACATTGAATTATGTAAAATTGCTATACTTCATTTTTACATTATGTTCTTAAACAGTTATAAAGTTTTTTACTTAACTTTGAATTGTGTTGCCATAATCAAAAAGGGGGAGATTGTTGGTGCAGGAAACACCATATCGAACCTGGTTTTGATATTGGCAAAGGATTCAATGTTAAGTTTATTTGTGATCTAACGTTGTTCACTGAGTGTGCAGAAAAAGCCCTAGCGAAGGACTGCTAGGCACCTGGCGAAGGACTGCCAGTATCCAAGCCCTAGCGAAGGACTGCTAGGCACCTGGCGAAGGACTGCCAGCAACCAAGCCCTAGCGAAGGACTGCTAGGCAACTGGCGAAGGACTGCCAGCATCCAAGACCTAGCGAAGGACTGCTAGGCGCCAGGCGAAGGACAGCTTGGGACACAAGCCCTAGCGAAGGACTGCTAGGCAACTGGCGAAGGACTGCTAGTATCCAAGACCTGACAAAGGACCGTCAGGCAAAAGTCCAACCAAAGGAGCGGTTGGCATCAGGTAAACTCTCCCGAGAGGAGTAGGTGAGGACGCGTTCCCCGTCGAGGGAACAGTAGGCGTCGGTTCGACCTAGGACTCCATTTTGGAGACCAAAGTCAGAACCAAGACAGCTAAGGCTGTATACACTAATACTTTATTGCTTTATTGTGTTTTGGACTAACCCTGGATGCAGGACCAAAGGAAAGAGTGTCTGCAGCTCAGATAGCCTCAAAGGAATGAGGTAGTAACTGAGTAGGGCGCCCGGAGTGTCCCGGGCGCCCCCAAGGTGCATACAAAACAAGTAAAGTCAAGCTGGGCCGAATATACGCTGGGTTGGGCGCCCCCGTGCTCCCGGGCGCCCGCGCTGCTCCCGGGCGCCCCCTGCGTTGCGGGCGCCCCCATGCGCAACCCGAACCCGCGCCCTTGCGAAGCCGAGAAGATAAGGCTTTGACCGGTCAACGCGGGCGCCCCGGTCAAAGCGGATCCAGAGGATCAGACACGACCGAGAGCTCTGCGGATCAGAGGCCACGTGGGGGGCGCCCCCGACGTCCCGGGCGCCCCCAGGCCCTATATAAAGGGCCCTCGACCCCAGGCTTCAAACAACAATTCGCTCAACGCTTCCACGCTCTTCTGTGCTCACACCTTGCTCCAGAAACTGCCCAACTCGAGCCGACGACGTCCTGCTGCTCCGGAAAGTCAACCTACAACCGGACGTCGGTAAAAGAAGAGTTCCTTTTGTGTTATTAAAAGTTTATGGTGCTATACTTGTAAATCTATTCTTGTAAACTGATTTTGCGCTCATATAGAATTGCCCAAAGTAAACGATCAACGACCGTGGGCCTTGGAGTAGGAGTCGACACAGGCTCCGAACCAAGTAAATCGACTGTGTCTTTTGTGTGTGTTTTGTTTTATTTTATTTCCGCTGCGTACGTGCTCTTTTCAAATCCGAACGATTTCCGATATTCACCCCCCCTCTATCGGCTTTCACGATCCAACACAACTAAATCAAATGCGGAAACAACTCAACTCTGGGGACTGGCAACTGGATCCTCTCCTGGCTCCAAGAAACGTAACTACCTGCTACCTGAAACAAAAATGGGAGGTAGCGGTGGTGAGTCCGGGCGGACTCTGCGGGTATATGAGTAGACAATAAGCATGACATAATAAAGGATAACTAAGTAGAGAATCCAACAGGTACATTCCATAAGGAATATCGAAACCTAAACATGCATAACATGTATAGAACAACATGTTATAAAAACCGAATAACAACTAAACAGGTATAAAACAACGCAATAACAATAGAACCAAGAATTACATGCATGTCAATCAAGTGCAACAACCATAGCTCATATAAATGCAACAATCACAGGAAAATGCATAAAACGAAATATGTACATGATGCAATGACATGTGTCACCCCTGACGCCAGTCAAGCCGCCAACACATCTCATTTGTGTGACCGAGTGGGTAGGGCTGTGACAACTGTACGCACTCCAACAACAAATACCACAGAAGGCATGGTTGAGTGGACAGGATGCTGGGGAGTCTACACTCCAGACCCCGGTACATAGGGGGAGTTATCAACAGTTACAATATCCCTCGAAAAAAATAACGTGAGGGTGTCATTGTTTGCCTACAGCTGCAACATGTGTGGCATAACAGGACAGATGCTCGCACTTTAGCAACTACCATGAGAACAAGTGGTTGAGTGAATCGAGCAACAAAATGACTAACAACGACTTAACCATATGGAAGCCCAACAATCGTTAGTATGCAACGTGCAGATATGGTGCATGCTACAAGATGCACGAATAACCGGAGAAACAACGATGCAACAAAATCCATCAAGTAACAACGATGCATCAATACACAAACCAGAAATCGAAAACCAACGGTTATGCGCCTACACTACTAGGTAGGATATTTCTAATGCTAAATAAACCTATCTGTGTTTAATGGAATTCTAAGTACTCGCGTACAAGAGGCACTTTACAGAACATAAACCAATAGAGGACTGTACGGATACAAATTTGGAATACTCGAAGATCAACGAAGAATAAGTATCAACGGCGATGTTAAAATAACAAACAATAAGAAATAAGGTCAAGCAACCTACTAGACATAATATAGCCATGCTTTAAGGTAAAATGAACTACTCGAGTACAAAGGAGAAGTACCCGCCTTTTATTGAAGAATTTCGCAAACGAAGACCTTCCACGATCAACCGAACGAGTCTAAGATCAATGTCATGTATTAAGGACTAAATTTAGCTATTTATACAAGTAATTAAAATAGCTAACTAATTATAACACATAATTAGATCCATTTAAAATAACTCCATTTAATTAAGTTCATTACCATCAATCACCATTAATTATGGTTAAACTCTAATTATCAATTAATCAATTAACTACTAACTTATCCAAATTCAACTTAATAAAATACCACCTCCGTTTGTTTTTTTTATATCCTCCAATCCATAATCATAACTTCACTTGTAAATTATTAATCGATCATTCAATTACTTGATCAACTTAACAAATCCAAACTCCAGCAATCCAACACATTTAATCTCTCTATCACTCAACATCTTACTAAATTTCACCTGAGCACCGTCAACTCCTGATTAGGTATAAGTTAGAGAACAAATCATCAACCACTCTATCCATATTAATTATATACCTTAAAAGCACAGGATCTACCTGATGACAATATCCTCCCATGCAGACCCAATTCCACCTGAGCACCATCAAAAATGCACATCTAAGGGACACAAAATTCATCACCCGTTATTTTAAATCCATAATTACTGAAAACCTATCTGATAAAACCAACATCACATATCCTTACCTGTGATGGCACTCACGAAGTTATTCTCTTCCCCCTCTTGTTTCGATCTGCAGTAATTGGTAGCCAACGGGAATGAGTGTCCTTCTCTGATGAGCCTGTCCCCAATCCAGATCCAGTTCCGACATGAAAGGCAGATCGCCACAAAAGGGTCGACTTTGGATCGAAGCAAGGAACAGTGTTATCCAAAGAAAACAAGGCACGGTCCAAGGAATTTGAACACTTAGCCAAAAAGGGTCTCACTTACCGGAAACAATCCATGACGGTGAAACTCGGTAGGGCACAACGGCCAATGGCTGCAACCAATGGTACCTCCTCTGACTTCTTGACCATGTGCTCCAAGGTCGAAGAAGCGAAATCACGAAGGAGAGAAAAGGGGCGGGGTCAGTGGCTTCACAATCGCGAAAGGATGAGGAAGGAGAAGAGACCGTGTGAAGAACAACTGTAGAGGAGGGCTGGGTTGCGTCGGTTAGGGCTTCGCGAGCGTGGCGTCGGCTGGTTGGCGACGGCGTCGGATAGAGATGAAAGGGATCAGGCGGTTTCGAGAGGAATCGGGGAGTTTAGGGCACGAGCTAAAGGATTTAGGGTTTTTAAAACTGTTTTTGGCCTTTTGCAATTTAACCCTCCAAGTTCGAAAAATTACAACTAAGCCCTTATATTTCGAATTTTTCCATTTAACCCCCTAAAACTCGGTATTTAACAGGTCAGGTAGGGTAAGACATACCCTATCTGTTCTTTTTAGCTTGGTGGAACTAGCCAAAACTACCTCATCACATCCTAGACTAGTTAGACCAGGGTTTTTTAAAGTGTAAGTTAAAAGTATAATTTCTTTAAAAGACTTTGTTTAGGAAAGGGTCATTGCTCCGTAACCAAGAAGGCTTCTGTACCTTGCCAAGATCTGGAAGTCGATTTTTGAAATGTACTTTTAAATTACTACTTGTCAAACTTGAATCTAACAAAAGGTTAAATTAACGTTCCTAAATCAACTCAATTCATCTCACAAAATTATAGGGTTATCCTGGTTGATAACTTTAGACCGGGTGAGATGATTAAGGACTACAAAATTTGAATTCTTATTGTCTTCCAACATTAATTAAAACTTTAACCTTAATTAAAATTTTACTTTAACTAAAACTTTAACCTTAATTAAAATTTTACTTTAACTAAAACTTTAACCTTAATTAAAATTCTTACCTTAATTAAAACTTTAACCTTCATTAAAAATTTACTTTGATTAAACCTTACCTTAATTAAAATTTTACTTTAATTAAAACTTTAATCTTAATTAAAATTCTTACCTTAATTAAGACTTTAAACTTAATTAAAATTTTACTTTAATTAAAGCTTACCTTAATTAAAATTTTATTTTAACTAGAACTTTAACCTTAATTAAAATTCTTACCTTAATTAAAACTTTAACATTAATTAAAATTTTACTTTGATTAAGCCTTACCTTAATTAAAATTTTACTTAACTAATACTTTAACCTTAATTAAAATTCATAACTTAATTAAAACTTTAACCTTAATTAAAATTTTACATTAATTAAACCTTAGCTTTAAAATTTTACTTTAACTAAAACTTTAACCATAATTAAAATTCTTACCTTAATTAAAACTTTAACCTTAATTAAAATTTTATTTTAATTAAACATTTACCTTAATTAAAATTTTATTTTAATAAAACCTTTACCTTAATTAAAATTTTACTTAACTAAAACTTTATCCTTAATTTAAATTCTTAGCTTAATTGAAACTTTAACCTTAATTAAAATTCTTACCTTAATTAATTTTTTAACTAAATCAAAATTTCACTCTAATTCAACTTTAATTAAACTTTAACTAAATTAATTTTTTTTACTTAATTAAACCTTAACTTAATTAATTTTTTTGAACTTAATTAAACATTAACTTAATTTAAAGTTTTAATTCAATTTTTAACTTAACTTAGTTAAGATTTTTTAATTAAACCGCAACTTAATTAATTTTTTAATTAAACCTTAACTTAATTAATTTTTTTAAATTAAACATTAACCTAATTTAAAATTTTAACTTAATTAAACATTAACTCAATTTAAATTTCTAACCTAACTAAATTTAAATTTCTAACTTAATTAAGCCCCGACTTTAATTAAATTTTACCTCAATTAAACCTAAACCTTAACCAAATTTTTAACTTAATTCAACCTTAACTTAATTAAAAACTTTAACCTAATTAATAAACTTAACCCAAACCTAATTAAATTTTAACTCAACTAAATCATAATTTTCGTTTAATCTTAGTCTTATTTTTTTTAAACTGAAGGAAATCAAATGGATATTAGACAGTGGGTGCTTCAGACATATGACTGGGGTTCCCACCAAATTTACAGATATAAAATACAAAAGCTAGGAACCGTTACGTTTGGAAATAGCTATAAACTTAAGATAATTGACATAGGTAATATTGAACTTTTTGATTTTATTATTAAAAGAGTCGTACTTGTTGAAAATTTTCAATTTAACCTGCTCAGTATTAGTCAATTGTATGATATTGGTTATAAGGTTAAGTTTTGATTAACTGAATATGTAATTAAACACACTAACAACCTTGATATAACACTGAAGGGACTTAGGCACAATAATATTTATGAAATTAGACTTACCAGACCCTTAGAAAATTGCCTCTTAACCTAGAAAGAGGAAACCGACTTTGACATAGAAGACTTGCACATGCATATTTAGATGATTACCTAAATTAAATGGCTTAGTTAGAAGCATACCAAAATTGCCTAATCACGAGTCAACAATTTGTGATGCCTGTCAACAAGGAAAACAAACCAAATCAACTCAAAAATCAACTAATCAAATACAAACTAATTCAGTACTTGAACTAATTCACATAGACCTATTTGACTCACATGGAATTAAGTCTATAAATGGAAGTCTCTATTGTCTAGTAATCGTTGATGATTATTCAAGATTCACTTTGGTTAACTTCCTAAAAAATAAAGATGAAACTTTTGAAATTTTTAATCACTTTTGCAAACACACAGAAAATGAAAAAAGGGTAAAAATTAAAAGAATTAGGAGTGATAATGGAGGTGAATTTAAAAATAAAAAATTTAACCAAATTTGCTTAGAAAATGGATACCATCATGAATTCTCTTGTCCTAAAATACCTCAACAAAATTGAATTGTTGAAAGAAAAAATAGAATCCTACAAGAAACAACAAGAACGATGCTTAACGAATATGATTCACCAAAATACCTCTCGGCTGAGGTTATTAGTACAGTCTATTATGTTCAAAATAGAACAACTATAAATAAAAACCTTAGAAAAATATCTTTTGAAATTTATAACAATAAATTATCTAATATTAAATATTTCAAAGTTTTTGGATGTAGGGTTTATATCCTAAATACAAGAGAATATCTAGGAAAATTTACTTCTAAAGTTGAAAATGAAATTTTTGTAGGATACTCACTAACTAGTAGAGCCTATAGAGTTTACAATAACACCATTTTAAGAATTGAAGAAACCACAAATATTAAATTTGATAAATCTAAGGACTCTAATCAAACCCAATATAAACCAATTAATTTTGTTAGGTTAAGTACTGATGATTTAGAACCAAGCCAAATAGAAAATCAAGAGGATGATTTAATTCAGTTAAATCAAAACCAACAAAGATAAAAATCTACACGTATCAGTTCAGCTCACCCAACTAATCAAATAATAGGTGACCCAGACCTAATTAAGAGTTCAAACTAGATCTGCTTTTAGGAACCTAAGTCAAATTGCCTTAATTTCTAAAATTGAACCTAAAACTATAGAAGAGTCATTACTTGACCCTGATTGGATTATAGCTATGCAAGAAGAATTAACTAAATTTGAATGAAGTGTGTTTGGGAATTAGTACCTTTACCCAAAGACAAAATTTATTGAAACAAAATGGATATTTAGGAATAAACTAAATGAACAAGGTGAAATAGTAAGGAATAAGGCTAGATTAGTAGTTAAAGGCTTTAGCCAAATAGAAGGTCATGACTATGATGAAACCTATGCCCTAGTAGCTAGACATGAATCCATTAGAATGCTTTTAAGTTATGCTACCCATAAGGGATTCAAACTTTATCAAATGAATGCTAAGACTCAAGGCGATCATGCAGTCGGCAAGAGGGGGTGAATTACCCCTAAAAATAAAAAAAATCTATCTTTTATTTTTGCTAAATAAAGATGGAAGTTAGTTCAAACAAAAAAACATTCATAGATAGAAAATAAAACAGAAAAGAAAGAGACAAATGGATTTATTTGGTTTACAACTAGGGAGGTTGCTAATCCAATGCAAAGTAAAGTGCAAATCTCCTGAATAACTCCTTCGGGTGGAAAAGCCTCTTACACGATGTAAAGCTCAAAAACATAATGGAAAACCGAAGAGAATACGTTCACAGTGATTGATAACTTCGAGCTGAACTCTTGGGACCTATTTATAGCCCCAGAAAATTTTATCCGAGTGTTGACGTGGTACAACAGGGGCGCCCGAGTGCTTGAGGGCGCCTGACACATGACTTTGAAGTTTATCTACTGTGTAACGTTCGCAAATAACTCTCCGTGGATAAGATTCCATCTCAGGCGCCTGTATGCACTGGGCCGCCCTCATTCATGGGCGCCCGCATGGGTTTGGGTCAGCCCAATACTGTCCAACTTCCCGCGACACTTCTTGGGTGATTTTGGACCTTCTGGAGTTGGGCTCACCCGTACCCTCCTCCGGCCTTCTCCTCGAGTGTGCTTCCGCCCGGATTCTCGTCCTTCGGACGTCGCGCGTGTCCTTCTCGCTCCATCGGCGTACTCTTCCGCAGACCTCTGCGTCCCTCGAATGCACCGAGCCCATCGACTCTCTTCTCGTGCCATCCTTCTCGACTGCTGCGTAAACACCAAAAGAATTTTGCAATTAAGCCTACACCCTTAACTTAATCCTATTTCTCCCGCTTTAATCACATCAAAAAATTAAAACATGTTAAGGGAAACACTAACACTTACAAGAATTTATAAAAAAATAATCCAATTTCTCAGAAACTTTTTGAGAAGATTTCGAATAGAATAATTGGTTATCAGAAAATCCAATTTTTCAAATTTTGGTCAAAAACTAATTTTTAAAATGTAAAGGCAAATTTTAGAAAAATTATTTTCAAAATTTTATTCAAAAATTAATCAAATTTTTATTCAAGTTAAAATTTTGATAGACTTATCTCCAGAAAAATTGTACAGTGAAAATAATTTAGTAACTTTTAGAAAATCAATTTTGAAATCAATGTTTATAACTTCAAAAAATTATTTTAAAATTTGATTTTTATATCAAATAATTTTTAAATTTTTTTTCAAAGCTTAGAAGATAATCTACAGATCCCAAAAAATTAGATTTGATGAAATTAATTTTTAAAGTATTTTTAAAATTTAAAAACTCATTTTCGAATGGAGAATTATAATAAATCCATATATCTATTAAAAAAATTCTGAATTTTTTTAGATAGTACACTGCAGACTCAAGTATCAACAAATATTAAACTAATTTTTTTGCTACAGTTATCAAAAAATTTAAAAAATTACAACTAAACCATTTAATGACAAATAAATAAAAAATAATATCTAATAATTCAACACATATTTTGGGATCCAATATAAATTCTTTTCTATAGGATTAATAAAAAATTTAGATGGAATGTATGTCCTAAGAACTCTTATAATTTGACACTTGTGAAATTTAAGATACCAATTAAGTTTTCTAAAATATTTAATATTTGAATTTTGAAAATAATTTGAGCAAGCATGGTTGTTTTTCAAATTTTCAATTTGATACTTTAAATTTTTATTTTCAACTTTCAATTTTTCAAATATTTCTAGTGGGCATGCAGATGCTAGTTGTTTTTGTTGGTGCAATTTTTGTTAGGTCAGGGTTCACCTAGTTTGACTAGGCTCGGGTGAGTTAATGTTTGGTAAGCTTGGTAAGCTTAAGTTTTGATGTTTCATAATGATGTTTGAATATTGTGTGAGTCAAGTGGGTCAAGATTGATTGGAGACTTGATTGGAAAAGTCCTAGTGGGACTAGACACATCTAGTGTGACTAGGTGAAGTCCAGGTTGATCAGGGAAATCATACGCTAGTATGGGAAAAGTCCTAATGGGACTAGGCACATCTAGTGGGACTAGGTGAAGTCCAGGTGGATCGGGGAGATCGCATACTGACATGAGAAAAGTCCTAGTGGGACTAGGCACACCTAGTGGGACCAGGTGAAGTTCAGGTGGATTGGTGAGATCGCATGCTGGCACAGGAAAAGTCCTAGTGGGACTAGGTGAAGTCCAGGTGGATCGGGGAGATCGCATGCTGGCACGAGAAAAGTTCTAATAGGAATAGACACACCTAGTGAGACTAGGTGAAGTCCAGGTGGATCGGGGAGATCGCATGCTGGTACAGAAAAAGTCCTAGTGGGATTAGGTGAAGTCCAGGTGGATTGGGGAGATCACACGTTGGCAAGGTGGAAGTCTACCGAGAGACTAGACCTAACTCGAGGGTTAGGCAAACCTAGTTGGGAACTAGGTTAAGTCCTAGTTGGGAACTAGGCAAGGGAAAATCCAAGGTGGTCAAAGGTTTGATCGGACACTTGGTGAGGAAGTCCTAACAGGTCACGGTTGACCGGAGTTAGGCAAGGGAACCCTAGACTTGTGCACACAAGTTAGGGTTGGGGTCAATCGATTGAGTAATCAGTTGACGTTGGTTTCTTACGAACAGAAGCCTTCTTAATTGATAGGGTGATCGATTAAGGAAGGAGTGAATCGATTGAGAGAGTTGGGTTGCGAGAACAGAAGTAGGTTGAATTGATTGGGCAATCAATTTAGTCTCCTCTTAATCGATTGCGCAATCGATTAAGGAGGATGATAATCGATTGGTCAATCAATTACAGTGAAATTATGCAAGCCACAAAGAGGTGCTGAATCAATTCAGCAATCGATTCGATTGGCTAATCGATTAAGCTTCAAAAAATAGTCGTTAAATGGCTAAGTCTGACGTAGTAATCGATTGGGTGATCGATTAAGAGAACCCTAGGTCACGGGTATATAGGTTTTTCATGCAGGTTTGAAGCGCATCTCTTCGGTATTCTTCACTTAGCTCTTCGATACTTCTTCCGCACTTCTTCTCCTCCTTCATTGCCATTTCAACAGAAGTCTTGGAGTATAGTGCTTCTGCATTTCCAAGATTCTAGAGACGATCTCATGCTAGAAGAAAGCAAGAAAAGCAAAGAGTGCTCATTATTGTAAATCTTGTAAGATTTTCTTTGTATTTGCTTGTATTCTTGTTGTATCTTCTTGAGAGCTTGTACGAGGTTTCTCTATCTCTACGAAGAAGTCTTTCATAGTGATTGAGAGAGTGAGGAGAGCGGATCCTTGGATTAGTCATCTCAAGGAGGTGGATACCAAGTAAATCGAGGTGTTAGTATTGCTCAAGTCTTCCGCTGCAACAATTCTTCATCGAGCAAAGATCAAAGCTAATCACCCCCTCTAGCTCTCCTACCGGTCATAACAGTTTTTTTCAAGTCTGTATTTTTATTTTTTTTAATTTATAGATAGACTTCTACATAGCCTTTATACCTGCATAGAATTGATCTGGAGGTAGAAAACATACCTCACTTACCATATCTCTTTTGAAGTCCGAAGCTCCCTCTTCGTCGCTGTTATCTTCTGATGTGGCTCCCCTTTCATTAATGCTTTCATCTTCTTGGTGTGAAGCCATCAGTGCAAGTTCGGCGTGTTCCTCTAGATCTGAATCTTTTGATACGGACTTGTCCCATGTTTCCTTTAAGTTGTGAACTTTTGACTTCGTTGCCCCTTTTCCTTTGTTCTTCAATTTGGGATAGTTTTCCTTAATGTGTCCCTCTTCGTTGCATTGATAGCATTTTATCTTTCTCCGAGGGTGTCTTTTGGCCTACATCTCATTATTAGAATTATTTTTTTTTGAATTTCTTTACTATATATGCTGCTTCCTCTTCATCAGTTGAAGATACTTCATCATTTTGGGTCTTCCTTGAGTGAAGGACAATGTTGTCCATTTTTCTTACATTTCCTTCACCTCAAGACTCGTGGGTTCTAAAGTAGAGAATAACTTTTCTAGAGTACTTATCTCTAAGTTCTGGGAGATATAATATGAGTCTATTATAGATGTCCACTTCGGGGTTCTTGGAAATGCGTTTAATGCATACTGTTCCTGTCGACAAGCGAAGAGGGCTATCACTTAAACGACTTGATCGGATAGAGATGACCCGGTCAGACGGACGAGTTGCGACGGCATGTGAGTCGGGGTCGGGATCAAAGGCTAGCAGGACAGGGTTGAGTCAGAGTCGGACCCAAAGTGGGGACACAGGAAGCAGAGGATGAAGAGGAAATATTTCAGCAGTGGAATCCCCTCTCTGAGGCACCAAGGGGGCTTTATATAGGGGAAGAGAAGGCTCCCTGTCTTGTCGGGGCTGTCCTGTCTCATTAAGAATCAATCTTCTGACACGATTTCTTGGCATCCTTAGTCTCCCCGAGGATCTGACAGGGCCGCCAAAGGGTCAATCTTACACACTGGGGGGGTATGATTGTGGCAGGTGTCTTTTCCTCATAATGAGGGGATATGGAAGATCTTAAAAGTCTGATCATAATTAAACTACTGAGACAGTGGGGTCATCTCGGCCTATCTCACTAGGCGCGGTGCTCGATTACTCGACTGTCAATCGGCTCTTGGGCGAGCGAGTGGCCTGAGCGGGTTCAGTCATTCCTGGTACTAGCCTGTCTGACCGGCCGACCGGGTATGTCCGATCGGCTAGTCGGGTATGTCCGACCAGGCAGCTGGGTACAGATCGTGAGTCATTCAAAGCGGGGGTGAGTGATTTTATTTGGCATGGTGATTGGTTCATCCGGTCGGGAATGCCCGACCGGGATGGTCTGCCCGGAACTCGCCTACACCTTTTCAAACGGGAGGTGTGCTCTGTATCTGCTCGACTGAACCTTCCTGGTCGGGTTCTGCCGACCGGGCCAGTTCCTCCGACCGGCTACTGCCTGCAGGACCAGATCCGCGTAATCCCAAGTGCATTCATCAGGCTAGGTTAACCCCCTAGGAGCCCGACTGTCTTCACCCGACCGAGTCCCCACCCGACCGGGCTTCCTACTAGGTCAGATGACAAATCCAACCGGATCACATACCTTTGTGAATCTTGATTAGTTACCATTTCTTCGAGATTCGTGAGTCCGATGATTAATTCTTTTATCCTCGTATGCAGTTGCTGTTGGTGCAGACAGCACCCAAGTCGAACTTGTGTTTTGATAATGGCAAAGAGTTCAAAAGTTAAGATGTTATGTTTATCTAACATGCTACTTGAGAGTGCAGGAAACAAAGTCCTAGCGAAGGGCTGCTAGGCACCTGGCGAGGGACTGCAAGGATACAAAGCCCTAGCGAAGGACTGCGGCACCTGGCGAAGGAATGCCAGGATACAAAGCCCTAGCGAAGGACTGCTAGGCACCTGGCGAAGTACTGCCAGGATATAAAGCCCTAGCGAAGGACTGCTAGGTACTTGGCGAAGGAATGCCAGGATACGAAGACCTGGCGAAGGACTGCTGGGCACCAGGCGAAGGACTGCTTGGAACTGAAGACCTGGCGAAGGACAGCTGGGCACCTGGCGAAGGACTGCTGGGCAAAAGTCCAACCGGAGGAGCCGGTTGGCAACAGGTAAATTCTCCTGAGAGGAGTAGGTGAGGACGTGTTCCCCGTCGAGGGAACAGTAGGCGTCGGTTCGACCTAGGGTTCCATTTTGGAAGACCCAAAGTCAGAACCAAGACAGCTAAGCCTGTATAAACCTAATATTTTATTGCTTTGTGTTGTTTTAGACTAACCTTGGATGCAGGACCGAAGGAATGTGTTTCTGCAGCTCAGAACGCCCCAAAGGAGAGGGGCAAGCAGCTGGGCAGGGCACCTCCAGTGTCCCGGGCGCCCCCAAGGTCAAGGCAAAACAAGTTAAGCAAGAAAACGCTTCTGAAGCTTATGCTCCCGGGTGCCCCCATGCTCCCGGGCGCCCCGGATGTCTCGGGCGCCCCGGGTCGAAGCCAACGAAGTGCTAGAAGATTATCCAGCCGAGAAGCCCGCGGAAAGAGTCAACCCGGGCGCCCCCAGTGTCCCGGGTGCCCCCACAGTCAAACCTCAGCCCTACTCGAGTGGGATAAGGGCTGACCGAGATTGTTGCGGATCGAAGGCCACGTAGAGGGCGCCCCCAACGTCCAGGGCGCCCTGAGGACTGTTATAAATAACCCTTGACCCCCAAGGCTCCTCAACACAGTTTTCCAATGCCAATATGCTCTTCTACTCAAGCGCTCTGCTCCAAAAACCTCCCAACTCGAGATTGAAGCGCTGACGACGACCCTCTGCTCAGAAGTACAATCTACAACGGGCGTCGGTAACGAAAGAGCTTAAGTTTCAGTTTACTGTACTATAACTATACAAGTTCTCTATAAACATTTACGCACATATAGTATTGCCCGCAGTAAACGGTCAACGACCGTGGGCCTTGGAGTAGAAGCCGATCGCGACTTCGAACCAAGTAAAATCGCTTGAGTTCGCGTTTGTGTTTCTTTATTTTTCGCTGCTTATTCTCTTTTGCGAATCCGAAACGTTTTACGATATTCACCCCCCCTCTATCGTTCTTCTCGATCCAACAAGTGATATCAGAGCGGGGAAGCTCAAATTGGGTGCAACCACCTATTTGAGAGTTTTTTTTCGAATTTTCATCGTTAATCGAGGTTGGTGCAATACCCCTCGATAAATATTTTTTTTCTTCCCGCACTACTAATCCAAGACCAAGTCTTGGGATATTTCTTTCCTTTTACTCTTATTTTCAGATAAATGGCCATGCAAGAAGGATTCAGCACAGCTAGACCACCACTTTTCAGTGGGGAGGACTTCTCCTACTGGAAAAGTTGGATGGAGGTCCACCTGAAAACTCAGGTGGACATGTGGATAATCATCCAGTCCGGACTGGAGATTCCAAAGAATGCTGAAGGAGTGCCACAGTCTTACACTGAGTGGGATACCGCTCTGAAAAGAAAAATTGAAGCTGATACCAAAGCAACCCAGACACTTCAATGCGGCCTGACCAAGGAAGAGTTGAATTGGGTAGGACCATTCAACAGTGCAAAGGAGCTGTGGGGTAAGCTGATCGAGCTGCACGAAGGAACTTCAGATACTCGAATCAGCAAGAGAGATCTCCTCCTGAACAAGCTGTACACGATCAAGATGAATGACAACGAAACAGCAGCCCAGCTCCACGTCAGAATTCAGGAGTTAATGAACGGACTACACACAATCGGTCACAAGGTAGAAAACCGTAACCTGATAAGGTACGCTCTTAACGCTTTCCCAAGAAACACCTTGTGGGCATCTATGGTAGATGCATACAAGGTTTCAAGGGATCTTTCAAAAATTAAGTTAGATGAACTGTTTTCTGAATTAGAATTGCATAAGCAGACTAACTGCAATCTGGCCGAGAAAGACATTGCTTTCGTTGCAGGTAAAGCTGGAAAGACAACCAAAAAGAAGCCTCAACCTGCACCCGAGTCTGATTCAGATTCAGACTCAGAAGACAACGAGGGAAATCAACCTAAGCTGGTTCGGCTAGCCCGGGACTACTACAAAGAATTAAAAAACCAGACCAACAGAAGGAAAGCCAGCCGAAGAAAGGAAGAACTAGCTGAACCCTCAATGAAAAGAACAAGCCTAACGTGACCTGTTACGAGTGCAAGAAGAAGGGTCACTACAAGACTGAATGCCCCAACCTGAAGGAAACGAAGAAGACGAGAAAGAAGAAGGCACTTCAGGCAATGTGGGACGAGTCCTCCTCCTCCGAAGAAGAAGAGATCCCACAGTCGAACCTGCTCGCACTAACCACCCCAGAAGAAATCGAGACCGAGTCAGAATCGGAGCCGGACGACGGCAAACTTACATTTTCAGAGGATGGAGAAATAACTGTAAGTGGGTTTTCTAAAAATCAGTTAAATGAATTAATTGCGTATCTTTCTCGAGACTTGGCGAAAGCTAAACTCCGAGTCGAATCTCTCCGACAGGAAGTAAAACTCCTGAAAGAGAGAGCTGACTCTAGATCCTTAACTGAGAAGGTTCAAGAAGGAACCTCTACTCAAGTTGAAAAACTTGAGAAAGAGAACTCCTCCTTGAAAACTCAAGTCAAGGACCTTAGATCAACTTTAGAATGGTTCACTTCTGGTTCCAAGGGTCTTGATATGATTCTTGGAAAACAGAAGTCGGTTCTAAATCGATCCGGATTAGGCTATAGAACCAAATCTAGACAAAGATCCTACTATGCTGTACTGAACCAGTCCAGATCTAAAGTTCAGGCATGGGTACCCAAACTGTGCCTGAACAAACAAACTGGATCAAATCAGTTTTGGATCCCCAAGGACAAGATTCAGATCTTGCCGAACTATTATCGTGGCTTTAGTCCAGGGGGAGCCAAATTAAAAACAATATTTATAGTTAGATAAATTTTAATACTTGTTTTCAAATCGCATGATTGCTTGTTTATTTAATTTCTGCAATTTATTATGCTTAGACTTAGGAATGGTTAGTTTAAGGACTGAACCAACTTAACTGAAATTTGAACAACATAGTATTGGGTGGCGGTGAGATGATAGTACGTTAGGGAAGCCTCTTCTAATAAGATCAAGTATACTCTACTTGGTCTCTTTAGACTGGTGAAACTAGCCGAAGCTACTGATCCATGACCCAAACTAGTTAGACCAAAATTTTTCAAAAAATAATTTTGAAAATGAAATTTCATTAAAAGGCTTTGTCAAGGAAAGGGTTGATGATCCAATAAGGCTACGACCAAAGAAGGCCTAGTGCCTCGCCAAGACCTGGGAGCAAATTTTTGAAATTCAAATTCAAATTATTCTTTGTCAAATTCGAATCTAACACAAATTTTCAGTTAATTGTAGATTCAAACATTTTTTTAAAATAAACTCAAGATCAACTGTTTTCAAAATAAATCATAATTTTTTAAAATAATTCTATCTATTAAAACTTGTCTCACAAAACCTATAAGGCTAACTTGATTGATAACCCTAGATTTGGGTGAGACAGTCTAGGCTGTGAAAATCAATTTAGGCTATTCCTGATTCTAATTGGATCCAAATCAACAAAACTCTTTATGTGTAGGAACATAAAGATTTGGACCAATGGATGTTGGATAGCTGGTGCTCCAGACACATGACTGGAGATAAATTGAAATTCACCAAACTCAAGTTCAAAAACCTAGGCTCAGTGGCATTTGACAACAATGCTACACTCAAGGTGATTGAATCAGGTAATATTGAACTTAAATCTGACTTTGTTATTAAGAAAGTTCTTTTGGTTGAAAATTTTAAATTTAACTTGCTTAGCATAAGTCAATTGTGTGATACTGGTTATGTAGTTACCTTCACCAATTCTAACTGCCTGATTAGAAACTTGCAAGATTCAGAAATCATGCTTAAGGGCACTAGGAAAAATAATGTTTACACTATAAACTTACCACTAGTACCTAAATGCATGTTAACTTAGTTAGAACAATCAAACCTCTGGCATAGGAGATTAGGTTACACTAATCTGAGGATAATTTCAAAAATCACCAAACTTGGCCTAATCAAAGGTATCCCTAAAATTAAAAACCATGAAAACTTAACATGTGAATCATGTAGTCAAGGTAAACAAACCAGGTCTAATCACAAACTAATTCAATCTGATCTAACTCAAACCACACTTGAGCTCCTGCACCTTGACCTATTTGATTCACATGGAGCCAAGTCACTAAGCAGAAACCGGTACTGCTTAGTAATAGTTGATGATTACTCTAGGTTTACCTGGGTGAGGTTTCTAAAGACCAAAGATGAAACCCTAAACACATTCAATGATTTTTGTAAGTTAATTGAAAATCAAAACGATACCAAAATTAAAAGACTTAGGAGTGACCATGGGGGAGAATTTGAAAATCAACGATTCGAGGAATTTTGTAAGGTAAATGGGTATATACATGAATTTTCGTGTCCTAGAACCCCCTAGCAAAATGGGATAGTCAAAAGGAGAAATAGAACCTTACAGGAAGCCGCTAGGGCTATGCTCAATGAATTCAACTTAGCTAACCAATATTGGGCAGAAGCAATTAGTACGGCTTGCTACATCCAAAATAGGGTATTAATTAACAAACGACACAATAAAACACCTTATGAATTATACTACCATAGGCTTCCAAGCCTACACTACCTAAGGGTCTTTGGGTGCAAAGTCCATATCCTAAACACCAAGTGTAAGTGATATGAGAGAAGTGTCCTAAGGTAATCGCCTTATGATTGTAATCATTTATTTTAATAAATGAATATTCACTATTTGAGTATACATGTTTGTGTATTTGATTGAGATCTTAAACTCATTTACTGAATGTCCGCAATACAATTCACAGCATGAGAGAATTTGTGATGAATTCACAACTAGTGATTATCTCTACATGTACAATTGTGAAGTATTGAAATTGTCCCTAGTCGATGAATTGATAAATATGAACACTATCAATTCTGTTGAGACTAGCATGAGTTATTCTCTAATCAGCTGATTCTCACTGGCTGGTGACATTGAGATGTCCGAAGATAAACATGAATGCTAGTTAAGGGAACTAGTTCATTGGAGTGATGGCTGTAAAACTTCATATGGTAGTCTACATATAGATATGTCAGTGAAGTTCTTACTGCAGCTTAAGTGCGATGTTCCTTTGACTGGCGGTGTTCAAGTCATCTTGGTCATGGAGACTTATAGTTTGACATCTTAAGCAAGCATCTCCAAGGAGGTGTGGACCCAGGATGATTGGGTATAAGCCGAAGTGCCCGAAGATGTTTGAACAACCTACAAAGGATTCACCACTCCTTGCGAGGAGATGTATACCCGAGGCCTATCATCGGATTGTTACTCGAAGCCTCTAGCCAGAGCATGACATGTTCAGAGTATGAATCTCTTAAATACATGAGAGTAATTAGAATCCGTAGGACGAGAAAACGTTACTTGGGCTAGGTGTGACGTAGTCAGCCTAGTGGGGACTGACACACATAGACCATGTCCTGAACCAAGTGGGTATAAGATGGTGAAGGGAATGGGGCAAGATTCATTATAGCTGCTGAAGGGTTTCAGAATTGTTTCTGAGGTCAACCGTTGATCTTTCGATTAATTGGGGATCATGATGTACTACTAGGTGCCACTCATGATCGTTCTATAATTGATTAATTATAGACGGCCAACATAAATCGAAAGCCTATTTAGTCACACACACAACGAGTAATCCGAGGGATTTAAAACGAGTTGAAAATTAGATTTTCCAATCAAGAGAGATTATGTTTGGTTGAGCCAAACGATAAATCGAATCTGAATTTTTCAGAGACGCATCGGAAATGTAAAATGGCTAAGTCTTTTGAAGACTTAATAGATGAATTAAATAAGTTTAATTCATTGGGGCGTGGCTTGGATGGGCCGGCCAAAGAGGGCCTCCATCCTCTTTGCTTGGCCGGCCACAACAAAGGGAGAGAACCAAGTTTTTGGTTCAATTTATAAAATAAACCAAGTATGGTTTGTTTTATAAAATTATGGATGATATAATTTTTATATAATAAATCAAGGTTTGGTTTATTTTTCATGGAAATTAAAATGAACCATGGATTGGTTTATTTTATAAAATCAATCATGGATTGATTTACCATGATAAGGAAATTTATTCCATAAGAGAGATGAGACTTGATTGATTTTTATCATGAATTAAAATATGATTTTAACCATGATATAAAATCAAACTTGGCATGATGGAATAAGTTATTCCATATTTGAGAGGCTTGATGGTTGAGAGGCCACTATATAAAGGACCAAAGGCAAGGCTTGGAAAATAATCGAAGTGATGAAGGCATAGACTCTCTCCCTCTCTTTCTCTCCTTCTCTTCTCCCCTTCTTGCCGTGCGCCAACCAGCCCCAAGAAGGACACCAGCCGGCCGCCCCTGCCCTTTCCCTGCCGACCACCACCTGCTGCCGGAGAAGGAAGCTCCGACCATCTCTTGGCCGGAAGAAGGTGCTGCCGGAATTAGAGTTTGCCGCAAGCCTCTTCTTTTGCTTCACCGGAATTTTGATTCCGACCATCCTTTTGTGGTTAGTCTTCCGACTTCTCTCTTGTTTTTCTCATCGCGTTTGTAGCGACCCGACTTCTCTCTGCCTTAGACGGATCGTTACTTTATCTACTTCTTGACTCTAATGCACGACTAGAAATGCGGAACTTCTTTTTTTTCTTTTAAATCCATCTAGGGATGATATTCTAACTCTAATAGTCATGCATGATACAATGACACACTTCTTTTCATCTATAGGACTTTTCTGCAATGGTACCAGTCGACTGCGATCTGACCAGTCGACTGGATCGGCCACAGAAAGTTTCTGGGCGCGGCACCAGTCGACTGGACTCTTGGCAGTCGACTGGTGTATCGGACAGAAGCTACTGTTCGATAGGGCAGTCGACTGGTTCTGAACCAGTCGACTGGCACGCCTGAAAACTGAAAATTCAGATTCGAAACTTAGTTTCAAAAGTCCACCAAACATATAGTTTCAAGCCATACAAAGACACAACACCATTTCTATACTCTATACTAGTTTCCTAAACATTTTAGCCAATCAAAACAACTTCATAAACTCGAAATTAGAACTTTTGTGGAAGTAAATAAGCTATTCAAGTTTATATGAACTTTAACCTTAGAGTTTGTACCAATCTTGACTCCTATGCATTCATAACACCAAATACATGTTCTATAACCTTGCTAAAGCATTATGAAATGTGAATGCAACTTTTCTAAACATATTTAAGCAATAAAAACTTGATTCAAAGGGGAACTAGTACTATCTTGGCACATGCATCAATATCTCCAACAAAGTATCAATACTCCAAACTACTCACACTTCTACTCATCCAATGCAATCATAAGGATATGTATGCTAAATGAAATGACATGGAATCTTTACTCTAAGAAATTGAGCATGTAATACTATCCAAAGCTTAAATGTTCGCTAAACTCCATAAAGCAATAACTTGGAATTTGAATAAACTTAAACATTGTAATTCAAATAACTAAATTGTCTCGTCTCAAGGATCTCTCCAAAATCAGCCACCACACACACGTCGCTCAGCATCGCCTTGTCGCCTTCCTTCAGAATTGGTTATCTTTACCTTTACCTACAGTAAGAGGAAATGCATCTATAAGCATAAAGCTTAGTAAGTACTATCTAGCTCACAAAATCTCGAAATGTGCTAACATGCTTTTTCAAACAATGGAAAATCACATGGGATACTTTTATGCTTAAAAGAAACACTAAAAACATGTATAACTCATAAACATGCATACTCAAGCATTAACAAGTCTTAACTTACTTTTCCTTGGCTTAACTTGAAACTTTAGGAATTCTTGAACTTTAAATTTTTCCTTAACTTTTTGAAAACTTTCTTAAACTTTAGAAAACTTTGCTAAAGCATATACTTGAAAATAATAATCACTTGGATCCACTTAAGACGTAAGTACCATCTTATGCGCGTTCCCTAAAAGGTTGGGGTAGCGAGCCACCAATCCTAATAGAGCAAACCTTGGTCTACCAGGGCCAAGACCTTGGAATTGGACACCTGGATTTCTTTAACGACGCCCTTGGACGCCGGGTACTGGCCTTAGAAAATAAAATAGCTTTTCTTTCTTTTCTTTCTTATCTTTAAATGCCTTGGCATTTTAACGAGCACCTTGTGTGCCCAAATCCTTAAGTCTTGACTTTTGGGGATTTCTTAAGGCCTTGGCCTTTTCTTTTCTTATCTTTATCTTCTCTTTTCTTTTCTCATAGCTTTTCTTAGACCCTAACTTCATATAGGGTACTTAATCAACTTATACAAGCATGAATTAAACTAGAAATACATGCAAGATCATAAACTAAAACAAACTTTGCATTTTCAACTTTCTAACGGAAAAAGGTTGCGGAAAACCGCCTCTTACTGTAGGTGAGCAGTACTTACATTGGTTTCCTTGAACTTACAACCAAAATCGGGAGAAGCTTGAAATCTCTACGAACCGTCCGCGCCTACGTGTTCTTCTCGTCGAGACGGACGAAACGCTCCGTCTCCTTGGTTCCCTCTTGGCCGGCGCCCCCTTGAAAGAGGAGAGGAAGGCTTGGCTTGGTGTTGGCGTGCGTGCGTGAGAGGTGAAGAGAGGGGGCGGCGTGCGTGAGGTTTGGGCGAGAGGGTTTTTGAGAGAAAATAAAATTCCTCTCTTAACTTATCTATTTATACTATCTTTATGGAAAAAAAAACGTAACTACTTTATAAACTTATTTCTCTCCACCTTTTGTTGTGCTTGATACCCTAGTCCAGCCGGTCGCGCGCGCGCGCCTGGTCTCCTGGTGGTCGCGGGTTCGAACCCCCTGCTGCCCTTAAACGTTTTTACTTTTTTAAAAATACTAAACGGACTCGGAAAATTCCATAAAAATATTCTAAAAATTCCTAAAAATATCTAGAATATTTCTAAACCATTTTTAAATAATTTTAAGGACTTTAAGAACTAAAAATGGAAATTTTGGGGCGTTACAGCGTTCTCGGAGAATCTAGTAGTTCTCGAGAACACGAAACTCGTGGCTTTGCGAAGTCATCCCGAAGATACTCGGCGTGGATGCGAATAGAGGCGGAGCTTCCAAGGGACGCTTACGGTTGGATCTCGTCCCTTCCTTCGAGTTACGCGAGATAATACGTAAATTAGTTTATGTTTCTGCAAAATTTTAAATATATGATCATTTCTACACAAGATAAAATTGCATGCTTAGATGTGTGGTTAAATAATTTAAGAAATTATTTATGCTAAACCTTCCGCTGCACGTAATTAATTTTAAAATTACGAACCCGCATCCATGTCAACATGCACCTGGTCCCAACACCAAGGACTATCTAGGTAAATTCCAGTCTAAGTCAACCTCAAGTATCTTCCTAGGATATTCAACCACAAGTAGAGCCTATAGGGTTTACAACAAACAAACTAAGAAAATTGAAGAAACAACAAATTTAATTTTTGATGAAGAAATCAACTCAAAATCTGATAATCCAGATCTAATTTCATCAAATACTGATCAAGAAGATCATGAACAAATTGTTGAACCTTTAATTGAACCCTTAAATGAACTAACTGTTGAACCAAGCATTGAACCAAATATTGAACCAAATTGATCAGCCGGACCTGAGGCTGAACCAAGTTCTAGAAAAAGCAAGAAACCCAGACTTAGTCACCCAACTGATCAAATTGTGGGTGATCTAACTTTAGGAGTCAGAACTAGGTCTTCCTATAGAAACCTTAGTCAGATAGCAATGATTTCAAAAGTTGAACCTAAGACTATAGAGGAAGCCCTACCTGATCCTGATTGGATCATAGCTATGCAAGAAGAGCTAGCCCAATTTGAAAGGAACCAAGTCTGGGAACTAGTGTCTATACCTGAGGGCAAATCAATCATTGACACTAAGTGGGTTTTTAGGAATAAGTTAAATGATCAAGGAGAAATAGTCAGAAATAAAGCCGCTTAGTAGCAAAAGGATTCAGTCAAGTAGAAGGGTTAGATTATGACGAAACCTATGCCCTGGTAGCTAGACTTGAGTCCATTAGGATGTTATTAGCCTTTGCATCCCATAAAGGATTTAAACTATATCAAATGGATGTAAAGTCAGCCTTTCTAAATGGATTCATTAAGGAAGAAGTCTATGTAGGACAACCCCTGATTTTGAGGACTTAGAAAGACCTGACCATGTTTACAAACTTACTAAAGCACTTTATGGATTAAAATAAGCACCTAGGGCCTGGTATGAGCGCTTATCAACTTACCTAATTTCTAAAGAATTTAAACAAGGACAAATTGACTCAACCATATTTATTAAAACCTTAGGAAAAGAGATCTTTATTGCCCAAATCTACGTCGATGACATAATCTTTGGGTCCACCAACTCAAATTTTTTAAATGAATTCGTTAAAATAATGGAAAATAAATTTGAAATGAGCTTAGTTGGCGAGCTCAACTTTTTCCTAGGATTACAAATTAAACAAACTAGGGATGGAAACTATGTCCATCAATCCAAATATGCTAAAGAGTTAATAAAGAAATTTAAAATGGATAACTCTAAAAGCATAAATACCCCCATGGCCACAAATGTAAAAATAGATAGTGACCCTGATGGTAAATCAGTAGATCTTAAACTTTATAGGAGTATGATTGGAAGTCTATTGTACCTTACAACCATCAGACCTGATATCCTTTTTACTGTAGGAATGTGTGCTAGATACCAAACCTGTGCTAAGGAAACACACTTAGCAGCCCTAAAAAGAATACTAAGATATGTTAATGGCACCCTAAATGTAGGGATTTGGTATCCTAGGACCTCAACGTTTGACTTGTCAGGATACTCAGATTCTGACTACGCTGGTTGTAAATTAGATAGAAAGAGCACAAGTGGAAGCTGCTAACTGTTAGGAAATAATCTAGTAAGTTGGTGCAGCAGAAAACAACACTGTGTAGCTCTATCCATGACTGAAGCTGAGTATGTTGCCTTAGGAGAGTGTGTAGCACAACTTTTATGGATGATGCACACTCTTAAGGACTTCCAGCTTAACTACACACAAACTCAGGTCTTCATTGACAATATAAGCTTAATTAATCTAACTAAAAACCCAATCTAACATTCCAGAACTAAACATATAGAAGTTAAACACCACTTTGTAAGAGATCATGTAGCCAGGGGTGAGATAGTCCTTAAGCATGTAGAATCTAAATCTAACTTAGCTGACATATTCACCAAACCCCTACCTGAGTCTGAGTTCAGCTCACTAAGAAGGCAGTTAGGATTATGCTTGGTAGAATAGGTTTACTCTATTTTTTGGTTTTTTGCTTTACTTGCTTTTAAAATCAGTTTAAAACAAGTTTAAAACTGCTTTACTTGATTTCAAAATCAGCTTTTAATTAGTTTGAAAAATCTTTTTAGCTTTTTCTTTTTAATAATTTTTTGACTTAGTTTTATTTTAAAAACTACCCCCTTCAAAACTAGGGATTTTTCGCAAATGGACTTAGCATAGGCCCTAACCCTAGAACTGCATGCACCTGTAGATTTAGAAGCCAGCATCTCACAAGCACCTTAGGGTACTTTTGACTGATAACCTAGAATGGGTTGAGATGCTTAGGTCTTTGCCTTAATTCAAGATGTAGATCAGTGCATCTGCAGTAATTGGGGCACTAAATACAAATTAAAAAATAATCAGGTTAATTTTCAAGTTTAGAAAATCTAACTTGAACAGAACACTTAACCTGACTAACCCTAGCGAAAACTACTGTTTATAATAGTTAGTAAGTAGCTAATTGGGTTAGACAGGACCTTAAAGAGATAATTGAAATAACTTTGGTTCAGTTTATATCTTGAATTGGTTCAGTACAACACATTATTCTGTTATATACTTATGCAATTTATTTTTATTTGCTATATTGCTTTGTTTTTGATATATGACAAAGGGGGAGAGATAGGAAAGGAGAAAAGCTTTAAATTTTTCTTTCAAAATTCAAAACTTTTATCCTTTCTTCAAAAAGTTTAAGCTAAGTTTTTTTTAACTGCTTTCAAAGTATTGAAGCTAAGTTTTTTAAAATTATTTAAAAGTACTTACTCTAAATTTTTTTCAAAACTGGTTCAAAAGTACTTGATCTAAATTGTTTTCAAAATTGATTCTAAGTACTTGACCCAAGCAGTTTTCAAAAGTATTTTCAAAGTACTTAAACTTAAGCTAGGTTAAAAAAAAATCTCTAAGTACTTCTCTAATAGAAAAGTTTCTAAGTATAAAGCCTCTAAAGTACTAAAGAGATTGAAAATTTTTTCTGAGAACTTAAAACTTAAGAAAATGTTTTAGAAATTTTTTTTGTTTTATTATTGACTGGAAAAATTTTTCTAAGTATAAATTTCCCAAAGTGCTCAACCAAATTTTGTTAAGTTTTCTAAAACTTCTTTTGAAAAATGTTCTAAGTTTTGAAAAATTAATTCCATCATTTTGACTTAGAAAATTTTTCAAAACCCCACGAACCTTTGAAAAAACTAGGGGGAGATTCCTTCCAGGGGGAGGGAACTAAACTGTTATATCAACTGTCTTGATTAACTTAACTTTTTGAATCGGGTTGCCATAATCAAAAAGGGGGAGATTGTTGGTGCAGACAGCACCCAAGTCGAACCTGTGTTTTGATAATGGAAAAGGGTTCAAAAGTTAAGATGTTATGTTTATCTAACATGCTACTTGAGAGTGCAGGAAACAAAGTCCTAGCGAAGGGCTGCTAGGCACCTGGCAGGGATTGCCAGGATACAAAGCCCTAGCGAAGGACTGCTAGGCACCTGGCGAAGGACTGCCAGGATACAAAGCCCTAGCGAAGGACTGCTAGGCACCTGGCGAAGGAATGCCAGGATGCCAGGATACGAAGACCTGGCGAAGGACAGCTGGGCACCAGGCGAAGGACTGCTTGGAACCGAAGACCTGGCGAAGGACTGCTGGGCACCAGGCGAAGGACTGCTTGGAACTGAAGACCTGGCGAAGGACAGCTGGGCACCTGGCGAAGGACTGCTGGGCAAAAGTCCAACCGGAGGAGCCGGTTGGCAACAGATAAATTCTCCTGAGAGGAGTAGGTGAGGACGCGTTCCCCGTCGAGGGAACAGTAGACGTCGGTTCGACCTAGGGTTTCATTTTGGAAGACCCAAAGTCAGAACCAAGACAGCTAAGGCTGTATAAATCTAATATTTTATTGCTTTGTGTTGTTTTGGACTAACCTTGGATGCAGGACCGAATGAATGTGTTTCTGCAGCTCAGAACGCCCCAAAGGAGAGGGGCAAGCAGCTGGGCAGGGCGCCCCCAGTGTCCCGGGCGCCCCCAAGGTCAAGGCAAAACAAGTTAAGCAAGAAAATGCTTCGGAAGCTTATGCTCCCGGGCGCCCTGGGTCGAAGCCAACGAAGCGCTAGAAGATTATCTAGCCGAGAAGCCTACGGAAAGAGTCAACCCGGGCGCCCCCAGCGTCCCGGGCGCCCCCACAGTCAAACCTCAGCCCTACTCGAGTGGGATAAGGGCTGACCGAGATTGTTGCGGATCGAAGGCCACGTAGAGGGCGCCCCCAACATCCAGGGCACCCCGAGGACTGTTATAAATAGCCCTCGACCCCCAAGGCTTCTCAACACAGTTTTCCAACGCCAATACGCTCTTCTACTCAAGCGCTCTGCTCCAAAAACCTCCCAACTCGAGATTGAAGTGCCGACGACGACCCTCTGCTCAGAAGTACAATCTACAACGGGCGTCGTAACGAATGAGCTTAAGTTTCAGTTAACTGTACTATAACTATACAAGTTCTCTGAAAACATTTGTGCACATATAGTATTGCCCGCAGTAAACGGTCAACGACCGTGGGCCTTGGAGTAGGAGCCGACCGCGACTCCGAACCATGTAAAATCGCTTGAGTTCGCGTTCGCATTTCTTTATTTTCCGCTGCTTATTCTCTTTTGCGAATCCGAAATGTTTTACGATATTCACCCCCCCTCTATCGTTCTTCTCGATCCAACAGTTGCGCCACCGTCTCTCCTTCCTTCCGAAGATTGGTGAGTTGGTTCTGAAGGATATCTCGTCGTGCCAGCTCCGCTTCTGAGGTTCCTTCATGCAACTCTAGGAATTTCTCCCAGAGCTCTTTCGCTGACTGGTAGGTCTCGATTTGGTTGTCTTCTTGTGACGGTAGAATAGTTAGCAGATGAAATTATGCTTTATTGTTTGCTATGAAGTCCGCCTGCTCTTTCTTTGTCCACAGGCTTTCATCTTTGGGTTTGTTGTCGGCGTCCTTAGGAGCTACAAAATTATTTGTCATAATTAATAATAAATCAAAATATGTTTTAAAGAATGCCTGCATCTTCCGCTTCCAACTCGTGAACTCCCCCTCGAACTTTGGAGGGTAGATGACCAGTCCGACTATTTTGTTAATTGCTTTAGATGGTGGTTAGTCCTTCTGGAGTGTCCTTACTCTGATACAAATTGAAGAAGATCGAGCGGTCGACAAGAGGGGGGGGGGGAGTGAATTGCCCCTGAAAATAAAAATTCTATCTTTTGTTTTTGCTAAACAAAGATGAAAGTTAGTTCAAACAAAAAAATATTAATAGATAGAAAACAAAACAGAAAAGAAAGAGGCAAATGGATTTACTTGGTTTGTAACTAGGGAGGTTGCTAATCCAAGACAAAGTAAAGTGCAAATCTTCTGAATAACTCCTTTGGACGGAGAAGGCTCTTACATGATATAAAGCTCAGAAAAACAATGGAAAATAGAAGAGAATTCGTTCACAGTGATTGATAATTTGGAGTTAAGCTCTGGGGTCTATTTATAGACCCGAAAAATTTTATCCAAATGCTGACGTGGCATAATAGGGGCAGTCAAGTGCTTGAGGGTACCTGACATGTGGCTTCGATGTTTATCCACTGCATAACGTTCGCAAATGGCTCTCTATGTATAAAATTCCTTCTCGGGCGCTTGTATGCATTGGGGTGCCCGGGAATAGGGGCGCTCGAGTGTATAGGAGCACCCTCATTCACGGGTGCCCGGGTGCTCTCGGGTGCCCGAGTGAGTTTGGGTTAGCCCAATGCTGACCAACTACTCGCGACACTTCTTGGGTGATTTCGAACCTTTCGGAGTTGGGCTCACTCGAACCCTCCTCCGGCCTTCTCCTCGAGTGTGTTTCCGCCTGGCTTCTCATTTCTCGGATGTCACGCACATCCTTCTCGCTCTACTGGTGTACTCTTCCACAGACCTCCACGTCCCTCGGATGCACTGAGCCCGTCGACTGCCTTCCCTTGCCATCCTTCTTGACCGCTGCATCTTCCGCTCGACTTCCTGCGCTCCTAAGCTCTTGCACACTTAGATACAGAGATTAAAATACAACAGGACTTAACATGACCCGGGTGACCACATCAAAACTAACCTAGGGTACTTACAAAATCAACCTTCCTAAATTGCCTAATTAAGGAAGAGGTCTATGTATGACAACCACCTGACTTTGAAAATCTAGAATACCCTAACTATGTTTATAAACTTAAAAATGTATTATACGGTCTAAAATAAGCTCCTAGATCCTGGTATGAAAGATTAACCAATTACCTAGTGTCAAAAGGATTAAACTAAGGTCGAGTTGACCCAACCTTATTTGTAAAAACCTTAAAATCTGACATTTTTATAACACAAGTTTATGTAGATAACATAGTTTTTGGATCTAGTAACTCAAACTTTTTACAAGAATTTACAACTTTAATGGAACAAGAATTCGAAATGAGTCTAGTAGGACACCTAACCTTTTTTTAGGCTTGCAAATTAAACACACATATGAAGGAACTTGTGTTATCAACAAAAATATACTAAGAAATTACTTAGAAAATTTAAAATGGAAAACTCTAAAGAAATTAAAACACTTATGACCACAAATCAAATTCTAGATAGTGATCCAAATGGTAAACTAGTTGACCTCAAATACTATAGGAGTGTCATAGGTAGCCTACTATATCTAACTGCAAGCAGACCTAATATTTTATTTGCAATTAGCATGTGTGCAAAATATCAAACCTGTGCAATGGAATCCCACTTAACCCAAGTTAAAATAATTTTTAGGTATCTTAAAGACACACTTAATATAGGAATGTGGTACCCCAGAACAACCTACTTTGACTTTATTAGATTCTCTGACTCGGATTATGCCGGCTGTAAGTTAGATAGAAAAAGTATAAGTGGTAGATGTCAACTCCTAGGATCATTATTTGTCAGCTGGTTTAGTAGAAAATAACACTGTGTTGCCCTATCTACTACTGAAGCAGAATATATAGCTATGGGTGAATGTGTAACTCAATTATTATGGATGATGCACACTTTAAAAGATTTTAACCTAGACTTTAATAAAGTAAAAATCTTTATTGATAATTTAAGCTCAATTAACCTAACAAAACATCCAGTGAATCATTCAAGGACAAAACATATTGAAATCAAGCATCGTATTGTTGGAGATTATGTAACTAAAGGTGAAATTGAGCTTAATCATATTGAATCCAAATCTAACCTAGCCTATATATTCACTAAACTTCTAAAATTTGAATTTAGTAACTTAAGAAGATAAATTGGAATATGTGTTATAGACTAGGATTCCATTGCTTACTTAAGACTCCTAGTTTGCATTTTAACTTCTTTTCTATTTGTTTATTTTTGATTTTTCAATTCAACCAGTTTTATTTATAAATTTTCACTTTTGAAAATTATTTATATACTTAAAAATTTGATCAGGCAGACCTAGCCTAAGCTTGACCCCTAGAATAGCATGAACCTATAGCTCTACGTAGCCCGCATCTCACAAAGCACATTAAAGTTAACTTGATTGTGATTGCAAAAACATAGAATGATGTGAGATGCATTGGACTTTGCTTGGACTTCAGAATACTTATGTCAGTGCATCACAGTAAGTCTGGGCACTAAATACAAAATTACAGTAATCAAGTTAAGCATTTCTGACAAGTAAAATACTTAACTTGACCAACCAAGTAAATACTACTTTGATAGTTAGTTAGTAACTAAGGGTTGGACATGTAATTAAGGATATGCAATCAATTAGTTCAGGGGAAGCAAACCTATTTTATTCTTAATTAACCTTTTTTTGTTGTTTTGAAAATTTCTTTATTATTTGCAAAATGAATATACTCCTCCTTTGAAATTGGGGCTAAGTGAGTTGATTAATTCAGGGGAAGCATTAAAACTAAAAACTTATAGTTTAGCTTATTTTTCCTATCGAATTGTTTATTTTTGACATATTTTGACAAATAAATCTTCACTTTAGTTTTGAAAATTATTAGACAACTTATTTATAAATACTTAATTTTCAAAAGATGTTGCAAATATTTTAATCTATTTGATTTTTTTCGTCAAAACTTATCTTTAAAGATTACTTAGCTTATTACTGAACCTTTATTTTTTTCTATATTTTTTTAATTATCTATTAATTGGAAAATTTTTGTTTTACAACAAGGTATCCTCGAACTTCAAAATCATTACTTTACTTGATTGTGAACCTTAATTCCCAAAAAGTTGTTGCAAATTATGTCTTGAACTAATTTTGAAAACTCATCTTTAAAAACTAATATGTTTAAATGATTTTCAAAATTGTCATTCTTTGAAAATGTAAACTTTGACTTATTACTTATACTTAGTTTCAAAGTTAAGAACTTATTTTTTTTAAACTCATTTTGACTTGCAAACATTCTAAGAGTGTTGAAAATAATATTCACGAACTAAATTTTCTTTTAAACTTAGCTCACATTTTTTATGGATTTTGAAACTATCATTTGAAAATCATTTATAGTTTAAGTCTCCCCTTGGATTCAAATGTTGCTAGCAAGTCTTTATCCTTAGTTTCAAAATTGCTTGTGCTCATTCTCTTAAATGATAACATTATTGTTTGTTTTGATGAATGTCAAAGGGGGAGGGTTAAGGGTTACAAGCTAGAAAAGTAAAATATCTGAAATATCCAAAATATTTTAAGCCAACCCTGATTTTAGAACATGTCATTGAGCCTTATTATTATTGTTGTTTGGTTACCTGAGTATCTTTATTGCTGTTGGTATCTTTATTGCTTTTGATTTTCTAACTTTAACCCAGGTTGTTATTCCATCAAAAAGGGGGAGATTGTTGGTGCAGTTTCCACTAATAGTCAAACTCAGGTTTTGATGAATGACAAATATGTTAAAGTTAGGTTTGTGGTTATCTAACCTTGTTACTAAGTGTGTAGGATTGATAGACTTAGAACCTGACACCAAGCTCAAGTCCAAGGTTGTGGAGTCCTGGCAAGATGTCCAAGGTGATAGAGTCTTGACAAAAGTCTAGTTGGGTCCGAGGGGCTGACTGCTGGCTGAAGTCTAGGATGGTTGAGTCCTGACAAAAGTCCAAAATGGTGGAGATTTGGCAAAAGTTCTGGTGAGTTAAAGAGCTGAGTAAAATTTGCACAAGGTAAGTGACATAAATCACTGGAGGAGCGAATTCCGGTGAGGATGAGTCCCAGTAGTGTAGGCCAACTTAGAATCATTTCAGATCTTTAAGTTGAGACCTTTGACTGGATCCTAGCCTTGGAAAGATAGGATCTATTTAATACGCATTACATTTAGTCCATGCTATGTGTTTACTAACCTGTTTTACAGGGTATATTCGTTTTTGAACTAACTTTGTTTTGTAGGGGTTTTTCTACAAAAGTTCCCTCGGTTGAACAGTACCCGAGGTGCCTCAGGCGGATAAGAGCGACTCTGTGAAGTCTGTGTTGAAGATAGAGTTTCAGCAAGTTGAGGTACCTCAGTTCGGATCCAAGGCGCCTCAGTTCGGATCCGAGGCAGGCATCTCAGTTGGGAACTGAGGCACCTCAGAAGGGATCTAAGGCACCTTCGAGTAGATAAGTGGTGAGTGTGATGGCTGCGGATCACGGATGAAATTTGTTTTCTTTGAGGCACCTCAGTTGGGAGCTGAGATGCCTCAAACGCCCTATATAAGGGCATTACTGTCGGGGACTCAGAGTCAAAATTTCTACTATAACTTTTAGCTCACACACTCATCCTACTGCTACTTCCTCGTCTTCTTGTTGCGGCCTCGCTTCGACACGACCACGTCCAACCGCTGCCGAAAGAACAATGCCAACACATGAGCTAAACGAAAAGTTCTACACTTGTGTTGGGTAATGATTTACTTATTTATACTTAATCAAATAGGAAGTGTAGGGTTGTTACATTTCCTACCCATATCTTGTACTCGATCACTCTACCTGAAGTTTATCGGTAGAGGGTACTAGTGGATTGTCCATCGAAAAGGTCCAAGGGACCTGAGCCTTGCAGTAGGAGTCGTTTAAAGCTCCGAAGCAAGTAAAACTAAACTGTGTCGATTTTTCTGTGTTTGCTTTTTCATTAGGTTTCGCTGCACTCACGTTTTTACTTAAGTTAGAAAAAGCGACAATTTTTTTTAAAGTCACGTGATTGACCCCCCCCTCACGTGCAACGGTCCTTCAAGTACATTAAGCTTTGATTGGACTAGTAGGTTACTACCTTAACTCTATGCCTATTTTTCTTGAGCTTGATACTTGGTTGCTTGACCTTAGGGATGATCTATTTTTATGTCTATACGGTCTCCTTTTCTATCCATGTGGTTAGAGGATACATGCTAGTTTATTTCCTTGTCATACATATATTGTTTACTATTGTTACCCAGCTCAGATCCTCTGGTCCGCATTTTTGTGGACCAGGGGATGGTCCACTCCCAATTGCGGCCGGATCGCGATCGCGATATGACCGCAATTTGTTGCAATCCCTTCTAGGGTTCACCATGCCTCCCAGGTTATAGTTTGGGTTCGGGCGGGTGGTCGGAGGCCACCCGAAGGTCACGATGAAAGATTTAGGGTTTGGGGTTTAGGGTTTAGGGTTTAGAATTTAGGGTTTAGGCCGTCGGGTGGCCTTCGGCCATCCGTTCGGCCACACCTCAGCCGACCTGAGCTTTTCCTCTCTGCCTGATTTTTCCCCGATTTTCTCTACTCCGAACGCCGCTGGTGCCGAGCTAGGTTATTCTTGCGCGTGAGGAAACCGACGTCGCTGCACCCTTCAGAGACCCTTCATCCTCAGCGAATTTGACATCTCCTCCTTCTCTCTCTCATCGACTTCAATCCCTCTTCTCATTGCCTCAGCACCTCCACAACAAGGGTCTTTGATCGACTTGCTCCCTTGCGGTGCTAGCACAAGTAAGGATGTTGTGTTTAGGCATGATTCTAAATTTGGGTTGTAGGTTGTCATGTGTGTTCTGTTTTGAATCGATTTCAGATTTACGAAAAACTATTTGTACTTTAGTTTCTAGTTTTGGGATCGAGTAGTTTGCTAATGGCTATTGCAATGTTAAAAGTTTTGATTTCCTTGATCCCTATGCCTTGCCATGAGCCATTTTTTTGCTATGGGTTTTGTTAGAAGTGTTCTGAACTAGCCAAGGTTCTTGGTGTTGTGTTTTCCGTGGGCGTGATGTTCTTGTGAGTCGAGTTTCCGTCAGTGGATAACCTGATTTGGGGTTGGTTTTCCTTTGTTGGATTAGTAGCAGGTTAGGTGGTTGATCATGAATAAATCAGTGTAGGTTTTGTCAATGAATGGGAGGAAGGTTGTGTGAATCACTTGCTATTTGTTAGATCGATTATGAGAAGTGATCAATTATCTCTTAGGGTTTACCCTGTAGTTTTTTCTGTGGTGTGATTAGAGTTTCGGTTGTTAGTTGTAGGCTTGGTGTAGTCTTGTATTTTTGTGTTTGGACAACTACATTGAGGTTACCTTTGTGGGTTATCCATTTTGACTCTAGTTTGGTCATGGCTGTTAAGTTGATTAGGGAATTAAATCTAATCCGGATGATTCGACATAATTAGGAATCGATAAGTTAATTATGATTAATTAAATGAATTTGATAATTAGGATTTAATCTGAATATAGTTTGGTATTTAGTTTAGCTTATTGTTGTTTGTAGAAATAGCTAAATCATATCCTTGATATAGGACATTAATTATTTAAGTGTGTTTGACCCCGCGGTTCTTTCGGATACACACTACATTATGAGATGAGTACTTCTCCTTTAGTTCGGTAGATTCTTTTATCTTAAATACATGGTTATTTTATGATCTGAGTAAACTGCTTTACCTTAACTCAGTTTTCCTTGTATTTCCTGCTTGATACTTTCGTTGCTTGACCTTTGAGTTAATCAAAGTTTTCATCTATACAGTTTCATTTATTATTTTTCTGATTTATAGAGTACCGCTTATACGCGAGTACTTGAGAACTACCATTTGACATATCTAGGATCTTGTTGACATTAGATATATCCTACTTAGTAGATTAGTTGTATGTTTATTTATCATGATATTGGTTGGATATATGTGTATTGGTTGCATGGTTGTTGACCTGGTTGAGGTTGTGTATATTGGTATCATGTACCGTATTTGTATTGTTGCATGGTGACGAATATCGACTTCCTTGTGGTTAAGTCCGTCACAAGTCATATAATTTTCTGCCCACTCAACCACTTAGAATAGTGGTAGTTCTTGTAGAGATAGATAGAGCGGTTGTGCTTTCCTTTTTCCTGGGGTTTTAGAACGGGTGTGCTCCCCGTAGGATCTTATAGAGCGGTTATGCTTTCCCTTTTTTTGGGGTCGGGATGCGGTTGTGCTTCCCAGCATCCTGCCCACTTGACCACTTAGAGCAGTGTAACTAGAGTGCGTACAGTTGTCACAGTCCTGCCTAGTCGACCACATAGATGTGATGTGATGGTTGTTAGATTGGTGTCTAGGGGTGATACATGTCATTGCATCATGTGCATATGATGCATCTTGCATTTTGCTTGTGTTTGCTGCACTTGATTAATATGCATATATGGTTATGATTTGTACTTGTTATATGATCTAGATCTGTTTAGTAGTACGAGCAGGCTTGTTGATATGTCATGGGGATTTCTAATCATGCTCTTACAAATTATACTAATTTCAAGTATGTATATTCATATAGTTATTATGTTCAGATTTTGCCCTATTTTCGAAGACTATGTACTCTTGGTTCTTCCTACTTGTTATATCCTGTTTATATCATGTATTTATCTGTCTATTATACTCGCAGAGTTCGCCCGGACTCACCACCCCATATTTTTTTTATTTTTATTTCAGATAGTTGACAGTTACAACTTGTGAAGCTAGGAGAGGATCCATCTACCAGTCCCTTAGGGTTTAGTACTTTTCGTTTGTTTCTTATTTTCTTTATTAGACTTGTATTTATTTATGTGGATTCAGAGTTGTGGATATGTAATTGTGGATATTGTGTTTGGCCGATGGGATTTGTCTTTTATTCGGAGTTTCACACTATTGATAAGTCAAGCTAAGATTTTACGGAGTTTTATGTTATCTTCCATTGGTATTAACTGCATGAGTGTGGAGTTTTTCTTATTTATGATTGTATTACCAGTTGTGTTGGCTGTGCAATATTGTGAGGGTGAGATGGATATATATATGAGTTGTAAATTATTCGCCGTATAGTGAAGATGCTACTCATTTTTTTGAGCAAGCATGAGTCCTAGGGGCGTGACATTTATTCCATTGAATTTAAATTTTCGTTGCTAATTGGCTTTTTAATTAGGGTTTTCATTCTCGATTTTTTCTTCCTAGCGCCTTAAAATCTTTTTTTTTGATTCTCTCCGATCAACCTCCTCTCTGATCTCTGGCACTCTCCTCTCCTCTCCGATCTTCGATACGACATACATCTTATCGATATGCTCGATCCTCTCCCCTTCCCTCTCCTCTCTTAGTGATCACTTGGCGACTGCCTCGCAACGAGGTCGCGTGTGGCAGTGTGCCCTTAGCCTTGGCCAACTTGAATTCATTGTCTTGAATTCACCCCCTCTGATTGAAAATCCTAGCTATGCCACTGGCTGGAGTGTTATATATTTCTCACCTTCTTGCCCGCTTGACCACACAGATGTCGTGATAGTTGGAGTGGTGATGTCGGAGTGACCATGCATATGCATGTGTATATGCATATGATATATGTTGCATCTGTTGTTATATATATTGCATATGACTGTGATCATGTTGTATATGTTGAGATATGGTTATTGCATGTGTTGGACATTGTCATGCATGTTATTGGTATGTATATTCTTTTATATATTACTCATGTGGTTAAGAGCAATTCCGTTATGGATCTTCGTTTATATGTATTCTCGGTGGACCGGGTTGGTATATGCATTTACTATGTTATCATTATTTATGATATCTCCTTTTGGACTATATCCCTTTGAATCTTCTTACATTATATTGCTCATGCACTGTTTATTTTTATTACCCGCTGAATCACCTGTACTCACCACCCCTTGTACTGGTTTTCTTTCCCAGGTAGCAGATAGATGATATTTGGAGTGGCTTGAAGGTCCTGTTCGTCAGTCCTGCTTCTCCTTACACTATATTGCTATACATGTTCAATTGTCATGCTTATGCATACTTTAATTAATTGCAATATGTCATGTCTCACATGACATGTATTCTATCCTTGCTTTTAATGGCTAATCTTAGAATGGATAGATAGGACAAATAAAGGAGTTAATCTTGACCGACAGTATTAGAGAGGGTTAAGATGATATTAGGTTAAGGAAACTCTATCAAAGTATGTAAGTTGAATCATGAGCATTCTACATTATGCAATTGACATTGAGGATCTAGCTGAAGCTACCTTAGTCCAATATGAGCTAGTTAGACCAAGACCTATGGCACATTTTGTAAGAATTTTTCTTCCAAATGGGACGCGAACCCTGGGACGCTGGGCTTCTAGACTGACCACCGCGAGCGCTTCCCGATTTACCCTGGTGACCGGTGGGAAACTTTCGTGGGGCCGGGTCAGTCATCCCAGGTTCAATTTGTCTGCTGCCTGGTTCATCATTTTTTTTAGTTAGACCAAGACTTAGTATTAAGTCCCTTGGGTTGGATTTTTGGAAAAGCTTTGTCTTAGCCACGTGGTTACTTTAAGGGAAAATTTTCATAAACTCCCCATCCTCAAATTCAACTTTGCATGCAGTCCCCACTCAAGTTTTTCTTTGTATGTAGTCCTATGGGATTGACAAGATAGTTTGGTGAGTATTATTTGAAGAAAGTTGAGTATAAAAGTTAGAAATTTGAGTATGTAAGGTTGCATCCACCACATCAAGAAACTGTGTACTCAATTTTCACTCTTTTATACTCAAGTTTCACTCTTTTATACTCAATTTTCACTGATGTATACTCAATTTTCACTCTTTTATACTCAATCCATTAGGGAGTTAATGCAAAGAAAATCTCAAATGGGGAGTGCATGCAAAGATTAAATGGGATCGGGGAGTTTTTTATAATTTACATGACGTTTCATTGCGATTCACCACAGTCTGAAAGCTTATTATAAAAACACTTGCTTGACAAACCCAAAACTAAGTTTGAACCTAATACAAGATTAAACTTTCTTAGACAAATAACTTAATCACATTAAATTTGAAAATCTCTTCTACAAAACTTTAAGGCTACCGTGTTTATATATATTGAGATACATAGAACGAGTGAGATGTTAAAATAGTTTAAATTGAAAATGTTTTTTTAAAAAAGTTTTCAAAAAAATATAGAAATATTTGAATAAAAATATTTTCAAAATAGTGATTCTACATAATGATGTTGAATGATATTTCATGTTTGATTGGGTGTAAGGATATATACAATTTTCAAAAATTTATACACCTTTGAAAATTATTGACAAACACTTAGATTCCCAATTCTTCGGCAAACCTAATCTATAAATCCCTAGACACATAGATATTCTTTCCCTAAGATTTACAAGGATGTCCTAATGAAGTGTCAAGTTAACGGGAGGCTTTCTTAAAGACAATTTTAGAAAATTAATTTGATTTTTTTTCAAAATATTTTTGGAAACAATTTTGAAAAGATTCTTGCAATATATATGCTTTCTTTTTTTTCAAAATGTTTTTTTTTCAAATTATCAAAATTTTCAAAGTTATGATCATATTTCAAAATTTCTTTCTTTTTGGAAAATACTTGAAAATTGGAAAAAAAAATCCTTTCAAAATTTCATTTTTTTCAAAAAAATTTAAAAATATACTTCAAAATATTAATTTCAAATTGTCCTTGTTTTTCAAAATTTTCTAAGTAATTCTCATATTTCAAAATTCTTTCTTGTTAGAAAAATGCTTAAAATGTTAAAAAAATCCTTTCAAATTCATTTCGAAAAATCATGAAATATTTTTGAAAATTTTTAAAATTACTTTGCAAAGAAAATGGTCTTTTAAGATGGGTTAAGGGGATATTTATCTATGATCTACCAAACATTATTATTGGTACTCCTAAGGCGTTCCTTAGGAGTTTACATCTTTTTGATATGCATCAAGGGGAGAGAAAAAAAGTGTTAACCCAAATTCTCTAATTTTGCATAAGACTTGAAATGTTAGGCTAAGTAATTTAGCCTAACTTATATATGTTGTCAAATATTAAAAATGGGAATATTAGTGGTGCAATCACCTTTAGTGTTTTGATGATTTAGTTTATACAATATATTTAAGGGAATTTAGTCAAGGTGGCCAAATAACTTGATCAAAATTGATCGAGTTGAATGTAGAGTCTAAGCAAAGTCAATGTTGACTTGAAGCTTGGAAGTGAATAATAAGTCCAAGTAGGACCAGTTACTGAGCAGGATGGTGGAAAGACCTAATGAGACTAGGCAGTGTAAGTCCTACTGAGACTAGGCAGTGGAAGTCCTAGTTGGGAACCATATAGTTGAAGTTCTAGCAGAGCTAGGCAGTGAAAGTTTTAGTTGAGCACTAGATAGTGAAAGTCCTAGTTGGGAACCAGGCAGTAGAAGACCTAGTTGGGAATTAGATAATGCAAGTCCTAACGGGGCTAGACGGTGAACGACCTAGTTGGGAACCAGAGAGAAATTTTGGAGGAGTAAACTCCAAGCAAGTGAACCTAGTAGATTAGGTAAACCAAATACTAGGTTTTGCTTGTTTTATAGGTTGCTTGCATATTTGTATTGCAGGAAGACGCAGTTGGATGAAGACTCGGGACATCAGAGTTTGTTCAGGAGAAATGGACCAAGTTTGGATGGGTAAACTGCTCCAGTCGACCCGAAGAGTTTCTAGGCGGCCCAGAGGTTCCAAGCAACCCGAACAGTTTCTAGGTGACCCGAACAACTTCCAGGCAACTTGAGGTCCGATTGACACTAGAGCTTCCGGTTGACATGAAGGAAACTTTATTGGGTTCAAGCAGTTTAGTCAATGGATGAGTTTTGACCATGTTCTAGGCAACCGAAGAGTATTTCGATCGACAAGAAGGTCAAAACTTAGCTCGAAGAGGATCGAGTTTGCAATTGAGTTAGCGGAGGTCTAGACAATCGACAGGAGGTCCAGTTGATTGGTGAAGTATCGATCAAGTTCTATAAAAGGAGAGTTAAGACAACCTCTTCAAGCGTCTCTTGCAAACATCCATCTTTGTGCTAGTGCTCAGAAAGTGCTCCAAACTTCGCTCGTGTGGTTTGGGAAGTGCCAGGAGGAGTTTTGCGACACTCAGAGTTTCCAACGGTTTATATAGGTTTTGTTTTAATACTTATATTTTAATATCTATTTTCATACTTGTGTTTGTGCCTTACAAATTCTGTAAGAGGTTTCTCTACTTCCAAAAAGAGTCCAGAAAGGAGAAAAATATTAGTTAACTCAAGCTAAGTGCATACCTTGGACGTAGCACTCAGGTGTGTGCTAACCAAGACAATTTGATGTCTTTGTTTCATTTTGTTTATTTGTCTTTTAAGTTGTTTTATTATTTTTGTTGTACCACTAACAACTCTGATAGAAAAAGACAAAAAAGATGAGTACGCATCCCCTCTAGCATCAAATTGATCCTATATTAATTTCACTACGCTCATCTCATAGCGTCAAATTGATCGTATACTAATTTCACTACGCTCATCTCATGAGTACCTCATGATAGATAAACCTCTTGTTCCCTAGACTCTTTTGCCTAGAGCTTCCTTATTCATGGGTCTTTGTCCACCCTTGCATTTGATCTTGTGATCTATTCGAGCTGTTTTCCTTTTGCCAACAATCCTGTTAGGACCAAAAGGAATTAAGATATCTCCACAATGACATGATATTGTCCACTTTGGACCTAAGCCCTCATGGTTTTGCTCTTGGGCTCTCCCTAAAAGACATCATGCCAATGGAGATACCATATTCCTTATAAACCAATGATCTTCCCATGTGTTTCTCAATGTGGGACTAAGTTTGCACCTTGCAACCTCTAACAAATCCAACCCTCAGTTTTCTTGAACTTCCAAGCCTTGCATCCAATTTGTGAGGACTTCTCCTTGCCAAGAATTTATCCCTTGGCTTTCTTAGACTTTTCTTGCCTTGCATCACATTTTCAGACTTGCGAGGACTTTTCATGCACACTTGTCACATAAGTGAGATACATTTTTTAGCTAAACTTAAATATTTGTCAAACATCGAAACTTCACATCCAGGGAACAATTCGATAATCACGATTTCTTAGGTACACTCTTAAAGAATTTCTGATGACATTTATAAGCATCTATTGTGGATTCTTATGAAGTATCTAAGGATTTATCCTTAATTAAATTAGATAATTTTTTTCATGATTTCGAATTACATGAACAAATTAATCTTGATAAAGAGAAAGTTATAGCTTTGATTGTAGGAAAAGCTGATAGAGTCAAAGCAAAGTTAAAGTTCAAATCAAAACCCATATTTAAAGAGGAGACTGAATTAGAGTCCAAATTTGATCTTTCAACCGAGGAAGTTGATCTATCTTTGGAAGTTGACAACATTGTTAAAAGGATGATCTAAAGGAAGAAAAGTTCTCCAAGAGGTTTGCAAAGACCAAATCAATTTCCGATGCTTCGAATGCAACAAAAAAAAGGGCACTTCAAGGTGGATTGTAAACTTCTAAAAGAATCAAAAGAACTGGACAAGTTCAAGAAGAAGAAGAAGAAGGCGCTGAAATGATTTTGGATGAGTCTTCCTCAGAATCAGAGTTAGACTCAGATGAAGTCAATTTGTTAGCTTTGGTGGCAATAGAAGAATGATCTAGACTCAAGTTTGAATCTGAGTTCGTACAAATCAGTGACTCAGATTAGATCACTAATGAGGTAACCAACCTCCTAACCGAAAAGTTGTATCTTACAATTACTTATTTAACTGGTTTTTAGCTAAGTACAAGTCGAAAGACAAGTCCCTACTTAAGGAGGTCAATGACTTTAAGGAGAAGAGTAACTTTGACTTATCAACTAAAGAGATTAAAGATAGAATCTCAACTCGAGTGTCAAAATTTGAGGAAGAGAACTCTAGCTTGAAAATCAAGTTGATGAGTTAAAGTCAATATTGAACGGGTTCACGTCGGAACCTAAATATCTAGACATGATGCTTGGGTCATAAAGAGATATGTACAATTAAGACTAGACTTTGGGTTTTGCTCAAGACAAAATCATGTTTCATACTTGTCTTTGTTAAGTACATGCTAAACATAGAATGACTTGGGTTTTCAAATCATACTTAGTTAATCAAGTAGGAAGAAACTAGTATTGAGTACTTAAACAACATATTCATTAGGTTAACTCAACTCATGCTAGTTCTAATTACTATGTAGTTTCCACTCGTGTTAATTCATGTTGTAATTTAGAAGGTAGAAAATTTGTGGCAAATCGAAATAGACATCCGATTTAGGGGTAGTTGAACCAATTGCATGCTTTTACTTAGATTAGGATAAAACTAGTATTTAACCCTTTTCACATGGTATTATAGAAATATATATTTATATGCTTACTTATAGACTTACTTTTTTTCTTTATCTCTTGAAAGAAAGTTGGACTTAGCATAGGTTTTATCATAGATTATATGCACCTATAGATCATTGTAGCCATCGCATCTCACAAACATGTTAGGGCTAAGTGTTTGTGTATTGAGCCACGTAGATGAGCATGAGATGTTAGGTTCAAGCCTTGATTCCAAATATATATCTATGCATCGATATGGATCGGGACTTAAAACTCAAATGATCACTTTAAATGATTAACCTATTGATGACTTATGGATTCATAACTAATTAAGCTAGCAACTCTCACTTAAAGTCACCAACTTGTTGAAGGATTTTTGTCTTATGGATAGTTAAATCGGAACATATGTTGGACATTTCGCAAAATAATTTTATAAAAGGTTATTTTTTAATGTTTAAGTAATGCTTTTGAATCTTCTTTAATCAAATCGATCTTTAAGGACATCAGAAATGGGGCCAATAGCTTGTATCGTTTTTTCCTGTTTAAAACTATTTTTCTCATTTTCAAAGATAAGCAACGGAACGGAACATACAAAACACAACACAAAAGCCTTCGTTCGAGATGTATGAGACGACAGTGAAGGTCGGCAAGCTTGAGGAGGATGCTGAGCCGGCTGCGGACGTTGAAGGAGGTGAACAAGTGCAAGGAGATGATTTGTAAGTTTGATCTTGATGGCAATGGAGTCTTGAGCTTTGAGGAGTTCAAGGAGGTGACCTGGAGGCTTCCTCACTTGGTGGTGGAAGTGATTGGCGACTCCGCTCAAGACCTTCATGGCAATGCCATGGAGAAACTGTACTTGTACTGATCTCTCGCCAGATCAAGGGAAGATGCACACCTTTCGTAAGTTTTCATTCAGGTAGAGAAATCAGGGAGATGGAATTTGTCATTTCCCTTTGTAGTGGATTGTTTTAAGTTTAAAATGGAATTAAAATAATAGAAATCGGATTATATATTGAAAAGTTAGATTAATTCAATTTGAGACAATGGAATCTTGAGCGGCTCCACTCAAGATCTTCGTGGCAATGCCGTGGAGAAGCTGTATTTGTACCGATCTCTCGCTAGATCAAGGGAGGATGCACATCGGTTGTTATGAGATAGACTGATGATTAACACATGAAATATTATCATTGTAAAATTTAGGAGTCAAATTCTAACGAAACTAAGTGTCTGTTATCCTTTATGTGCTAGTCATTGTCTAAGATAATAGCCCCCGTAATTTATCTCTTATGTGTTAATCCCAAGACGAATTGATAAAAATACTAAAATAAACGAATCGCATTTTGTCATCTAAGAAGATGCACACCTTTAGCATGTTTGCATTCCAGTATGGAAGGAGATGGAATTTGGCATTTCTTTTCGCAGTGAATTGGTTTTAGAAGCTTAATAATAGAAAGCAGATTATATATTGAAAAGTTTAATTAATTCAATTTTCAACCGAGAGTATCAATATTTTATCAATTCCATTTATTCAATTTTTATTAAAAAATTTGATCAGTTAAAATATAATTTATTCAATTTCGATTTAGAAGCAATTGCTGAGCCCTATTTATGTGTTCATCAACAAGGTAATTGTATCTCATAATTCCCAGGGGTGGCCCTTGAGGTGGGCAGGCAGGGCACCTGCCAGGGCCCCACTTTGGGTGGGGCCATATATATATATATATATATATATATATATATATATATATATATATATATATATATATGTTAAATATTTTTTCAAAATAAGGATATTTTTAAAATAATTTTTTTTAATCTATTTTTCCTCTCCGCCTCCTCTCTCTCTCTCGTCGAGACCTTCAAAACAAATGACAAAGTTAGGGCAAAAATCCCTTTTGACGTCATGATAAAGTTGTGTGACTCTTGAATCAGTTCTAAAAAAGGATGATGTGTCTGATATTGATACACATGCTTTACTTTTAGAATTACGAATGTTACAAGAGATGCTATCTTTGGGAGTATATGATACAAATAAATTTTGGATAACCATTAAAATTTTAGAGTTTACATTGAAAATGAATGTTTTTTTTCCAATGGTCATGGTTGCCTATCAAATTTTACTGACTAGTTTTGTGACCGTAGCATTAGCTGAAAGAGCTTTTCAATGTTAAAATTATTATAATCTTATTTGAGAACTACAATGAGTCAAAAGAGATTGAATGACTTAGGGATCCTTTACATGGAAAAAACATATTAGATGATATCTCATATGATATAATTTGATAACTTTTCTTAAAAAACAGAAAATGAATGCATTTTAAATAATATTAATTGTTGAATAAGTTATTTTGAAAAATTATGTAAAATATTTTTTAATATATAGTTTCTTCAATTAACTATTTTGGTCTACTTTGATTATGATATTGAATTAGTTTATTTGATATATATTTGATAGTTAATGTAAGAGAGGGTTCAAATGACCAAATCTATAGTTTTGCCTAGACCTTATTTTTCTCAGGACGCCCCGATAATTCCCATCATCTTGGAAATGGGAAGTGAGTTGGAAGTTAATAGCATTAGTAAAAAAAAACTAATTGTACCAATTGAAAATACATCCACTTCAGTCTTTCTAATAGTATTTCTAAAGCAAGAAGACGCATTATGAATGCATAATCACATTTGGAACCACAAAGAACAAATGTCTCCGAAATGACATTGTCATAATAAAAAATGACTTGGTATTAACAATAATTAACTGTTTTTTTTTTCAAGCAACATGCACAATATCCCAATTGCAGCTCCTGCTTGAAGGGGGTGAAATGATTAATCAACGAGAAACTAATTGCCTTTTGGAAACACTTCAAATTATAACGCCAATATGTTTTGCCCATCAAGTCATCAGCAAGGATAACACCTGTACTAAGAGATATCAGAAGAGCTTTTGCTCGTCCACCATTTACGGCTATGGGAACTACGAACTCTTTGGAACCATCGGTGCCATGTAGGATTCTCGGGGCCTGGAGTACTGGTAGAAGGCAGTAAGCATAACAGATGATCAAAATGCTGTCCTAAAAAGTGTGTTCGAAAATACAATGATCATATCATTGCTACATAAAACTCACACAGGAAGAAGAGCATCAGATATGCCTTCTGTGCTCAAGAAAACTCTGCAGATTCCATAAATGAAAGTCATTAATAGACATTCACAAGATGAGAAAATGTTAATCAGGATATAAAACCCAAAATACTTAACTCCTTGCATGCTTCAGCAGAAGTCTCCATTGTCGCAAGTTCATTTAGCTCCTTCTGCATCCACACGGGTACAATCACTTTAAGATTCAGTCCTTTTGATTACTTTTGAAGATAGGCAGAATATCACTATCATTAAACTGCAGTCTAGTTTGACGCAGTCTTAGCTACTCTGTCCCAACAGTGTAAACAGTCTGATTTTGGAGGTTTCCTCTTTTTTGTGAATGATGACATACTATTATGGGAATGTTTGAAGAAATCTGGTCAACACATAAAATGGATTTTTTTAGCATCCATCATGTGTTATTGAGGGTGAATCAGCTGTAAAACAGCTTAAATATTCCTGGTTAATCTACACTTAACAATAAGAAACATAATATTTGGCTGGCCTGCGTGTTATAGACCACAGTTACAAGGTAAAATAATAGGTGAAATGCTACTTTCAGATCCTCGGCTCCAGGAAGGTCTACGTTATCAGAAATCTCAACTGTTAAATCATTGGAATCCCTTCGCCAGCATATTTTCACAAGTAAAACCCATTGAGCATAATATCATCCCAAGAGTGGAAATGAGCTAGTCTTCTATTTTGTTCAATGCAAATTGCAAGTTGAATAACAGAGGGAGAGCAAGGTATGCCTCTTCAAATAGGATAGTTAAGAAGACAAATTGATATTAAATTTTACTTGAAGTAATGGGCATTATTCTATTCTCTTTTATATTTTCCGGAATAATTAGATTGTCTCCTCTTGTAAAGCAAGAAGAAATTCAACACCTATATATGCGCATTTATGATGCAATCAAAGGACAGAATTCTCCAATTAATGTAGCTACATAATCTTTCCAAATGATTACGAACTAGTTTCCTTCAATTTTCCATAAATCTAAACATGGATCTAGAATCACATAAATGCGTACATATATGTACTAAGATGAATAGGAAAACTACCACGGAGTTATAAAGGAAGGTGAAAACCCATGGTAAATTTAGTCTGAGAGTCATTATTTTTCATGAAGGCTAAATTGATTCTGTAGAGACAGCATGCATGCCTAGGGTTAGCACCTTCACTCAATTTGACTCATTAATATCATCTCTGGCGAATCAAGGAAAACGAGGGTAGTGAAGATGCATAGAGACTCACTGCTAGCGGAAAAGAAGCAGGAAGTCCTGACAAATGACAATAGTTACCAACCTGTGGCACTTCATAACCCTTGTGTATAGGGAAAGAGGTTAGACTCTTGAATCAAAGGACCACTCGGATTCCACTAAATTATTCTACTAAAAGTATAGATGCTCGGTAAGAAGGAGCTTTGGCTAAGTTAATGACTTAATATGGAGTTTCTATGACAGCCTATTCTTCTAGACTTAATTCTAGTTCCTTTTGAATCTGCCTATCTAATTTTACCATAATAGTTTGAAGTCATTTGTGGGAATACGATGATGGGGCAAGGAAAATTCTGAATTGACAAAAAAAACACCTAGGGATGTGTGGCCTAACTCCCTTACTGGTCTATTAGGATGCCTCAAAATTTATTCCCTTGCAAGGCAGATGACATGCCAAAGTTTTGTAATTCATGCGGCAAGTTTTTACATCAAGCAGACTTCCGTGATGGCAAACTACGAGCATATTAGTGCATCCAAAGAGTCTTGGAATGCCTGGACACAACAATTATCAAGTGATGATGTCCCACTTTAGAAAAACTAGCATGCAGGAGCATGGGGTAAGGAAAATCCTGAATCAACAAAGAAAAAACACCTACAGATATGTGGCCTAACTCCCTTACTATGCTACTAGGATGCCTTAAAATTTATTCCCTTGGATGGCAAATGGCGGCATGCTAAAGTTTAGCAATTCATGATAAGGCAAGTTTTTACATCAAGAATATAAAAGCAACTGTGAGCATGTTAGTGTAACTAAAGAGGCTTAAATGCCAGGATACAACAATTATGAATGCCTTCAGAAAACCAAGGAGCAAAAAGAGAATAGAAATTAGGTTGCAAGAAAGAGAAGTTATGAAGTTGACCTAGAGAATATAAGATCAATGGGAAGGTTAAAAGTGTAGTTGATCTGGAAGAGGTATTTGGAGGTATAAATCAGTAAATGTAAGAAAGAAAAGTGAGTAATAAATGCCCATTATATTGGAAGTTAAAGATCCAAGAAGCACACATCCCAATGAATTTTAAAATTCCATAAATGGAATCTTATGATGAAAAATAAAGATCAACAGAGGATATATGTTGTCTTTGGGCTCAGATGTCCTTGAATTGGATCTCAAACACTTTAATGCATTGAATATTCTCAACCACTTTGAAAAAACTAACACAAATGGTTCTCTAGAGGGTCTACAAGAAGATTAGCAGTGAGAGCTCACCCATTAAGGCCTATTTCATAGGGAACAAATAGATAACCAGGATGCAGATAGTTTGATAAATCTAAGGAAAGGGAAAGCCAGAACTTTGTCAGAGCATGGTAACAAATTTGTAAGATTAGATTGCTAGGTTGATGACTTTCATCCTATAACATTGATCGCTGCCTAGAGTTGCAATTGAGGATTTCTCAATTACTGCAATCCTATTATGGGAACCTTGCAACCTAAGGAAGACCTTTGGAGAGATATTAGATCAAGATAATGAGTATGCAACAAAGGCAAGGGTGATAGACAAAATGTCTTCCATAAGAGAGGTGAAAAGGCAACACTAAAGAAGAGATTCCCTAGGAACCAAAAGCCTTATGATTGCCAAGGCAGGTTGACTGTTGAAGGTCACCAACAATAGAAGGATGGAAGACTTCTCTATGATACTTTTGATCATGTTGATTAAAAAAGAGCAGCTCAGCGCACGAAGCTCCCGCCAATGTGGTCCCGTGAAAGGGTTTATTGTACGCAATCTTACCCTACTTTGCAAGAGATTGTTTATGTGACTCGAATCTGAAACCTCTAAGTCACATGACAACGACTTTACTATTATGCCAAAGCTCCCCCTCTTTGATCATGCTAATATTCAAATTAAAATTGAAGATTAAACACAGTCTTCCAGAGCCTCAACAAATCAGGTCGATTTTGCATATACACTACAGGGCTCAACATTGACAATATCAACATGAATTCAAGCACGATAATTTGATGCTTGAATAAGGTATAATCAAAGTATTCCAAAGGAGGAACAAAGAGCAGCGCCTCAAAGAGTCTCAAAGTAGGAGCTCATTCAGTGTTAATTTTATACAAGCATTAAAGGGCTAACTATGGAATGTAACTTTGAGCTTGGGGCAAGTCTTTCACCTAGAATATGGCTCCATGCAATCCTTGCAACCTGAGCATGAGTATTCTTGGAATTGCTATTCTCAGATGTTGAGACCGTCAACATTAATCTAGATCATGAGAATGCTCTAGCAATTTATCTCCTTGCAACCTGAGCATGAGTATTCTTGGAATTGCTATTATCAGATGTTGAGACTGTCAACATTAATCTAGATCATGAGAATGCTCTCGCAATTTATCTCCTTGCAACCTGCGCATGAGTATTCTTGGAATTGCTATTCTCAGATGTTGAGACCATCAACATTAATCTAGATCATGAGAATGCTCTAGCAATTTATCCCAAGTGCCAAGTTATTTAGTTAGGAGAGGGTTGATTGGCACTAGATTGAACATAATGCTCTACCATAACATATTTCAGCAGACGGGCTACATAATAATAAAAATGGATGTAATGAGTTTGTCGTGGCTATCGTTTAAAATTTCGACTCGTGCCAAGATTTCGATCCCAGACCGAAACAATATGGTTTTGGTACTATATCATTTTGATACGATATAGTTTCAGTATTTTTAAATATAAAATACATTGACTAAAAAAAATTTAATCTAATCTAAATATTTTTAAAAAATAAATATTTTTTTTAAATATATACACATATATATTAAATTAATGGAATAATTTTATTAGGGTTTAATTAAGTCTATTTAAATTATCTCTATTATAGCTAAGAGTTAATCGAAATTATTAACACGAGTTATTTAGTTAAACCTAAATTACTACCTTCGCCCACGCGGCTCCAGGGATTGCGAGACTTGCACAAGGCCTCTGCGACGGCTGCGTGACTCGTCCATGGTGGTGGCAAGGAATGCGCGACGTGTCCATAGTGGTGGCAGGGCCCTTGCGGCGGTAGTCGGCCCATGCTAGGGATGACAATGGGTAAGATTTGGATAGGATTTCATATCCTCCTTACCCATCCCCATTTATTATATCCATCCCTATACTCATACTCATACTCATCGAGTATTTAACTTTCATACCCATCCCCATACCTGTCGGAGGATCTGATATCCATATCCTACCCATCATCCTATTACTATCTATAATTCTCTCTTTTTTATAAAAAATAAATTATTTCAATGTACATGTTTGCTCTTTCTCGTCTTACGCTTTTTCGATCGGGTGAAGATTTCTCATGGAAAAGAAGATGTGATATATGTTGGTGATCGAATAAGATGCAAATTATGTTTTTTTAAGACAGGAAGCGAGCAAAAATTTTTTCATTCCCCAATAAAAATGAGGTATATATATCGAGTATCGGGTAGGGTATGAGTAGATTTTATCACATCCGCTTCCATACCCATACCCGAAAATACCCATACCCAAATACCCAATTACTATAATTGGGTCTAAAAATTCCCTCCACATCCTCCTCCATTCAGATCGGATGTCAGATTCCCCATCGGATTCGGGGTAAATTGCCATCCCTAGCCCGTGCGATGTCTCCACAACAACCTTGGGGCCTCGAGGCCCACTGGCATAGGAGGCATGCCGGTGCCGGTTGGAACAAAATGTTTCACTCGTATTAGGCGGTATGACATAAGAGTTTAAACACCGATCATTACTACATTCACTATCAGCATAGTTTAAAGCCTATTGACCATGGAGCTAGATATGACCCTAGTGAGAAGGAACATTTTTGAATCATCATGGCAGTCTTTTGTGGTAAACCTCCTACATAGAACATGATTCTCGAAAAGTTGACTCTAGACATGCTAAGGAAAGTAGTGTCTCCATACCATTTGGTCATGCATTTCCCTACCACAACATGGGTAAATGTAAATTGATCTCAGAGCTAGAATATGTTAGCATAGTTTGTTTGAGACGTTGAAGGCCACATCAATTAAGCAGATAGAGACAATGGAGTCCATAGATAAAAGGGTCAAAGAACTAAATGGTGGGGAGCCCGATGCAGTGCATGATAAAACATGTTTCGTAAACATGCACATCAGAAGACAAAAAACAATAATAATTCCTAATTATTACATCACACGCACCACACATATACAGGAATACACTCATGCAGACATGATTATAAAATAAAACCTTTTACGAAAATAAATTTATATTAGGTATACCTGACGAATGACGTGGAGAGGAAAGGGCATTCAACATACTGTCGAGCCTGTAGTCGAACCGAGCCGAGCCGAGCCGAATACCTGAGAGTTTGAGTTTGGTTCGTTTATTATCGAGCCGAGCTCGAGCTTAATTTATCGAATATAGTGATGGCTCGCGAGCATATTCGAGCCTAATCAAACCCTAAACGAACTTACCAAATATAAATTATTAATTAAATTATTCATCAATTTATTGAAAAAATAAATTATATATTCTAAAAAATATAAAATATTTACTAAAATCTATGATTTTATTCATACAAATGAGCTTTATTGGATATTTTATATTTATTAAATGTAAAAGTGTCAAAATTATATATTTAATGTTAAATATTAATTTTATATTTTACGAACTAGCTCACGAGCCTGTTCATGAGCTAACGAGCCGAATACTGCTGAGTTTGAGTTTGGTTCGTTAATATTAACGAGTTTTATTAAACAAGCTCGAACGAGCTTCTATCGAACCGAGCTCCGAATAGTTCACGAGCGGCTTAATTCATTTACAGCCCTATGAGCCTCGCCGCTATCCGTATCCATGCCGAGTTTTCGTCGAGACGACTTCACAAAGCCCGAGTCTTTCATCTCCGATTTGTACTAGCCATGCGAGGAGACAAAGCAATCCGAGAGAGAAATTCGACTCGACTTGGTGTCCGACGGCTTGAAGCAACCTGACGATACCAAGAGAGATTTGACGCCTCTTGTGGCAGCCGGTGGTAGCCTTTGGCCCGGCGGATGGTGATTCGTGGTGGGGCATCCGGTTGGCGGGAGGTGGCCGGAAGGCCGAGGGCTGGGGTGGCTGCTGATGGTAACTTGGGCGGCAACAACAAAGAGGTGGTGACACCTTCTATGGGCGGCGGCAAGAGAGGAGAGGAGAGGAGGAGAAGCCCTAATCCAATTAGGTTTTTTCCCAAGAAATAAAACTTTTAACTTCTCCTCATTGAGAGGTATATTTATACACCTCTTTAATGACTTGGGGAGCAAGTCATCTCCCAAACCTAATAATCCAAACCAATCTAATCAATTACCATTAAGTTTGGTTCAAAACCAAACCATCTTGGTTCATAATTAAACTAAACCCTTTTGGTTTATTATTGAACCATGCTGATTCATAACTAAACCAAACCCTTTTTGGTTTATTATTAAACAATAATGAATTCATCTCGTTTACAATAGGCGTAACCCATCCACACTTCCTTTCCGACAAATATCTTTCCATATTTGCCCTTTGTCTAGTCCAACTAGACTTGGCCTTTCTCGATCTGAGAATTCAATTCTCAAACTAGTGCGTGTGACTCAATAGGTTCCTAGTTATGTTGGTCATTTGTAATTAACCATTTAATTACGAATAGATCATGACTAGCCCCTAGTAGTACATCATGATCCCCAATTGACCGGAAAATCAACGGTTGATTCCAGATCCTTTTTGAACCTTTTAGCAGCTACAATGAGTTGTGTCTCATTCCTTTCACTCGTCTTATACCCACTTGGTTCAGGACATAATCCGTGTCAGTTCTCACTAGGCTGACTGTGTCACACCTAGCCCAAGTAATACTTCCTCGTCCTACGAATTCAAATTACTCAAACATGTGTCTAAGAGTCTCATACTCTTGACATATGACGCTTGACTAAAAACTTCGAGTAACAATCTTGACAAGTGATCATACGGTATACGTCTCTCTTGAAGGAGAGTTGAATCCTCTGTGAGCTATCCAAACACCTTTGGATACTTCGACTTATACCCAATCATCCCGGGTCTATATTTTTAAGGAGATGCTTACTTAAGACGTCAAAGTATAAGTCTCTATGACCAAGATGACTTGAATACCTCAAGTCGAAGGAAACTCGCACTTAAGCTACAATGAGATCTTCATTAACATATCCATATATGTAAAGAACCATATAAAGTCTTATAGCAGATTACTCCAATGAACTAATTACCATAACTAACATCCCAATGTCTACAGCCAGTGACGAATGACTGCTTGGTTAGACCAAGGAGTATAACTCGTGCTAGTCTCACAAAATTGATGATGTCCGAACTCATCAATTCGTCGGCCAGGGAAGATTTCAATATATTCATAATTACACATGCAGAGATGCTCACTAGCTGTGATCCAATCACAAATTCTCTCATGCTATGAATCGTATTGTGAACGTTCAATAAATGAGTTTAAGATCCAATCATACACATAAAAACACATGCACCCAAATAGTAAAATTTTATTTATCCAATAAATAATATATATCAGAAGCGCCTTAGGACATCTCTCAAATGTAACACTGAAAACTAAATAAGGATGCAACACTGAAAACTAAATAAGGATGCAAGTCATAACTACTAAGTCAAGGAGACGTCCTTGTGGTTAAACGTCTATCAAAATTTTTTTAACCTGATCTGTTAGTTTGAACATGATTTGGACTTTAATTAGCTAGGTATTGAATTTAGTATGACCAGTATGCGACCATAAGTGGATGTCAAGCTGTGCCTCACTCAAATAAGCCTGCAAGTTAATGGAGAATTTAGAGCCAAGGAATCAGGAGAATTACATGTTTTGATAAAATGAAGAAATTGCTAGAGCAATATAATTATTTCACAATTGAGCACATAGCCGGAGGGGATAGTAGGAAGCCTAATGCTCTCTACAAGTTTGGAAGAAAGTGCCAAAGGCTCCCTATGAAAATCGTCAGGAAATTGTATATACAGTCAGCTTGAGAAGTAGCAATTTATTGGTCACCAAAGTAAGGGTAAGTATTAGATGGATGTGATAATAGGATAGTTGTAAATGGAATACTACTAAAAGAGAAGGGAATAGCATATACTAAAATTTTATTGCTCAAGGCCTCAAATTTTGTTATAATAAAGGAGATGCTAAGCAAGAGATCATTCTAAATGTCATATCTGAATTGTTCAAGAAAAAACTCTATGAAGATCACATTGGGGCAACAACCTTACAAATACTCACCCTTGTTGATAGGGGAAGGAGTTAGATTGTTGGATAAAAGAAGTACCAATACTCTGCTAAACTTTACTTCTTATGGAACTACTGCGGCAACTCCAACACGACAGCTCTGTCAGTTCAACTGACTTCAACTGGATAATTCCGAGAATGTCTTTTCTCATCTTCACAACTTTAGATTAGTTTCCTTTGGCATGAGTCTCCTTGTAAACCCTTGTCAAATCTTTTTGATTGGATTCTTTAACTGTCATTACTATTTGACCAAAACACTTTCAATGACAACGCATAGCACAATGAACAAATACAGGATAAACTCGTAAATCCATACATATGACTTCTTTTTACATTTAGAATATGTTGGTCGTTAAGATGAAAACCATGCATACATAGATATGCCTTCTTTTTGTATTTAGATGATGTTGGTCTGTAAGATGAAAGAAAGGAAAAATAAACCTTTTCAATTTTAGAAGCATTATATACATACAATAATAACAACAACTAAGTCTTATCCCAGTAGGTGGGGTTGGTTATACATAAAGGATAGCCTAGTGTACGAAGTTCCCGTCAATGCAAGGTCCAGGGAAGGATAAGACTACATTAAGTCTATCGTACACAACTTTACTTTGCATTGCAAGAGGTTGTTTCCGCAACTTGAATCCGTGACCACAAGGTCACACAAAAGCAACTTTATCATTGCGTCAAGACTCCCCTTCGTGGGGTCAATTATACATAAATAAAATGAATGCAGAGCGTGATGGACGAGAATATCTAGTAGACTAAATACAGAACATAATAAACTAGAACATCTAATGACCTCAAATTTGTTAGTATGTAAGTCACCTAACATAACTCCACCCATGGAAAATAATCTTTCCATGGATGAATAAAGGAGGGTTGCATTAGGTTCACAACTAGCGTAACTCAATTCCGCCCATCTAGGTTGTTCCTTAAAAAGAACACGTTGTAAGATTCAATTGCAACGTCTCAACAAAGACCACTGTATCCCTACAAGAACTTGAGTATAGTATAGATATACAAGAATTCTTATACCTTAGATTGGATAAGAACAAACATTATAGGAATACTTATTGTCTTAATTTGGAACATGGAACATAGAAACATTTACTAACAACGTAATACAATAACAACAACAACAACCAAACCTTATCTCACTAGGTGGGTCAACTATATGAATTTCTATGTCATTGGGTTCTTCTATCCCCTACTATATCATGTATACTTAAATAAATTTTATCTTATTTTTGTTGCTAACTAAGTCTTTTTTGGTTTTCCTCTTCCTTGTTTGATGTATGTGTTTGTCATAGTTTCGCATCTCCTAACTGGAGTATTTATTGGATGTCTAAGAACATATTTGTACCATCTTAAACGTGTCTCTCGGAGTTTTTCCTTAATAGATGCAACTTCGACTTTCTCTCTAATGTTTTCATTTCTTATTCTATCCATCCTTGTATGTCCACACATCTACCTTAATATCCTTATCTCTATAATTCCCATCTTCTGCTCATGTGCTTGAGTCATAGTCCAACAATCAGCGTCATACAACATAGTAGGTCTAACCGTCATTTTATAGAACTTTTAAATTTTAAAGGTACTTTACGATCACATAAAACACCCGACACTCTCCTCCATTTCAATTATCCTACTTGTATTCTATGTAAGACATCTCTCTTAATCCCTCCTTCGTTTTGCAAAAATGATCCTAAATACTTAAAACTCTCAGTTTTAGATAACTCGTTATCTCCTATCTTAACATTGTCTCATTACGTTTAAGATTGCTAAACTTAAATTCCATATATTCAATTTTTACTCTACTAAGCATAAAACCTTTCACTTCTAGTGTTTCTCGCCAAGATTCTAGTTTCACATTTACTCCTTCACGTGTCTCATCTACTAAAACAATATCATCTGCAAAGAACATGCACCATGGTACTGTGTTTTGAATGTGTCTAGTGAGTTCATCCATGATTAGTGTAAAAAAATAGGGAGTTGATCCCTAATATAATCCTATCTTCATTGGAAATGGTTCAGTTAATCTGCTTGAAGTCTTCATTATAGTCGTCATATTCTCGTACATACCTTAATTACTTCAATATATGTTACGCTAACACATCTATTTTCTAAAATTCTCTATATAATTTCTCTTGGGACTTTATTATAAGTTTTTTCTAAGTCAAAAAATACCATGTGTAATCCTTACTTTTGCTCTCGATACTTTTCAATTAGTTGTCTGAGAAGATGTATAGCTTCTATTGTCGACCTTCCAAGCATGAACCCAAATTGATTTTCGATTACCGTTGTCTCCTTCCTTAATTTTTTTCTATTTCTCTTTCCCAAAGTTTTATGATATGACTCATTAGTTTAATACTTTTATAGTTTGCACAGTTTTGTACGTTTTCCTTGTTTTTATATAAAGGAACTAAAATACTTACCCTCTATTGATCAGACATTTTTTTGTTTTCAATATCATGTCAAATAATTTTGTAAGTCATTCAATACCTTATTTTCCTAGGCACTTCCATACTTGTATCGGAATATCATCTGGTTCAATAACTTTTTCATTTTGCATCCCATTTAAAGTTTATTCTACTCTTGAAGTTTGAATTCTACAATAAAAATTTAAAATTTTATACTCATTTAACCTACTTAAATTACCTAAGTTAAGTTGGTCACCTAAACCTTCATTAAAAAGTTGATGAAAATATTTCTTCTGTCGCTCTTTTAATTCACCATTATTTACTAGTACCCTATTGTATTCATCTTTATTACATTGTGTTTGGATAAGATCTCTTGTCTTCTTCGTTTTCACCTTAGCTATTCTATAAATGTTTTTCCCCCTTCTTTTGTATCCAATTTTTAATATAACCGTTTAAAAGTTTTATTATTTGCTTCATTCACTGGTTTCTTTGCTTCTTTCTTGGATATTGTATATTTTTTTTAAGTTTTTCTCATTCTTACAAATATATAATTCCTTATAAGTTGTTCGTTTTTTCCTTCCCTTTCTCCTGTACTTTCTCATTCTACCACCAAGATTCCTTACTTGGTGGTGCATACCCCTTTGACTCATCGAGTACACTCTTAGCTATTATTATCAATTTTGATATAATCATATCCCATGTCGTATTAGAGTCACCATATATTTCGCCTAATTCTTATACTCCTACATTCACCTTAAATCTATTTTGCTTCCCATTCTTTAATTTCCATGGTTTAATTCTAGGAGTCGTGTATGTTTTTCTTTTATTGATACTATGATTGAGGCGTATATCCAACATTACTAACCTATATTGAGTAGTTAGGTTTTTTTCAAGGATGACCTTACAATTTTTACAAATCTTTCTATCCCTCTTCTTAACCATAAGAAAGTTAATTTGCAATTTATAATTCTCCCTTTTGAACGTAATTAAGTGTTATTCTCTTTTATTAAAAAAATATATTAACTAGTATAAGGTCATATACTATCGCAAAATCGAATATAATTTTCTCTTCTTCATTTCTTGTTCCCAACCCATAACCCCATGCGCCCTCTCATATTCCTCATTTTTCACTCCCATTTAGATCGCCTCTTATTAAAGTCATTTCATTTAGCAAACTGTTTTGTAACTTGATTTGGTATTTTCATCTAATATTACTTAGGTGTATATATGTTAATTATGTTTGTAGTTTCTTTTGCCACTATTATCTTGAGAGCTATAATTCTATCCCCTTTCTAACTACTCTTACAACTTCATTCTTTACGAACTATCTAAAAAATACTCACTCTATTTCTTGTTTTACTCTTTCCTGTGTACAATAACTTAAAATCCGAGTTCTTTATCATCTTTGCCTTCTCATTTACCTATTTTATCTCTTGTACACACAAAATGCTAATTCTTCTCCTAATTATCGTATCTACTACCTCCATTGTTTTATCTGTTCCATGTTCCAAATCTTAGATAAATAGTTTTCCTATAATATTTATTCTTATCCAATCTATGGTGCGAAAACTCTTGCTTATTTAACACTACACCCAAGTTCTCTTGGAGGTGTATCGACCTTTGTCGATACGTTACAGTTGAACCCTATAACGCGAACTCTTGCATATTTATCACTACACCTGAGTTCTGGTGATGTAGTGGTTCTTTCCTAGGACTTGCAATGTGCTTTTTCTGGGGAACAACCTAACATTAACACAATATTTTAATGAATTCATATTGAACATTTACCACAACCCTCCTCCTTTATCTGGACTTGGGACTGACCATGACTGGGTTGTTATGGACATAATTTTACTAACAACATAATAGAGGTGATAAAAACAATGATTGAAAGAATTAATATTTTGTATTTATAAGAGATAAAATGGGTAGGGGAGAAGCTAAAGATAATAGAGAACTTAGGGGGTGCTTGATAAGCGGGTTTAGAAGACGGGAATGAGAATGAAATCTATTTCATTCCCATTTATGATGCTTGGTATACGGGAATCAGAATCAAAATATGGATATGATACCCCTGATTTTATAACCTAGGTCCCACTAGGTTATCACTAAACCCATAAATCCCTCAATCAAAACTCATTACCATTCCCATTGCCGAATGTATACCAAGCGCCCCCTTAGATTTTCAGAGGAGAGAGAAAAATAATAAATGAAGTAGGTATTGTTAAAGATAATTCATTAAGGGACAACATAGTAAGAGTAGGAATAGTTAGGATGAAGATAGAATTATAGATTTCAAGATAATAGAAGCAAAAGAAACTATTAATGTAATTACATGTGCCTAAGTAGGATTAGATGAAGACGCCAAACAGGTTTTAAAAACATTAGTTGAGGCAATATAAAAAATTCTAACAAACAAGATGATTGTAATAGAAGGAGATCTAAAAGAGCATATAAGACTGAGAAATATGAAATATGATAGGGTGTATGAGAGCTATAGATTTGGAATAAAAAATGAAAAAAAGATAAACTATATTGAATTTTGCGATAGCATATGAATTTATAATGCTAATATACTTTTAAAAAAGAGAGGAAAACAACTAGTTATGTTCAAAAATAGGAACAAATTTACAAATTGATTTTCTTATAGTTATAAGAGAGATAGAAAATTTATAAAGATTACAAGATCATTCCTGGAGAAAATTTAACCACCCAACATAGGTTAGTAATATTATATACCTGTCTTAAGCATAGTACCCATCGAAGGAAAACATGCATGACTTTTAGGACTAAGTGGTGGAAATTGAAAGAAAGAAAACAATGTATGTTTAAGAAGAGGATAGAAGCACATGTATTAGGAATTAAAATACATGGCAACTCAAATATCGCATGGGATAAGATGACATCAAATTTAAAAACTGTTATTAAGAGCATACTCGATGAGTCAAGAGGATGAGCACCACTAAATAAAATATTTTAGTGGTAGAATAAGTAAATACATAAGAAAATTATAGAAAATGATCAGTGTATACATTACTACATATTTGTAAAAATTAAGAAAACAGAAAAGTATAAAATAAACAAGAAAGATGCCAAGGAAGAAGTGAGTGAAGCTAAAAATAAAGCTTTCGAACATGTGTACCAATAACTGGATATATAAAAAACGAGGAAAAAGATATTTATAGAATAGATAAAGCGAAAGAGAGGAAAACAAGGGATATTACCATGTTCTAAATGGCGGTCGAGGCAGCCACCTAGGCGCCGCCTAGGCGGGAAGAGGGTATCAACCACACCACCTTTGCTTGAGATTGTGCTTTAAGTGGTAATTCATCTCCTAACACCATCGCTACGCTTGGAACCGCCACCGCTGTCGCCGTTTTGCCACCGCGACATGTCAAGACGCCTCACCTGGGCCTAGCAATGAGTCCAAATGTGTCGCGCGAGCCCAATGTGTCATCCAAGCTCGACAACGGGGGCCGAAAGCTTTGCTTGAGCCCGACAACGGCCTCAAACGCATCTCCCAGGCCCGACGAAGCGTCTGGACACGTCGCACGAGCCTGGAAGCCTCCCCGACATGTTGGACACATCGCCCGGGCCAAACAATGCATTTAGAAGTGTCGCGCCATCCTGGCGACGAGTTTCGACGTGTTGCACCATCCTGACGACTCTTCTAGATGCGTCGCGCAGTCCCAAGACGAGTTCGGACGCATGGTGCAGTCTCGATGATGGGTCCGGACGTGTCGCCAGGTACATGGTTTAATTAAACTTTAGGTTAATAATTTTAATCAACTCCTAGCTATGATTGTGATAATTTAAATAGACTTAATTAAAGTCTAATAAAATTATCTCATTAATTTAATATATATATATATATATTTAAATTTATTTTTAATTTTAATTTTAAATATTTAGATTAAATTTTTTATTTTTAATTAATATATTTTATTAAAAGTAAATCTAAGAATAATGACTATTTATAATATTATGTATAAAAATAGTAAAACAAATTCAACCGCTTAGGCGGCCAAGGTAGGTCGGTCACTGACCGCCTGCCATTACCTACCACCATTTACAATATTTGATATTACACAAATAAGATGCATTAAAAAAGAATCCAATAATAGAAAATTTAAATTTCAGAAAAAAAAACAAACGTTAAATGGGATATATAATGGAAAAGCAATTGGACTAATGATATTCTAATAGAGGTATCAAAGTGCTTAGAGAAGCAGGGTATTGAATGACTTACAAAGTTATTCGATCTGATATTGAAAAGAAAAAAATGTTTGATCATTTTTGTGAAATGATAGGATACAAATAGAATGGTTAAAATAATAGAGAGTATCAGATTGAAATAGAGATGTTTAACATAGGATACAAGTAGAATGGTTGATAGAGATGTTTTACATGGGATACAAGTAGGATGATTGAAATAGAGGAGAGTATTAGATATTCTTTATGATCATAAGATATTTCTAAAGTTTAAAGGGAAGTTCATATGGAACTGAATGTTGTATTATGAAGCGAGCACGAGAGTAGAAGATGAGATGAGGATGTGAAGGTGGATTGCGGACATACAAGGATTAGTAGGATAAGAAATTTGAATAATATTGAGAGGAAACTTCGGGAGATGTTTTCAAATAGTATTGTCATGTACTTAGGCAACTAATAAATGCTCCAGTTAAACGATGTAAGATCATGATAAATAGACACATTAATGGAGGAAGGCAAAGTTGGTTAGCAACGATAAAACAAGATAAAATCTTTTTAAATATAGATGAGAATATAATAGGGGATTGAGCCTAATAGCATAAAAGGATCTATATAACCTATCCCACTTAGTGGAATAAATGATTAGTTGTTGTTGTTGGAGTATAAGTCATGAAGACAATTACTAATTTCAAAATTAACAAACATCATAAATTAATCAGCATGTGCAGCTGAACTGCTGAAGTGCACGAATGAAAAGTAATGACTCAAGCTCTATAATATCTTAATTCTTTTGCACGAACCACTAAAATTCTAGTTGTTCATTTCCTAGATTGCGCTTTTCTCCATCTATCATATACTAATCAACCTAAGGCATAGTTGTTACTTCTACTAAATCAATGATTATCCAAATTGAGATAACATAACAGCCATATATTCAAATTCAAGAAGTGTCCCTTTAAGTTAAATAAAAAAACACTAAACCTACTCCTTTTAACAGATCTCACGCAACTTGAGAAATCATGATCCAAGCAGTATCAGGATTAGTAATCAACATCTTCATTGGAAATTAAAGAGAACCAATAATAATATAATTAGTAGATCTGAAAACAGTAAGAGAAGGATATGCAACTAAAGGCAAAGAGGAGGACCTCAAGGAACTGGATCTCTTGATTGAGCCGGGCGATGGCCGCCGACAACCGGTGCTTCCCCAAGAAGTCGCCTGTGCGAGCTGGCTGAGGCATAGACGGTGGCGGAGGCCGCGCCTCCGGCCCTTCACCTTCCCCGTTGGCCGCCATCTTACCTCTCAAACCTCCTTCCGATGCGCCCTTAATCAATCAATAGATCGAGCTTTAGAAAAAAAGTAGGCAGAAGTAAAAGGAGGAGGAGGGAATGATGGGGAAGAATGGGAGAAAAGGGCGAGGCAAAGCCGTGGCCAGTGGTCGTCGAAAAAGGAGGAAAACAACAATACGGGGAGAAACGGCGTGGAAATAAGCAGTCTTCACATCAGTATTCGGGGGTGACTTGAGAAACTGCCCAAAAATAACAGTTTCCTTTATATGCAGGTTTTTAAAAAAAAAAATTGTCAAGAAATCAAATAATATTATCAGTGGTGTCTTTTACTCATAAAAATAATTAGTTTACTTCGTATGTTTTCATAAATAATTATTTAAGTATTTTATCATAAAATACATACTTAATTTATAAAAAATAAGTATTTTTATTTCAAAAATAATTATTCTTTTATTAATTTTAGTATTTAATTAATTTAATTAGATAAATTTGACTATATAAGTTTTATTATCTAATTTTTAAAATTCTACCCCTGACTTAGAGTTCCTTAAGAGTTGATATTCAACTTAATTCGAGTGCAAGGCTATATGCATTACAATTACAATTACCAACAATTCTAAAAAGGACATCTCCAATAGTTAAATTTCTAAATGAGATTTTTTAAAATTATGTACCACATTGATACCATATTTACTATTCTCTCTATAATAAAAAAAATCTATAAAGAAAAAAATTATGTTTGAATTTTCACTACTATTTTTTAATTATAAATTTCGAATCTCGCCTCTATGATGATTCAAATCTTTTTTTTTTATTGAACTTTATGCCTAAAAAGTATTGCTAAGCACTAAATGATAGAACATTATGTTTTTTCCTAACCACATGAATTCTAGAAACAAAATAAAACTCGAAGAGAAAACATAATATATATAAACATGGATCTATTGTTTCATCGAATCATGGCATAACAAAATATAAGATATAAACCGAAAGACAAGAAATCTGATTGTAGAGCCATTGTCCTTGTCGCAGCATCATCGGCTTGATCCCTGTGGAAGAAGATGCAGCGGAAAGAAGAAGGAGAATCTTCCAAGGGGCTTAGGTTTGACGGTGCCGTAAAGTTTCTTGTCAATGGGGAAAAGAAACTAGGTCATGAAGATCACCTAAACCCTTGGGGACCTCCCCTTTATATAGCAATTCAATATGTTATCAGCCCATAGATAATAACAGATTGGTCTAAAGGTTCTATACATTGAACCCGCATCTAATAATCTGAAAACCAATAAACATAAGTTAGATCACTTTAAGGGCTCAGATTATATTTACTTGTGCAACTTATAAATAAGCCCATCTAATAGAAATAATAATAATATCCAACACCAAAGTCAAAGATGATCCTTAGGACACTCACATTGAGGAAACAAGAATGGGAGCATAATCAATTGTAGATGGGGTTGGGTCGCCCATGACTAAATCTAACCCAACTTGGTCTAGGTCATGTCCAACACAACCCCGATAAGGGCTAGATCATTTTAGGCCTAGTTTAGTCCATGGATCATCCTGAGTAATGGCGATTTAACTCGTGAGCTAAGCCAAACACAGCTCGATTCTGTGTCATGCTATAAGGGAAAGGAAATAGGCTAATAATGGCGTACGTGTCTAGCATCGCTTTAATACTTAAAAATCTAAAATCTAAACATTAAAAGAAGGAAAAACGTAAATATAATAAAATAATTATATATTTTTAAAATAAAAAATATTTAGTTTTTTATAAATATATATTTGATTTAAAAAAAATATTTTCCTATTTTTAGCTTTTTTTTAAAAAAAATTAAATTTTAAAATATTTTATTTAAAATGATTTAAGCTTGAGCTTAGACTTGAGACAACATAGGCATGACTCAATTATTCTGGGAGGAGAGACACGCCTTGACCATGTCATGGGTCATTCTAGGCAATTATATACCATGTCAATATGTCATGCCATGCAACCAAACCCATGACGGCCTACGTCATGCTTGAACGAACACGACATGAAAATGCTTATACCAAGGCCAAGTTGTGCGTTGCTCGGAATGTTAGGCGAGATGATCAAAGACGATTTGCACGCTCGAGTTGGCCCTGCTCGGTATAATAATATATAATAATAATAATAATTAATGAGATTTTTTTAATCTTCAGACGATCGGTTCAGTTCTATAAAAATTTTCCATCGGTCGTCGAGATAAATCGAAAAGTGTTTACGATGAACGATCTAGAAGTTAGTGTCTCAGATTTCATATCTCATTTAAAAGAAAAATTTCTATACGTTATAATTAGGAATTGAATCGTGAATATATAAGATAGTAAATAGTTGCCTGCTCGGTATGTTAGGATGTATATAACTGAGTGTGAATAAATTCAAACGTAGAATTTAAAAATTCTTTTCTATGCCAGGCTTAATTAATTTGTTAGTTATCAATATCAGATTTATATAGTTAAAATTAAATAAATAACACAACCCATTCTAACTCTTGTTGCAAATAATTCCTTAAAATGGTGGCAAAAAAAAGATTTGCTCGCCCCAACATCCCGTCAATCCATTTCAGGGTCAATATGGAGGTTATTAGCGCAGATGCTGTGGCTAGTGCGTGGAGAGAGCGGGCACACTGACTTTGTCAGGTTTTGACTCTCAGACCTCATGATGGTAACATCCACATACTAATCATCAGTCCATCCCGTGGAGACTCCTCAATGTCCCCACCAACCCATTTCATGGCCAATATGGAGGCTATTAGCACAGATGTTGTGGCTGATGCGTGGAGAAAGCGGGCATCGCATTGTTGAAGCTTGAGAGCAGTAGTGTTTTGGAGTCTTGGAATCGTAACAGAGCACTTAATCGTTGTAGAAGAGGCAGAGTGATACTTTTGAAGTTGCTAGCTGTTCGAGGTTTCTTTTATAGGGTGATTTGGGCGCTTGGACTAGCTTCGAACGACCCAACATGACTTATCATATCCACCTCTATCAGTGAGTTAGCCACCTTCAGGTGTTTGGATCCCTTCCTAGTGGCTGATTTGTTGACTTAGCGATAATTGGATGAAGCTTTATCTGCATAGAATTTATCCTTTCTCGGGCATCTAGAAGTTGACCGCCCAATTATGGTGTGCCACCTCATTTAATGTGGGCTGGACTTTAGGTCATTAGTGGGCCTGGATCCATTTAGGTTTTTCAAACCTCTAGTTGCCTGGATCCTCTTTGGGCACCCAAAATTCCTTGTTTCCGGCCAACTCCCATTTCTAACTTCCTATATCACAGTGTTAGCACAAGCATAATCAAAGTATTATTGATAGCTTTTCAGCTGTCCGGTCTCAACTCTAAGTTTGTTGTGAAACTTAGGTTGGACCAAAGTTTATTGCGCTCTTTCCGAGATTGCGTCCTCACCACTCCACTTAGGAAGTTTATTTGATGTCAAACCTTGGTCCACGTGACATATATGGACTTTTGCTCAACTTGATCTTGATCGTTAGAACTTTTCGCTAGACCTCTGGTTCTCAATTTGTCTAGACTTCTACCTGGTGTCTTTAACTCCCAAGGCTTCCTGCCTGATGTGCTCGACCTCTAGGGATTTCTGCCCGATGTTTTCGATCTACCAAGACTTCCTACCAATCCCACCGACCAAGACTTCATTGTCCAGTCTCACTGACCATGACTTTCTTGCCTAGCAATGACTAGGAAATTCCTTGCAAGCTTGATAAGCATATCAAACCTCAATCAAACTTATTTTTTTAACTCTTTGTCTATATCAAAACTTAGCTTCGATTGTGTTCCGCAAGTGAACGACAGGGATGACGAGTCACCAAAGCGTAGCCCACGGCGATGATGACGGGGAGAGGATGTCGACGCATGCGAGATTAACACGAGCGTTAAAGGGGATGCACCGGAAGATTTTTCGGTGGAGCCCTCTTCGACGCTCAAGTCAGAACTCTCTTTTTCGGAGGACAACGAGGAATCAAATTGCTATAATTCTAGAAAGCTTACCCCTTTACCTGGGTGCCGAGGCATCTTATATACCTGAGGTCTTTATCACACATGTCCCCATGTTCTCCTCCACGTTCCTTAATCATCAGTTACTTGATAGATATTATCTCTTTTGGTAATGACCATTGCGATCATTAAGACCTTAATTACCGTGCGTTGCGATAAAAAATTACCTGATGACTTTCCTATTCTGGAAGGAGGAACGAATACTTGAAGTCGGGCTTTCTGATCCCTTTGTTGATCTTTGGGCTCCACTCTCCCTAGTCAGTCTCGGAGTCGTATCTCCCGAGCTAACCTCGGGGCCTTCATCCATTCTCCTGAGATAGTCTCATGAGCTCGATTCCCAGTCTAACCTCGGGGGCTTTCTTCCATTCTCCCGAGATAGTCTCGGGAGCCTGATTGTCGGTCTAACCTCGAGACACTGGTTCGCGCGGGCCCTGCCACGTAGCTTCCCCGTGCCACGTGTCCATCAGGGATGCTCATCCCTATCACAAGTCCCCCCTTCAAGTCTAATAGAAGGAAGTGTGGCTGACTGATTAGGCTGATGGCACGATGAGGGGAAGCAAAGTATCTGCGGGGCCCATATTACCATTCCTTCTCTCTTGACGACTTGTCGGGTCCTAGGAATCGAAACATTCATCCCTTGGCCTGAGGTGGTCCTTTGAATTAATCCAATGAATTAATCCAAGAGTCCTTGTGAGTTCTGAGACCCAGTAATGATAGATGTCCATCACCCATTATGAACGCATGGGGTATCTTAATGGCAAGAGAACGTTCTAGCGAATATAATACTGTCATGTGGCAGGGTCTTTTCTATGTGATTTTCCCCTGATACGCTCAATAGGGTCATACCAACCAACGACCATAATGAACGGCGACACCTCGAGATTTGTAGTTATCACCGTCCACGTATCGCGCCTCTATTCCTGCACGAGAGCGGCTCCTTCCCTATAAAAGGGGAAGGCAAAAATGGTCTTCCGTCTTTTTGCACCATCGACTATCAGAGCTTGTGCATCCCGCTTTTGCCTATTAGAGTTTCCTTTTGCTAGGGTTTCTTCTTCATGCGTAAGTCTCATTCACCTCTGTCTTCCTCTCCTCGTCATCACCATGGTAAGGAAGGAAAGGCAAAGAAGGACCAGGGTAGGAAGGAGAAACCGGAAGAGGAAAGGGTTTACCGTTCGGAATGGTACGAAGCCACTTCGTCTAAGGTTAAGTCGGCCACCCTGAGAGCCGCCTGTAAAATGTATGACATTCTGACGGAGTTTGAGGTTGAGGTCCCTAGGATAGACCAATCTCCAGTAGAACCTCCCTTAGGGGTTTTCACCTTTTTCTTAAGGCAGGTAGAGTTTGGCCTCCGTTTTTGTCTTCCTCCCTTTTTATGGCCATATCTGAGTATTTTGATATCTCCTTACACCAGATGGCTTCCAACGCCTTCGCTCGGATGGGCGGAGCGTTTATCCTTTTCAAACTTTTCAATATACCTTTGACCCCTCACTTCTTTCACTTCTTCTTCCTCTCAAACTTGGCCTCCAAAGGGGCATTTAGCTTTACTGCTCGCCCCGACCATAAGTTCATAGGAAGCTTCCCTTCCTCCCATAAGGGATGGAAGCAGCGTTTCTTCTTCATTAGGCTTTCCGAGAGTCCCTTCTGCCCAATTCGTTGGAGAGAAGACCTACCCCCTCTTACGAAATTGGGCAACTTCCAACAGGACCCGGGGTATCAGCGGGCCAGAAGCGTCTTGGCCAGAATGGAGTTCCATGGCCCCAGCATGATGCAGTGTGAAGAACTCCTATATCGGGTTGGAGCTTAGCTCCAAAGCCACCGACCTTAGGCATAGCCTCAGTAAGTTCAACTTTTGTTAAACATTTATCAATTCTAACTGATATTTTATTATTTTTGTGTTGCAGAGAACGTCATGTTGTCTTAGGCCATGAGGAAGCTCCTTAAATGGGAGCTGGCCGACGAACAAGCCCTCGCCCCTCCTCCAGCTCCCACCACCTCGGTGGTCGACCATGTTGAAGGCTCGGAGCAGACGCAAGAGCTGCCTGGAGCTGATCCCTCCCCTGCTCCCATTGGGATGGGAGGTGACGAGGAAGAACCTGCAGCTCAGGTTCTTCTGTTGCCGACAGAGCTGACTAGAAAGATGGGGAGAAGTCGGCTTGTCTTGCCCTGGGAGGACGACAGGGAGAGACGACCAATTCCTCGTTCCCCTCGGAAGAGGAGAACTCACGCACCTCCGACGTCTCCCATAATCACAAAGGAGGAGGTTACTATTCCCCTCTCGAAGCGCCACCGACGGGTGCCCTCTCCTACGACGGAACACCGTGCCGTTCGCCACCCCTGCTGACTCACACGACGATTCCAGAGGCAAGCGGGCATGATCAGCAGAGCCTCGTCTAACGAGCATGCATTTGCGCCGAAAAGTCCTGACAGCGGAGAAGACGACCTCTCTGGGTCCTTGGCCAGTGGAGCTGAAGGAGCCCCTGATCGAGGGTTATCCTTCGGGGGTGTGTCCAACATTGAGGAGGACATTTCGGGCCCCTCCATAGTGCCCCTCGAAGCACCCAGTGTCCAACCCCTCCCTCTCTGCTGCTCCAAAGGCACATCTAGCGCGCCTTCTTCGAGGAGCCGCGAAGCCACGAGAGGGAGGACCACAAGCGCTTCAGCTGGGTTAATCGCCAGTTTACACGAGTCACTCCTCAAGGTAAACGTCTTGTGTTTTCCCATTATAATCATTTTCTCTTCTAACTCTTATTATTTGTTGTGGCAGGCCGCGTCCAACTGTCTTCTCCTGGGTAGCCGCCTGTCCTCCGAGCAGGAAATCGACGCCCTGCGCTAACAAGTAGCTGAACTAGAGGCGGAGGTATTCCGGGCTCGCGAGGAAGGTATGATGCAGGTAGAGTTCAGTAGGGGTCTTCGGGTTAAGGTGGAGTACTATCTGGACTCCCTTCTGGCCTCTAAGTCCTCCTTGCACAACGTTCGCCACCGGGAGCGCCTATTATTAAAGCTGGCAACAACCCTTACTGAGGAGGTGAGTCATTTAGCTCAAGAGAAAGGGCGATTCGAAGAATGGGAGGCAAAGCTGTCGGAGGGCGTCTGACTCCTGCAAGAAGACTTGAACCGGGCCAAGTCACAACTCCTGACAATCTCAGAGCAGCTCGAGGAGGCCCAGGCAGCTCGGGACCAGCTGTCCTCCGAAGCAGCCGAGCTGAAGACTGCCCAGGACCGAGCCTCAGAAGAATTGAAGACATATGATGCTGATGAGGAGTCCCAACAGGTGGAGGCAGAGGCGGCATTCAAGGCCAAATTCCTCTAGTCTAAGGAATTTGGCGACATTTTGACCGGCCAAGTGCTGAGACGATTGAAGCAGGGCTTCAATGGGGCAGCTCAGCAACTTTGGCGAGCTGAGGTGTTGAAGCCGGATGCCGACCTGAGCTTCCTTAGAGTCGGTTGGGCCTGGGAGGAGCTGCCGCCCGAGGAGAAGTAGTTGTAGCGCTCCGTCTATTTTTTTTCTTCTTTTGTATTTTGCATTTTATTTTTTGCTTTTGGATGTACTTCAAATGTAATCTATGATTCTGAATGAAATATTTTTGTCTTCTGTACCACTTTCTTTTTATCTTCTGTACCTTGTCGAATGTACTCCAAATGTAAGCTCTAATTTTGAATAAAATATATTTATCTTATGCTTCAATATATATATTTATCTTCTGCTTCTTGTTTCCTATCTCATGCATTGCCCGTATGTGTGCATTGCTCTTTGCCTCCTCTCCCGTATAGATCGTTTACACGCGCGAATTCTAATGTTGAGGAGGAGACAAGGACTTGGTGGGCTATTATTTACCTGTGCTGGCAAGGATAGGACTTAGCCTCTTCAACTGTTGGGTCGTGGATTCCGGGTCGCGCATGGGAAACCTCTCCATGCCCACAGATTAAAACTTTTTTCAATCCGAATGGAGAACAATTTCCCAAATACCGTCTCATCATCGTGTTAACCGATTCGAGCAACCGCTTGAACAAACGTGTTGTTCTAGCAATCAATCTCGTCCAACCGATTAGACGCGGAATAGACGATGAGTGGATCGCCGATTTTTGTGTTTATCATTAGGGTCCATGACAATTAATTAACAACATGAAATAACAACAAGATTAAAGGAAAGGAACCAAAACAAAAGGTTATACTGTTAATGCAGTCTGACCTGATTGTAATTTTGGCGTTGACACTGATTTAAGTTTAGATGAGTAAGATAAGTTCGACTTAAGTCCTGGTCGGGGACTAGGCACGAATTCCGATGAGTGAAGCCGAGTGAAGGAAATCCTAGTGAGTGAATCTAGGTGAACGAAACCCTGGTAAGTGAAGCCGGGTCCCGGTGAGTGAAGCCGGGTGACGGAAACCCTGGTGAGTGAAGCCGGGTCCTGGTGAGTGAAGTCGGGTGACGGAAACCCCGGTGAGTGAAGTCGGGTCCTAGCGAGTGAAGCTGGGTGAAGGAAATCCCGGTGAATGAAGTCGGGTCCTAGCGAGTGAAGCTAGGTGAAGGAAATCCCGGTGAGTAAAGCCGGGTCTAGTGAGTGAAGCTAGGTGATGGAAATCCTGGTGAGTGAAGCCGGGTCCTAGTGAGTGAAGCTAGGTTGAACAAAGTCCCGGTGAGTGAAGCTGGGCACGAAGTCTTGGTCCGGGGGACTGAGCATAAGTCGGAGAGTGGCTAGATCGATTTGGAGTCCGATCAGGGAGTTGACACGAACTCCTTTGATAATAGATCGGTCTGGTGACCGATCCAGGGTGTCTGATCATTCTGGTGAACAATAAGAAAGAGAACAGAAACATTCTGTGTAGTTTCTGATCGTTCTGGATAGAGAGAGATCAGAAAGGGTCTGGAGAAAACCTTGATCGGTCAAAGCAACAGATCAGGGTCCTCCTGGACTGATCAGGATGGCTCCTGATCGATCCAGAGGTGACCTGATCGGTCACTTTGACCGATCAGGGCATAACCTGATCGGTCAAGTGACCGATCAGGTTAGGGAGCTGGAGGGAGCTGGCGGAAATCCCAGTGAGCTGGTGGATCGGTCTGGTGACCGATCCCCGATCTCTGATCGATCAGTGTGACCGATCAGATCCTTACTGGATCGATCAGAGGTGAGTCTAATCGGTCAGAAGGGTAACTGGTCGGTCAAGGTGACCGATCAGTGTCTGATAACTTTAATTTGAATCCCTGTTAGACTACCTGATCGCTTCTGATTTATTTTGATACACTTTGATTTGATGTGCTAATCCTTCTGATGAGTGTGCAGGGATACAGAGATGACACAAACCAAGAAGGAGGGTCAATTTGCAACTTTCGCTTCGGTAGGTTTGTCTGTTTTTCTATTCGCAGGTTTCAACGACTTCTGGCACGGCTGGCGACTGACCGAGGCTCAGCTGAAGAGGTATTCAGTAGACTGAGCGCTCTGTGAAGGTCAGTGGGTCAGCGATGATGAAGCGTTGGTTCAGTGGGTGCAGATGCGCCTGGTGATGAGCAGAAGCTTAAGAAGAAGCTGGAGAAGCAGAGGAGCAAAGGGGAACAGACAGAAAACAAGCAAATGGTTTTGCTGGGTTGTTTAGCTCTCTGTATAGTCTTCTTGCTTGAGCGTTTCTGCTACATCGATTGATTGTGCTTCCTTCTCGTGATCTCCTGTACACAACCTGATTCATCTTTGAGATATGTGGAGAGGTTACTCCACTGAGAAGGAGTTTTTCATATTCGGAGTTCCGAGGCTTGATCTGCCGACGATCAAGGGATCGCCCACCTCACGGGCATGCCAAGGAGTAGGGGCAAGTTATCCCCGAACCTTGTACATCTCTGAGTTAACGTCTAGTTTGTGTGTTCTGTCTCTTTGTATTTCTTTCTGTGCTGTGTTTTTCCGCTACTAACCTAATCGCAGAAAGAAAGAAAGTTTAGAAGCCAAAGTTTTTAAGTGTCTAACTATTCACACCCCCCCTCTCTAGCCATCCAAGGTCTAACATATACCTCTTGTTTACCTCGCGATCTTTTATTGTATGACCTAATCTCTTCTTGGACGTCGTGTGGGCGACGATCTACCAATAACCGAAGTCACCAAGGCACTCTTCTTCCCCTCTTCCACTTGCGTCGAAAAAACCCTAGCCTCTAGGGTTGTTGTCGTCGGCCACCTGAAGGAGAAAACCTCCTTCCCTTGCTTGTGTCGCCAACAAGGAAAGAAGAGGAAGAGGTAAAAGATGATGAAGAAGAGAAAGAGCTCTTCTTCCTCCCGAAACCACAGCCAAAAGATCCTTCTTCTTCCTCCTTTGCTTGCGCCGGCGCGCCCACCTCCAAGTGTTGCCGCCGGCCCAAAGCCTCTCCTTGTTTGATCCCGGCGCAGATCACCACCATAGGTGGAGAGGAAGAGGAGGTGAACAATAGAAGAAGAAGAGAAGTAATCAACTTCTCTTTATCTTGCTTCCAACCGGCCACCCTCCTCCTCAATGCCGCCGACGCCCACAAACCTTAGGTGAGAGAGAGAGAGGTGAGAGAGAATTAGGTTTTTGGTTTATATCTAATTGGATGCCTTGGTCTCATGACTCCATGAGGTATATATAGGGTTACAATAGAGACCATGAGGAGGAGTTGGGTCTTGGCCATCCAATGGATCAAGGCCCGATCCATTAATGATGATTCATTCCACTAGAGGATAACTATTGATCTACCTCACCAACCCCCATATTTAAATATGGGCTCCACCTATTATGAGTACAAAATTCTCCCTATGTTTAACATATCGAATGTCCATTAATTAATTAAATTACTGACAATTTAATTAATTAACATCTAACTCCATGATAATACCACTCAATTTTATCATCATGTCGGACCAAGTCCACCTGCAAGATTTAACATGATGAGCTTTATGAGCTCCTCAAGTGACATCATCAACTTGACTCACTAGGACATGGTTTCCTTCTATAATCAATGACACACTATGTAAATAATATTATTTCCCAACTTACCGGGCCTATCGATTTAACAAATAAATCTCGCTCATTGGTAAATCAAAGAAATAAATATTAAGTACATGTGTCCGTTATTATATCGGGATTAAGAGCATGTACTCCATAATATCTAAGGTCTGATTCAATTATATAGTCAGTATAAATTGAATCACCTCTATATCGGTCCTGCTCAATACACACAAAGTGTACTAGTGTAATTGTATGGTCAAGATAAACCAATACCAAATTACACTACAACCATCCCAATGGTTTGTCCAAAACCATCTCGGTTGTGAGCCCCTACTTATACTCTACAAGGGATTGATAACACGATCTTCTGTGTGATACCACACACTATGTTATCTACAATGTAAAGTATTAGACAATATACACATAAATAACAAATAAATATGTAAACAGTGATCATGTGATTCTCTTTCAAAATGTAGATGTCTATATAAAAGCAAGGCTTTTAGTATACATCCTAACATCAACACCTCGGCCAGGCAAATATATCTTAGGTGTCATGGGCATCTAAAGATGGTATATGTCTGGGTTGCTCCCGGTCGTACTTCCTCAGTACCATGCCCAGGACTACTCATCTTAGGTATCCTCGGCGCCACGAGATGGTAGGGACTTGGATTGCTCCCGGTCGGCTAGCCTCAACACCACGGCCAGGACTACACATCTCAGGCATTCTCGACACGATGAGATGGTAGGGTCTGTTGGGACCGGGTGCATGTCGACAAGGATATGGGTTCGTAAAATTTTAAATTTTTACGTGCAGCGGAAGAATTAGCATAAAATAATTTCCTAAATTATTTTAACCACGTATCTAGCATGCAACCTTATGATGTGTTGACATAATCATAAATTAAAACTTTGCGGAAAAGTAAACTAATTTACTAAGTACCTCTCGTAACTCGAAGTAAGGGACGAGATCCAACCGTAGCATCCCTTGGAAGCTCCGCCTCTATTCGCGTCCACGCCGAGTTCTCTTCGGGATGACTTCGCAAAGTCATGAGTTTTGTGCCGATGAGAACTACTAGATTCTCTAAAGGCACAACTAGAAGTTCAAGAGAAAAGATAGGAAACTCACCACCAAGAATCGGAATCTAAATTCCGGGAAGGAAGGAGAGGTGATCCGCTTCTTCTTCTTCTTGGTTGGCTTCTTCTTCTTCTTGATGGCTCACGACAACCTCAAGGGAGGTTGAGGTTGCGCCGGCCCTAGCTTGGACAAGGGGTGCCGGCCCTAGCTTGGAAGATGGGCGCCGACCCTAGCTTGGGAGAGGGAAGAAGAGAATAAGAGAGAGAGAGAGAGGAAGCTACTAATCTCTTGATTACTCAATTGGAATTAAGGGCTTGCCTTTGGTTCCTTTATATAGTAGCATCTCCCTTGCCAAGTCTCCCTCTTAACGGAATTTTCATAACAAATTTATCCTATAAATTCTCTTATGAATTATTCCGTTTAAACCAAGTTTTATTATAACTAATTTTATAATAAAACTAATACTTCTCTCTTTTAATTATGAAATAAAATTTGTATAAAATTTTCTTATCATGGATAAATCAATTCATAATTGATTTTATAAATTAAAATTAAACCAATTCATGGTTTATTTTAATTTCCATAAAAAGAATAAATTTCTACAAATTTATTTATAAATCTCTTTATATATACCATTTATTTATCCATAATTCATAAAACAAATCGCGCTAGATTTATTTTATTAATTAAACCAATTAAATTGGTTTATTCCCTTTTTAATGGCCGGCCAAACCAAGAGGGTGGACACCCTCTTTGGCCGGCCAAACCAAGTCGATTCCATCGCGAATTAAACTCATTTAATTCGCCCATTAAGCCTTCAAAAGACTTAGCCATTTTAAGTTTCCGTTGCGCCTCTGATTAACTCAGATTCGACTTATTTCTCTTGATCGGAAAATCCAATTTTCAACTCATTTTAAATCCCTCGGATTACTCGTAGTGCGTGTGACTAAATAGGCTTTCGATTTATGTTGGCCGTCTATAATCAACTAATTATAGAACGATCATGAGTGGCACCTAGTTGTACATCATGACCCCCAATTAATCGAAAGATCAACGGTTGACCTCAGAAGTAATTCCGAAACCCTTCAGCAGCTCTAATGAATCGTGCCCCATTCCCTTCACCACCTTATACCCACTTGGTTCAGGACATGGCCTGTTTGTGTCAGTCCCCACTAGACTGACTACGTCACACCTAGCCCAAGTAGTGTCTTTCTCGTCCTTTGGATTTCTAATTACTCTCATGTATTTAAGAGACTCGCACTCTAAACATGATATACTCTGGCCAGAGGTTTTGAGTAACAATTCGACGATAGGCCTGGGTATACATCTCCTCGCAAGGAGTGGTGAATCCTTTGTAGGCTGTTCAAACATCTTCGGGCACTTCGGCTCATACCCAATCATCCTGGGTCCACACCTCCTTGGAGATGCTTGCTTAAGATGTTAAAGTATATGTCTCCATGACCAAGATGACTTGAACACCGCAAGTCAAAGGAACATCGCACTTAAGCTGCAGTAAGAACTTCATTGACATATCTACATGTAGATTCCCATATGAAGTCTTACAGCTAGTCACTCCAATGAACTAGTTTCCTTAACTAGCATCCATGTTTATCTCTGGACATCCCAATGTTACCAGCCAGTGAGAATCAGCTGATTAGAGAATAACCCATGCTAGTCTCAACAGAATTGACAGTGTCCTTTTTTATCAATTCATCGACTAGGGATATTTTCAACACTTCACATTTGCACATTTAGAGATAATCACTAGTTGTGATCCCATCACAAATTCTCTTATGCTGTGAGTTGTATTGCGGACATTCAGTAGATGAGTTTAAGATCCCAATCAAATACATAAACATGTATACTCAAATAGTGAATTATCATTTATTAAAATAAATGTTTACAATCATAAGGCGATTGCCTTAGGACACTTCTCTCATATCACTAACAGGGTCTTCAACTATTTCTGGCCGGGCATCCTCAGCACCGCGACCAGGTCTACTCATCTCGGGAATCCTCGGCACCACAAGATGGTAGGGTCTTCGACTACTCCTGATCGGGCATCCTCGACACCACGATCAGATCTACTCATTTCAGGCATCTTCGGTACCACGAGATGTAAAATCTTAGCCTGCTCCTGGACGGGCATCCTCAGCACCATGGTCAGGTCTACACATCTCGGGCATCCTCGGCACCACGAGATGATAGGGGCTTAGGCTACTCCTGGTCGGGCATCCTCGGCACCACGACCAGGTCTACACATCTCGAGCATCCTCGACACTACAAGATGGTAAGATCTTCGCCTGCTCCTGGCCAGACATCCTCATCACCATGGTCAGGTTTACTCATCTCGGGCATCCTTGGCACCACGACCAGGTCTACACATCTCGGACATCCTTAACACCACGAGATGGTAAGATCATAGCCTGCTCCTGGCCAGACATCCTCGACACCACGGCCAAGTCTACTCATCTCGGGCATCCTCAACACCACGAGATGGTAGGGGCTTACGCTACTCCTAGTCGGGCATCAAGTTCAATGCCACTCCCACTGTTTTCTTGTAAAAGAAATTCTTTTTCTAGAAATACAGCATGCCTTGAAACAAACACCTTTTGCTCCAAGGGATGATAGAATTGGTAACCCTTCGTTTCCTTAGGGTATCCAATAAATAGACATTTATCAGACTTAGCATCCAATTTGTCTGATACAGTCCGCTTCACATAAGCGGGACAACCCCATATCTTAAGGTGAGTTAAGTGAGGTTTCTTACTATTCCATGTCTCATATGGAGTAGTAGAGACTACCTTGGTCGGGACTCTGTTTAGCAAGTAAACAGCTGTCTTAAGTGCATAGCCCCAAAAGGATTTTGGAAGAGTTGCATGATTCATCATCGACCTAACCATGTCCATCAAGGTTCGGTTGCGCCTCTCAGATACACCATTATGCTGTGGTGTATACGGCGGAGTCCATTGGGACAATATCCCATTATCCCTAAGATAATCTTGAAACTCTTGACTTAAGTATTCACCACCCCGATCGGATCGAAGTATCTTAATACTTTTGCCAAGTTGTTTCTCTACTTCATTTCTGAATTCTTTGAATTTCTCAAAAGCTTCAGATTTGTGTTTCATCAAGAACACATACCCGAATCGTGAGTGATCATCGATAAAGGTGATGAAGTAGCTATAGCCTCCTTGTGCAAGAGTTGACATTGGTCCACATACATCAGTATGTACTAGACCAAGCAATTCTCCCACTGGATTACCTTTTCCGGAAAAGGGTAATTTGGTCATCTTGCCTCTTAAGCATGATTCGCATGTATCAATTGAACCGGGTTCAAATGATTCCAAAATTCCACATCGGTGTAATTCGGTCATGCGTTTCTTACTTATATGGCCAAGACGACAATGCCATGTGTAGGAGTCTATTCGATTATCTATTCGAGCACGTTTGTTGCTAACTTCGATATTGAAAACGTCACTGGATAAATCTAATGTATAGATGCCATTGCACAAAGTTCCATTCCCATAAAGAACGCCATTTAAAGTTATGTAACAACAATTGTTACTAAAAGTTAAATGATAACCTTTTTCATTCAAACATGAAATAGATACAATGTTCTTTATTAACGAAGGAACGAAATAACAATTATCCAATTCTAAGACACGTCCAGTTGGGAGCTTTAGCAAATATGTTCCGATGGCAACAGCAGCAATCCTTGCTCCATTTCCAACTCGCAAATGCGCTTCTCCCTTGACGAGTCTTCTTCTATTCCTTAGCCCCTGTATGTCATTACATATATGTGAGCTACACCCAGTATCAAGTACCCAGGTATCTGAGGAAATAGAGTGACATTCAATAACGAAGATACCTGAAGAGGATGGGGCATCGAATGCCTTCTTCTTCAAGGACTCAAGATAAACCTTGCAGTTTCTTCGCCAGTGACCCTCCTTGCCACAATGATGGCAAGTTCCTTTTGGCTTCTTTTCAGTCTTCTTGGCCTTTTTCTTCTTCCCTTTGTTCTGTTCTTTGGCCTTCCTCTTAGAACCTTTCTTCGAGGAACCAACTAACAGTACTGCCTTTTGATCCGGCTTTACAGACGGCTCCACAGTCTTCAGCAGGTTGAGCAACTCAGGAATGGTAGTCTCTAGTTTGTTCATCCGATAGTTCATCACAAATTGTGAATAACTTTTGGGCAAACAACTCAGAATTAAGTCAATACTTAGTTCATGATCCATTGCAAAACCGAGTGCGCTCAGTCGCTCAATGTACCCCAACATCTTTAACACAAACTACGAGGCAGAAGTGCCTTCCTGCATCTTAGTGGTGAAGAGGAGTCTGGAGACTTCGAACCTTTCGGATCTCGCCTGCTCTTCAAACAACTCATGAAGATGGAAGATGATGGTATAAGCATCCATATGCTCATGCTGCTTCTGCAGCTCAGGTACCATAGAGGCTAGCATAATGCAACTCGCAAGTTCAGAATCGGTCACATGTTTCTGATGGGCCAACAATTGGTCCGGAGTTGCATTTTCTGGAGGATGGTTGGGAAGTTGATTTTCAATGACATAAGCAAGCTTCTCCGCCTTGAGGACTATCCTCAGGTTTCGAAGCCAGTCCATGAAGTTCGGCCCAGTCAGTTTATTGGTGTCCAAAATGGAACGCAAGTTTAGAGAAGACATGATCGAGTGATTATCCTAGAAATACAAATTGAGATTATGTGAGAAGAATGATTAAAGAATGTATCAACATACATAAATAAAATCCTATTTATTTTTCAAATTGAATAACCCTTTTTATCAATTCGGGAGATCGTAGGAACATCTCCAAATAGGTTGATATCCAACCATAGATAAGAACAACCATGACTGTGGCCATCAAGTTTTTCTTAGCTATGAAGGTAGGTAATTACACCGATTACATATTACATATATGTAACTATCACTTTATGCTATCAACTAATTGAATGTTTGCATAAATCATTGGGTTGTTAACTCATTAACAAGTATGTAACATTATACATAGCACCCAACTGCACATCTCTTTACATCGACCTTGGCTGTGGCACAACAAATCGATGCTCCAAGCTTAAGGCTGACCCATTAATCAAGAAATAATTTTAATATGGTTGGAGCTCATTCAACCGTTTAGTCAGGCTTGGATGTGTCCAACAACCAAAACTAAGGATTGACCTCTGACTCCAACTATATTAATCATAAACTAATTCCATGGTTTGAACATGTCGAGGTTCAAGCTGGGCATGGATGTGTCCATCAACCCAAACGAGAAACAAAACTCCGGTTCTAACCATATTAATGGAAGGTGTTGGCCTTAATATTTTGTAAGGGGTTTTGGGTCTCACCTTTTCTTTTAATGCACATTCATGACATATAATTATGTCATGACTAACGATATCCTTAATAAAGTATGTATGTGACTTAAGTTATCAAGTCTCATTAATTGAATTAGGAACCGGATTTCCTAATTCTAATTTCATACTTTATTAAAGGAATTGTTTTGGGAAACAATTTCCTAAATTGTCATAATCAATTTCGGAAATAATATGTTCAAGACTTTGATTTCTCTAAATCAAAACTTATTAAATTAAGAGACAATTCCCTTAATTCAACCACATATTATTTTCATGAAAATCTCAATTAAGAAACTCTATAGGAAACCATTTTCCTAATTAATTTTGGAGACAACAATATGTAAGAGCATCACCTCTTAAAACATATTTTATTCATGGATTTAATTAATTACAACAAATCGTTTTCTAAGGGTGGCTCCCCGAGGCTCAGATACCCAAAGAAAATTAATTTGTCGTAAATCCAATTTGGTCCGCTTCGGAAGCGCAACCAAATTAAACATGACAATTTCATTTAAAATTGGGAAATTAAATTACAACAACTAACTTTAAATTGGACGGCTCCCCGAGGCTCAATCCAAAATAAAAAATTTTGTTGTCAATTTAAAACTCAATTCAAATTTAATTGTCAATTAATTGTCCATAAATTTGTCTAGACTTTCTTGAAAGAAAGTGCCCAAAATTGCGAGATTTCATAATAGGTTTTCAGAATAATTGTAAGTTTCTGGTACAAAGAAAACTTACATATTTCCAAAGTTGGAAAATTTCTAAAATAGAAAATTTCCGAGATTGGAAAGTTTCCAAAGATGGGAAGTTTTCACAATTATTATAAAATTTCAGAAACTAGGAAATTTCAAACGTTTGCGAAATTTCATGAGGATTTCCAAACATTGAAATTCCTAAATCTAAAATTTATTATAATTGAAAAGTTTCCATAATTGAAAATTTTTCTAAAATTGAGATTATGACAAAGTTTTCCGCAAAACAATTTTATGATTATGTCGAACACTAACCGGCTCTGATACCACTGTTGGGACCGGGTGCATGTCGACAAGGATACGGGTTCGTAAAATTTTAAATTTTTACGTGCAGCGGAAGAATTAGCATAAAATAATTTCCTAAATTATTTTAACCACGTATCTAGCATGCAACCTTATGATGTGTTGACATAATCATAAATTAAAACTTTGCGGAAAAGTAAACTAATTTACTAAGTACCTCTCGTAACTCGAAGTAAGGGACGAGATCCAACCGTAGCGTCCCTTGGAAGCTCCGCCTCTATTCGCGTCCACGCCGAGTTCTCTTTGGGATGACTTCGCAAAGTCATGAGTTTCGTGACGACGAGAACTACTAGATTCTCTAAAGGCACAACTAGAAGTTCAAGAGAAAAGATAGGAAACTCACCACCAAGAATCGGAATCTAAATTCCGGGAAGGAAGGAGAGGTGATCCGCTTCTTCTTCTTCTTGGTTGGCTTCTTCTTCTTCTTGATGGCTCACGGCAACCTCAAGGGAGGTTGAGGTTGCGCCGGCCCTAGCTTGGACAAGGGGTGCCGGCCCTAGCTTGGAAGATGGGCGCCGGCCCTAGCTTGGGAGAGGGAAGAAGAGAATAAGAGAGAGAGAGAGAGAGAGGAAGCTACTAATCTCTTGATTACTCAATTGGAATTAAGGGCTTGCCTTTGGTTCCTTTATATAGTAGCATCTCCCTTGCCAAGTCTCCCTCTTAACGGAATTTTCATAACAAATTTATCCTATAAATTCTCTTATGAATTATTCCGTTTAAACCAAGTTTTATTATAACTAATTTTATAATAAAACTAATACTTCTCTCTTTTAATTATGGAATAAAATTTGTATAAAATTTTCTTATCATGGATAAATCAATTCATAATTGATTTTATAAATTAAAATTAAGCCAATTCATGGTTTATTTTAATTTTCATAAAAAGAATAAATTTCTACAAATTTATTTATAAATCTCTTTATATAAATCTCTTTATATATACCAATTTATTTATCCATAATTCATAAAACAAATCGCGCTAGATTTATTTTATTAATTAAACCAATTAAATTGGTTTATTCCCTTTTTAATGGCCGGCCAAACCAAGAGGGTGGACACCCTCTTTGGCCGGCCAAACCAAGCCGATTCCATCGCGAATTAAACTCATTTAATTCGCCCATTAAGCCTTCAAATGACTTAGCCATTTTAAGTTTCCGTTGCGCCTCTGATTAACTCAGATTCGACTTATTTCTCATGATCGGAAAATCTAATTTTCAACTCGTTTTAAATCCCTCGGATTACTTGTAGTGCGTGTGACTAAATAGGCTTTCGATTTATGTTGGCCGTCTATAATCAACTAATTATAGAACGATCATGAGTGGCACCTAGTAGTACATCATGACCCCCAATTAATCGAAAGATCAACGGTTGACCTCAGAAGTAATTTCGAAACCCTTCAGCAGCTCTAATGAATCGTGCCCCATTCCCTTCACCACCTTATACCCACTTGGTTCAGGACATGGTCTGTTTGTGTCAGTCCCCACTAGACTGACTACGTCACACCTAGCCCAAGTAGTGTCTTTCTCGTCCTTTGGATTTCTAATTACTCTCATGTATTTAAGAGACTCGCACTCTAAACATGATATACTCTGGCCAGAGGTTTTGAGTAACAATCCGACGATAGGCCTGGGTATACATCTTCTCGCAAGGAGTGGTGAATTCTTTGTAGGCTGTTCAAACATCTTCGGGCACTTCGGCTCATACCCAATCATCCTGGGTCCACACCTCCTTGGAGATGCTTGCTTAAGATGTTAAAGTATAAGTCTCCATGACCAAGATGACTTGAACACCGCAAGTCAAAGGAACATCGCACTTAAGCTGCAGTAAGAACTTCATTGGCATATCTACATGTAGATTCCCATATGAAGTCTTACAGCTAGTCACTCCAATGAACTAGTTTCCTTAACTAGCATCCATGTTTATCTCTGGACATCCCAATGTCACCAGCCAGTGAGAATCAGCTGATTAGAGAATAACCCATGCTAATCTCAACAGAATTGACAGTGTCCGTTTTTATCAATTCATCGACTAGGGATATTTTCAACACTTCACATTTGCACATTTAGAGATAATCACTAGTTGTGATCCCATCACAAATTCTCTTATGCTGTGAGTTGTATTGCGGACATTCAGTAGATGAGTTTAAGATCCCAATCAAATACACAAACATGTATACTCAAATAGTGAATTATCATTTATTAAAATAAATGTTTACAATCATAAGGCGATTGCCTTAGGACACTTCTCTCATATCACTAACAGGGTCTTCAACTATTTCTGGTCGGGCATCCTCAGCACCGCGACCAGGTCTACTCATCTCGGGAATCCTCGGCGCCACAAGATGGTAGGGTCTTCGACTACTCCTGATCGGGCATCCTCGACACCACGATTAGATCTACTCATCTCAGGCATCTTCGGTACCACGAGATGTAAAATCTTAGCCTGCTCCTGGACGGGCATCCTCAGCACCATGGTCAAGTCTACACATCTCGGGCATCCTCGGCACCACGAGATGATAGGGGCTTATGCTACTCCTGGTCGGGCATCCTCGGCACCACGACCAGGTCTACACATCTCGGGCATCCTCGACACTACAAGATGGTAAGATCTTCGCCTGCTCCTGGCCAGACATCCTCGTCACCATGGTCAGGTTTACTCATCTCGGGCATCCTTGGCACCACGACCAGGTCTACACATCTCGGACATCCTTAACACCACGAGATGGTAAGATCATAGCCTGCTCCTGGCCAGACAACCTCGACACCACGGCCAAGTCTACTCATCTCGGGCATCCTCAACACCACGAGATGGTAGGGGCTTACGCTACTCCTAGTCGGGCATCCTCAGTACCACGACCAGGTCTACACATCTCGGGCATCCTCGACACCACAAGATGGTAAAATCTTCGCCTACTCCTGGTCGGGCATCCTCGACACCATGACCAGGTCTACTCATCTCGGGCATCCTCGGCACCACGAGATGGTAAGATCTTCGCTTGCTCCTGGCCGAGCATCCTCGGCACCACGGCTAAGTCTACTCCTTTCGGGCATCCTCGGCACCACGAGATGGTAGAGGCTTAGGCTACTCCTGGCCGAGCATCCTTGGCACCACGACAAGGTCTACACATCTCGGGCATCCTCGGCACCACGAGATAATAAGATCTTCGCCTGCTCCTAGCCAGACATCCTCGATACCACGACCAGGTCTACTCATCTCGGGCATCCTCGGCACCATGATAGTAGGGGCTTAGGCTATTCCTGGTCGGGCATCCTCGACACCACGATCAAGTTTACATATCTCGGGTATCCTCAGCATCACGAGATGGTAAGATCTATGCCTACTACTGGCTGGGCATCCTCGGCACCACGGCTAGGTCTACTCATCTCGGGCATCCTCGGCACCACGACCAAGTCTACTCATCTCGGGCATCCTCGACACCATGAGATGGTAGGGGCTTAGTGTTGGGACCGGGTGCATGTTGACAAGGATACGGGTTCGTAAATTTTTAAATATTTACGTGCATCGGAAGAATTAGCATAAATAATTTCTCAAATTATTTTTAACCACGTATCTAGCATGCGACCTTATGATGTGTGGACATGATCATAAATTAAAATTTTGCGGAAAAGTAAACTAATTTACTTAGTACCTCGCGTAACTCGAAGTAAGGGACGAGATCCAACCGTAGCGTCCCTTGGAAGCTCCGCCTCTATTCGCGTCCACGCCGAGTTCTCTTCGGGATGACTTCGCAAAGCCACGAGTTTTGTGCCGACGAGAACTACTAGATTCTCCAAAGGCACAACTAGAATAACAAGAGAGAAAAGATGTAAACTAACCACCAAGTAACAGAATCAAAATTCCGGGAAAGGAAGGAAGGAGTCGCGATCCACTTCTTCTTCTTCGGCACCTTCTTGGTGGATGAAGCTCTCGGCCACCCTTGGGATGTGCGCCGGCCCTAGGGGAGGAGAGAGAGCCGGCCCTAGAGAGAGAGAGGGAGCTACTAATCTCTTGATTAATTAATTGAGGAATTCAAGCCTAGCCTTGGTTCCTTTATATAGTAGTCTCTCCCTTGTCAAGTCTCCCCTTTAACGGAATTAACGGAATAAATTTTCATAAGAAATTTATCTTATAAATTTTCTTGTGAATTATTCCGTTATGCCTAGTTTTATTATAACTAACTTTATAATAAAACAAATACATCTCTCTTTTTAATTATGGAATAAAATTTACAAGAAATTTATAAATATTTCTTATCATGAAAAAATCAATTCATAATTGATTTTATAAAATTAAAATAAACCGATCCATGGTTCATTTTAATTTCCATAAAAAAGAATAAATTTCTACAAATTTCTTTATATAAATTTCTTTATATAGATTTATTTATCCATAATTTTATAAAACAAATCGTGCTTGATTTATTTTATAAAATAAACCAAATAAATTGGTTTTCTCTCCTTGTAGTGGCCGGCCAAACCAAAGAGGGTGGGCACCCTCTTTGGCCGGCCACACCAAGCCAAACCCTCGCGAATTAAACTCATTTAATTCGCCCAATAAGCCTTCAAAAGACTTAGCCATTTTAAGCTTCCGTTGCGCCTCTGATTAATTCAGATTCGACTTATTTCTCTTGATCGGAAAATCTAATTTTCAACTCGTTTTAAATCTCTCGGATTACTCGTAGTGCGTGTGACTAAATAGGCTTTCGATTTATGTTGGTCGTCTATAATCAACCAATTATAGAACGATCATGATGGCACCTAGTAGTACATCATGACCCCCAATTAATCGAAAGATCAACGGTTGACCTCAGAAATGATTCTGAAACCCTTCAGCAGCTCTAATGAATCGTGCCTCATTCCCTTCACCATCTTATACCCACTTGGTTCAGGACATGGTCTGTGTGTGTCAGTCCCCACTAGGCTGACTACGTCACACCTAGCCCAAGTAACTTTCTCTCATCCTTTGGATTTCTAATTACTCTCATGTATTTAAGAGACTCATACTCTAAACATGTCATGCTCTGGCCAGAGGCTTTGAGTAACAATCCGACGATAGGCCTGGGTATACATCTCCTCGCAAGGAGTGGTGAATCCTTTGTAGGCTGTTCAAACATCTTCGGGCACTTCGGCTTATACCCAATCATCCTGGGTCCACACCTCCTTGGAGATGCTTGCTTAAGATGTCAAAGTATAAGTTTTCATGACCAAGATGACTTGAACACCGCAAGTCAAAGGAACATCGCACTTAAGCTGCAGTAAGAACTTCATTGACATATCTATATGTAGATTACCATATGAAGTTTTATAGCTAGTCACTCCAATGAACTAATTCCCTTAACTAGCATTCATGTTTATCTCCGGATATCCCAATGTCACCAGCCAGTGAGAATCAGCTGATTAGAGAATAACCCATGCTAGTCTCAATAGAATTGATAGTGTCCGTATTTATTAATTCATCGACTAGGGACAATTTCAATACTTCACAATTGCACATGTAGAGACAATCACTAGTTGTGAATTCATCACAAATTCTCTCATGCTGTGAATTGTATTGCGGACATTTAGTAAATGAGTTTAAGATCTCAATCAAATACACGAACATGTATACTCAAATAGTGAATATTCATTTATTAAAGTAAATGATTACAATCATAAGACGATTGCCTTAGGACACTTCTCTCATATTACTAACACTTAGGCTACTCCTAGTCAGACATCCTAGACACCATGACTATGTCTACACATCTCGGGGATCCTCAACACCACGAGATGGTAAGATCTTCGCCTGTTCCTGGCTGGGCATACTCGGCATCATGGCCAGGTCTACTCATTTCGGGCATCCTCGACACCATGAGATGGTAGGGTCTTCGGCTGCTCCCAGCCAGGCATCCTCAGCACTACAACCAAGTCTACACATTTCAGGCATCCTCGACGCCACAAGATGGTAGGTCTTCAGCCGCTCCCGGTCGGGCTTCCTCAGCACCATGACCAGGTCTACTCGTCTCGGGCATCATCGACACCACGAGATGGTAGGAACTTCGAGCTCTTGCATTAGGTCTTGAAGAGATATTTCTTTTGTTTCTTTAATTACTCAAACTGCAAAGAAGTACAAATATGCATACAAATACATGTATTGCTCACATGGCTCACCGAGTACGATACGGCTGGAGGTGATTTGCATGCCATGATCTCTCCAGCCCTTTGTCTTCAGCGTCTTGTAGATAATAGCTACCTCCGGTGAGCTTTTTGACAATGATGTAAGGTCCGATCCATTGAGGCTCGAGCATTCTGGGGACTCAAACTGGCTTGATTCTTTTCCAGACCTTATCCCCGACTTGAAAAGTCCGAGCGATCACTTAGCGATTGTACACCTGCTGCATACGCTGTCGATATGCCAGTAGTCAGATAGCTACTTTGTCTCGTATCAGGTCTAGGTCGATTAGCCATTATTGATCATTATCTTCTTTGTTGTAGTGCTGCCGTGGAAGTCGCAATACTTCTTCGGTGGCTCGGGTTCCTCTACCTCCTTTTCTTGCGGGCCCAGTGATCATTCTCGGAGCGGGGATCTTTTGCTTGAGTTAGAGCGGGTGGTTCTCTCCTCTCGGATCGTATCAAGATTTGAATAGGGACTTCCGCTAAATCTTTGCGACGGGCGTGCTACACCTCCTCGACGTTGACGTGCTTGACCAACTGCCCCAAATAAGTCATCGAAGTTGGCCATGGCTTCTTCACCAGCGACCGAAAGTGGCCTTCAGAGAGTCCTTGTGTGAAGGCGCTGATGAGGATCTCTGAAGTGGCGGTTGGCACGTCTTGAGCCACTTGATTAAAGCGCTGGATATAGTCCTTAAGAGGTTCTTTGGTCTTCTGCTTGAGGGCGAACAGATTCAAAGCCGTTTTCTGCTAGTGAAGTGGTGTAGGAAGACGATTTTAAACTTTAGAAAGGAGTTTATCGAATTTAGGGCAGCCTCTGAAACCATCTCTTGGCGGCCCCTGATAAGGTGTTCAAGAACACCTGGCACTTCACACCATGTGTGTATTGGTGTAATAGAGCCGCGCTCTTGAACTTGTAGATGTGGTCCTCTGGATCCATCTTCCCATTATAATCAGCAATTCCTGGACTGCAAAATTGGTTGGGCATGAGATTCGTCACGATGTCCGAAGAAAAAGGAGTAGATGGAGACTTTTGGAGAGCTTTAGAGGCCTCGATCTTTCCCGGTCCCTCCTCCTGTCGTAAAATGCTGGAGGTGACGGAATGCGTCCTTCCATTTCTCCTATGGAATCTCGCTTGGGCACTGGGGTTGTCATTGCCTGCCCTGCCGGTGGCGAGACAGATCTTCAATTTTGGTGGTGTGAGACCGACATTCTTAGGATTTCGGCCTGCACCGGGGTCGCTCGTTGCGAGGCGACTTGCTCGATCTGATGCTGCTCCACTCTCCTCTGACGGCATTGGCGACTAAACGATCCAACTCCTCTCGCATCAGAATGATAGGTTGTACCTCTGGATCTGCCATCACGGTGTTCCTTCTGGTGCTTTGATGTTCCCACAGACGACGCCAAACTTGCTCTAGAAGCGAACGACGGGGATGACGAGTTACCAAAGTGTAGCCCACGACGGTGATGACGGGGAGAGGATATCAACGCCTACGAGATTAACACGAGCGTTAAAGGGGATGCACTGGAAGATTTTCTGGTGGAGCCCTCTCCGACGCTCAAGTCAGAACTCTTTTTTTCAGAGGACAACGAGGAATCAAATTGCTATAATTCTGGAAAGCTTACCCCTTTACTTGGGTGCCAAGACATCTTATATACCTGAGGTCTTTATCACATGTGTCCCCACGTTCTCCTCCACGTTCCTTAATCATCGGTTACTTGATAGATATTCTCTCTTTTGGTAACGACCACTGCGATCATTAAGACCTTAATTACCGTGTGTTGCGATTAATACTTACCTGATGACTTGCCTGTTCTGGAAGGAAGAACGAATACTTAAGGTCGGGTTTTCTGATCCCTATGTTGATCTTTGGGCTCCACTCTCTCGAGTCAGTCTCGGAGTCTCATCTTGCGAGCTGACCTCGGGGCCTTCATCCGTTCTCCCGAGATAGTCTCGGGAGCCCGATTTCTGGTCTAATCTCGGGGGCTTTCTTCTGTTCTTCCGAGATAGTCTCGGGAGCCCGATTGTCGGTCTAACCTCGGGGCATTGGTTCGACGGACCCTATCACGTAGCTTCTCCGTACCATATGTCCACCTCGGGATGTTCATCTCTATCAGATCGTATGTGTTAGAATTTGGTGACTTTGTATTCCACCGTTCATAGTGATTTTTCCTCCTTTGCCTGTGATTTTTCCCATCAAGGGGTTTCCACGTAAGTCTGGTGTGTTCTCTATTGTTCTTGTTGTCGTTTTTTCGTACTAATCCCGTTTCAAGTGGTATCAGAGTGAGGTTGGTTTTAAGGATTTCAACCGGGATTAATGACAACGACAAGCATAAAGTATGATATTCCGATTTTGGATCGCAACACCAAGTTTACGCAGTGGCAGGTTAAGATGCGAGCGGTGCTAGCGCATCTGGACTTGGATGATGCACTATTTGGGATAGACAACATGCCCTCGACATGGACAAAGGAGGAAAAGGAACGTAAGGATCGAAAAACCCTATCTCAGATCTACCTTCACCTATCAAATGAGATTTTACAGGATGTTTTAAAGGAGAAATCCGCTGCTGCACTATGGCTAAAACTGGAGCAGTTGTGCATGAGAAAAAGTCTTACGAGCAAACTGGGTCTGAAACAACGTTTGTATTCTCATTGCATGACAGAAGGTATGTCGTTAAGAGATCACTTGACCGTGTTTAAAGAAATCGTCTCTGACCTAGAGGCTTTGGAGGTCAAATATGACGATGAAGATTTATCATTGATCTTACTGTGTTCTTTACCCTCGTCATATACGACTTTTAGAGATACTATTTTATATAGTCGTGACTTTGAATGAAGTTTATGATTCATTATTTTCAAAAGAGAAAATGAAACAGCTTATCGAAGGATCTGAGGCTCAGGGTGAGGGTCTTATTGTTCGAGGAAGGACTCAGGTGGAAGACTCTTATGGTAATATCAGGGGCAGATCGAAATTCAGAAATAGCGATAAGATCTGTAATTATTGTAAGAAGAAGGGTCACATCAAATCAGAATGTTACAAGCTACAGAATAAGAATTAAAGGGCAGGTGAAAATTCAAGGGGAAAACAATCAGAGAATTTTGGTGAGGCTGATGTTGCCGAAAATCACAGTGATGGTGAACTTCTCGTTGCATCTGATGCTGATTTAAAGCAGAGTGAGGAATGAATTCTTGATTCTGGCTGTACGTTTCATATGTGTCCCAATCGGGACTGGTTTTCAACATATGAAACAGTTTCAAGTGGTGCCGTTTTGATGGGCAATAATGCATCCTGCAGAATTGCTGGCATTGGTACGGTTAGAATTAAAATGTTTGATGGTACCATTCGGACACTTGGTAATGTGAGGCACGTCCCTGATTTGAAGAGAAATATGATCTCTTTGAGCATTCTTGATTCTAAAGGGTACAAGTACACTGGTGAAGGTGGAGTTATGAAGGTCAGTAAAGGGTCTCTTGTTGTGATGAAGGGACTAAGGAGAACCGCCAATTTATATGTTCTGCAGGGATCCACAGTAATAGGTGATGTTGCCATCACAAGGTGACATTGATAAAAGAAGATCACTTACGAGAAGCTTGTAAGGAAGCTATTTGGTTGAAAGGGCTCTTTAGTGAGCTTAGCGAAGACTTGCAGATTACTATACTCTTTTGTGATAGTCAGAGTGTCATTTTCCTCACGAAGGATCAGATGTTTCATGAGAGGACAAAACACATTGATGTAAGGTACTCCCTATAGACAAGTTTAAGCATTGCTTGGACTTGGTTGATGCTAGATGCTGAGATTTGCCTGTGGGGCATGATGCCCTCAGATTAAGTGTCACGAATGTAGGTCTCAAAATTTAAATATTTGTAAGTTGGAAACCCTTTTTGCAATCAAAGATGAAAACGTAGTAAAGGGGTCACAGGTCGTATTTTTCCTAGGGCTAGTTGAGAGTTTGTTTGATTCGAGCTCGAGTTTATGTGTCGTTTATGAATTTTGGGTTTCAAATTAAATCTGGGTTTTGGGTTGCAATTCGGAAATGAAAACACAAAGAAAAGAGAAGGAAACTAACCAATGAACTAAACAAGCGATAACAATGGATAACTCAATCAATGGAAAACTCAATCAAGGCACTAAAACAATTTTGGAAAACAAATCTGATTTCAAATGCAAAATGCCACTACAAATTATATTGAGCTTCAGGATCTACCACATTCAAACCGAAACATCCACTTGATACAAAATGCATGCAACCAACACTTGGTACACAAAAAGAAAGCTTATGTGCCAAAATAAGATTCCAATTCAGAAACAAGTCAAAGGCAAATGAAACTGATTTCAAGCACAACCCAAACACCAAAAGATCTGTTTACTTCCGATACAAATCAATGCAGAAATTCAATCTTTACAGAACATATAGAAATTCAGCAACTTGGCACACATAAAAAGGATACTACAATTCACAAGTAACTGAATATGAAATTGCTACTTCTTAAAAACTGAAATGGCTTCACAGCAATGATCTGATCAATTCAAGAACAAGCTGACTACAAGGATGGATGAAAACTTCAGAAGTTAAATTCGAATGCAGTGCACAGAATTGCAGCTAGCTGTAGTGTTCAGAAACATCCAAAGGCAGAAATGGATGAAGAAATTCAGATCAGCAAAATACAAAACAAGCTGTAAAGTCTACAAATCTGTCGATCATGGGAAATTCATCAATCAATATTCTCTTGATGCAATTTTCAGAAACTCTATCTGATACGTAGGGCAGAAACTGGGTTCAGAACATATGGTATGCAGAAACTAAAAACTGAAAACAGGGAATGATGAATTCAGAAACTCACAAATGCAACTTAGATCAAGTTCAGAACGTTGCAAAATCTTGACACAAACCAACTACAGAATTGCGGAAAACAAACTGCAGAAATTCAGAAACATATAACGTGCAGAGTTTTAGAAACCGAAGGGGATACTAAACCAAGCTAAGCAACTAAGATCAATTTTACCAATCTAGTATCAAAAACAATTCAGAAATAAACTAGACTAGCTGATCTAAAATGCAGGATTTAAAGGACTGATACTGCAGAAACTAAGGGCTGATACGCATGCAACAAAATGGCACGCAAGTTGTAAACTGAACGGGAATTGCAGGAAAACTAACATTAAATCTGAGAGTTCACTAACAAGCAATCTAGTTACTCAACTTGAAGAATTTAAACCTAATTAAGCAGAACAATGAAGAAAATGAAACTATGGCAGCTGATACAAAAAGTTCAGAAATGAAACACTGCAGAATTGAAATTACAGCTACAAATCGAAAATTCAAGAAGAAAACTAATCCTCAATCACTCTCTTAGGTCAAGAACTTCTTGTTCGTCACGTAAGGGTGAGCCTCGAACCCGTAAGCTCAGCAAATCAATGGAAAACTCAATCTGCGATCCATTCCAGCTCAGCTCTTCCCAATTCTGAAAATTCCATTCGAATCCTCCAATCCAGCTGCTTCCAAATGCGATGGTGATTCGGGGATGGTCAGAGCACTCTAGGGAACCCCTCCAGATAGCTCCGGTGGATGGAAATGGAGCACAGCTGAAATCGAAGGCTTCAAACAGCAGAGCCACGGAAACCTCACAACAGCTCTGTTTCTTGGCAATTTAGAGCTGGAACTTCACCGACAAACCTCCCCAATGACCTAGCAATTGATCTAAACAGAGAATTGAGGTGTCGCGCCCCTTGGATTGAAGAACTAGCTGAAGAAAACTAAGAACACGCGAAGAAGATGGACTGTGCGGTGGAGACGCGACAAAGCTGAAGGCTGAGGAAATTTTGATTAAATACTTAACAATGGACGACCCAGATTGATTTGAGAAAATCCAACGGCTAATCTTCATCCGATCTGAATCAAACTTTGATGATGTTGATCAAGGGTCAGGATCTGCCTCGTGGTAGCTCGGATCCTCCAGATTTGCAACGGATGGTCCAGATCAACCTAATCTTTGAATGGACAGTTTAGAGCCCTCCGAGCTTGATCCAACGGTTGAATGAGCTCTGATTGGAATGAAACCTTCAGATCTTGATCAGAGTGCTTGATCAGCCCTAACCCTAGCTTGGATTGCTTCAGATGGTCCCAGATGGCTCAGATCTAGCCGCTTTTGAATCGGACGGCCCAGATTAATCCGAAGCTTGATAACTCGATCCGGGTCCACTTCTGACTCAAGCTTGACCCAGTATACCCTAGGTCCATGAACCTTTCATGCCTACAAAAATAGATCAAAAATTTAGTGGCAAAATAATTCAAATATATCAAGATTTGCAATTAAGTCCAAAATAAAAGTAAGTTCTAAAACCTAGGGTAATTTCATAATTAAGCAAGTAAAATATGGGTCAAACATGGATTTTAGTAACTAAAATAATCAATAAAATGGTACTTATCAGGGCTTTTGTGGAAGAGGTGGAGAATGTTCTTTTGAAGATTTGTGGAATTCGCGTCAAGGTGGAGATTGTTAGAATTTGATGACCCAAATTCAGTTTAATCCGTTAATTTATTATTAGATATTTTCTTATTAATCTGTTAATTAACATATTCTTTTAAATCTGTTAATTAACAGTTTCGTTATTAATTTTTCTTTTGACTAAGTATCCTAAGATCTCTATAAATTATGTATCTCATGGACAAGTTTATTCAATCAATCAAGAAAGTTATTTGGTTATCTCTTCTTTCTTTCTCTCTATCTCTCTTTTCTCTCTACTTCTCTTCATTTTATCAGAGCCGCTGACTTTGTATTCCACCGTTCATAGTAATTTTTCCTCCTCTGCCCGTGATTTTTCCCATCAAGGGGTTTCCATGTAAATCTGATGTGTTCTCTATTGTTCTTATTGTCGTTTTTTCATACTAATCCCATTACAGTATGATATTTCTTACCCTAATAATTTTTTTTAGTATTGATAACTTGATAAAGTTAAATGTAACATAGATCATAAAATAAGTGGGGAATACTTAATAAACATGTAAGTGCAGAAAAAAATTTAAGTGCGGGAAAAAAATAAGTATAAGGCACTTAATATACTTTTTATTTTCACCCCTTAATTTGAACTCTCCCCTAAAATTGTGCATGCATTTATTTTGTTTAACTTTATTTTCTCTGCCTTTACCATTTTTAAAAATACACTTATGAAAAAATTTTAGAGAATATTTGTAAGTTAAGCGATAAAAAAAATTTAGCAATAAAGGGAAAATTTTAAGTAAGTAGGATTTTTTTTTACAAAATATTTGTACGAAAGAATGTTTAGGATAGTCACTTAACAAATCTTTTTAAGTAAAAAATTTTTAAAAATTATTTTAATAAAGAGTTTTCCAAAATATTTTTAAGTATGAGACATTTCAAAAAATATTTTTAGGTAAACATATTTTTTTTAAAAAAATTATTTAAAAGTAAAAAAATTAAGTAAAAAAATTAAAAATATATTTTATAGAAAAATTTGTAAAAAAACTAAGTGTAGTAAGAACAATTTTTTTCATAAAAAAGAATATAAATAACAAAAATGAAAACCATTTTAAGTAAGGAAAAATAATTAAGGAAAAGTAGAAAGGAAACCAAATAAATAAAGAAAAAAATAAACAAAACAAAAAAAACATTTTAATTAAGGAAAGAAAAAAAACTATGGAAAGGAAAATATACTAAACACACTCCTAATTATACTATTTAAGCCAAGAAATGTCAATTAGGTTAGTGTTAAATCAATGTGAGTCAAACTGAAGTCAATATGAAGTCAATTATAATCAAGTACAGAACTAGTGTAACAAAGAGTTCCCTCTATATGCTAATAGCTATTAGCCTACTTAGACATATATTACACAACCAACTACACTAGTATAAGGAATGTTTGATATCTCTTAGATCTCCTCATTCGTCTTTGAGCACTATGCACTAAATAACTTGAAGTGATGCGCTAAGAGTGTGCTCACCGATTTTGCATTTTTTATATTGAACCTATCCAATACATTCTCCATATAGCTACATTAAGATAACCATAATATCTCTGCAGACCTATTCCTGTGAATCTCCATTTCAAGAACCTTTATAGTCTTGCCCAAATTTTTTATGTCAAATTTCTTACTCAGCAGTCTTTTCAATTTATTGACATCTTTCATATTCTTCACACCAATAAGCATGCCATCCACATATAGAAGTAAAAAAATTAATGATTCATCTTCAAGGCTCTTCACATATATGTAGCAATCATATTCATATCTCATATATCCGTTTTGAATTATGTATGAATCAAAATGCTTGTACCATTACCTAGGAGATCGTTTTAATCCATAGAGTGATTCCTTCAAGTAGCAAACTAATCACTCTTGTCCAAGCTTACTAAATCCCTTAGGTTGTGATATGAAAATTTGTTCTTCCAAATTACCATGAAGAAATGCCATTTTTACATCCATTTTCTTCAGCTGTAAATCGTGATATGTCACCAAAGCCATCACCACTCTGATTGATATATGTTTTACTATTGGAGAGAAAATCTCATCATAGACAATTCTAGTATCCCTTTGTTGATATTGTTTCCTTCTTTTTGAATACCCACTTGCATCTTCTATCTCATTTTTCCTCAGAAAGTTTCACTAGATTTCATGTTTGGTTTTTATGCAGTGATCTCATCTTCTTTGCCATAACACCCATTTACTTGTTATTCTTAGGGTTGTGTACTACCAATTGAAAAGATATAGGTCTCCACTATTGGTGATAAGCGCATAAGATTAGTCTTCAAATACATATCTGATGGGTGGCTTTATGACTCGTCTCATTCTGACATCAGCTATAGTGCAATGCTCGGTATGCTCTGAGCTAGAATTATCGGAATCATGAGTCTCTAACTCCACTTGCATAAAATCTTTCTTCTTATTTCTCTATGGTGTTTCCTTTTAATCTACCTGAGTACGTTATAGCATGACTTTCTCATCAAACATCACATTGCTACTGATGACCACCTTATTAGCCCTAGTATCAAAAGCTTGAAGTTTTTAACTCCTTTTCAATACCCTAAAAAAATGCACTACTTTGACTTCACATCCAACTTTGATTTTTACTCACTAGATATGTGAATATAGACTGGATATCTAAAAACTCGAAGATGAGAGTAATTTATTAGATTCCTTGTCATACTTCCTCTGATACTTTATCTTTAGTATTGTCCTTGGTGATCTATTAATGAGATAACATACCATGTTTATCATTTCTATGTAGAAATTTTTTGCTGGTCCTGCATTCAGCTTGATCTTACCTTATCCTTGATTGTCCTGTTCAACCTTTCCGTATACCATTATGCTTAGGTTCATGCGAACCGAGAAATTCTCATTATCCTATGGTGCTCACAAATTCTTGAAACTTTAAATCCATGTATTCAGTCCCATTGTCTGACCTAAGTCATTTGATCTTCCTTCCGGTTTAATTCTCTATTTCAGTTTTTCATTGTTTAAACTTTGCAAAGTTTCTGACTTATGATGCATGAAGTATACCTAGACTTTTAGTGAGTAATCATCAGTAAAACTCACAAAATACAAGTGCTATCCATGTGATGCTACACTGGCCGCTTCCCAGAGATTCATATGTACGTAGTCTAGAATCTTCTTCATTTTGTGTATTGTCGTTTTGAATTATACTTTCCTATAATTTCCAAGAATATAGAATTTGCAGAATTCAAGCTTGCACGTCTTGATGCACTTCAACAAATCTTTCATGTGAAGTTACAACATCTTGCATTCGCTTTTATGCACTAACCGCATATGCTACAAGACAATACTATCTGATTCAGACTCCACCGAGGCGACTCTACTTACAATTGTAATCCTTATCAACTTATAAATGTTCCCTGCTACTTTTATCATTTCATTATGGTCAGAGTACCCTTGCTGACTTTCATTACTCCATTCATTGATTTGTAGCTATAACTGATATCATTTAGTGTGCCTAGTGAGATTAAATTCTTCCTTAGATTTGGTATGTGTCTAACATCACATGAAGTTCTAATCACACCATCAAATATTTTGATTCTCATGTTTCCTATGTCAATGACTTTGCAAGATACATCGTTTTCCATCAAAATTGAGTCATAATCCACTGTGCTATAGATGTTAAACCATTCGTTGTTTGGAGTCATGTGATATGAATATGCAGAGTTTAAGATTCATTCATCCATCAGCTGCTTCTAACTCGGCATAACTGATAACATATTTTCATCGTCACTCTCTGAATTTTCTTTTTCAACTATTTTTATAGACTTTGCCGAACTACGTTTGTTCTATATAATATATTTCTTTATATCTAGACAATCTCTCTTCATATAACCTTTACCTCTACACTTGTAGCATGTGATCACCTTTTTCCTTCTCAACTTAGAACGGGCTTTGTTATTGTTGCCTCATTCATACTAAGTTTTGCTCCTACCACGCTATTAGTTGCTATTTATCATAAGTCATTCTCTTTGAGAAATTTCATTGCTTATTTTCTTCCTTTGATCAAAACTTAGCCATGCACATGTGATATTCTCCAATTTAAAAGTTTTTTTACCTCACATCAAATTAGTAACTAAATTCTTGTACGTAGAAGATAAATGTAGAAAATTCAGTAAAATCAGCGCCTTGTCTTCGTCCTTAATCATCACATCAATTCACTTCAAATTGCTCATATCTGGTTGAATAAGTTGATGTGTTGATTCATATCGGTTTCCTCTATCATCTTTAGTCCATATAATTTTTGCTTAAGATATAGTTTATTTGTTAATGATTTTGACATGTACTGACTTTCTAACTTTTATCAAACTATATATCACGGTGATTCCTCATTCATGACATGATACATTACTACATCTATAACACAAAGTTTGATTGTTGTCACTGTCTTCGCCTGAAGTTCTTTCCAATCCGATCTCTCTATGCTTTTTGATTTTCTTCCTTCTAGTACCTTTACCCTCCCTTGTACTAATAAATTTTTGACCCTTCTCTGCAATAATTTAAAGTTTCCAGTTCCTGTCAAATTTTATCGTATCAAACTTCATAGAAGATATTTCTGATATGTTAAAGAAATTCATCAAAATCTCGCTCTAATACTAATTATTGCGCATTACAGTTTGGGAGTCGTGTTTGAGAACAGAGATTTAGCGGTTTTGCCATGGAGATTAGAGTTGGGAACACATTGCCCTGGCCAATTTAATTCCGAGGCAAATTGGATGGCAATAGAAACACTTGGGAGGAATTGCAAGAGAATTGCCAACGATATTCCGATGGATAGACGAAACACGCGTAATACAGAAAAATTAAAAAATACTCTAATCTAAATATAACAAAAAATCTCCAGTCCCTTAACCATGGTTAAGCAGATTCTCCTCATATTTCAATTCGAGAATAATTTCCGAACCTCAGTCCTTCCTTGCTATCTTAATCCGACCAATAAAATCGCGACAAATGAGCAACGGTGGAATGAACGTTGACCACCCATTTCTCCAAGGATCGTCAATATTCGTCAACGCGACATATGCGACAAGGCTTCGAACCTCTCTGCGCCTTTCTTTTCTGAGCACAACAGATTCTGGTAATTAATAAATCCCACAACCTGCCGTGCTTCTTGATTCATCTTCCCTCTCCTCTCTGCCAACAAACAGCTAGGCAGAGGAAGGAGGAAAAGCTAGAGGCTAGGAAACGATCGACCGGCCGGGGACGACGCAGCAGCTATGTCTGCGTTCCAGGACTTTGGGCCCCTCTCGGAGCGGCGACGGGCGGATAAGGCTCAGAGGAGGAGGAAGCACCTCATGGCCGCCAGTGCCGTTGCCTCCGTAATGCTTATCCTCGCCGCCGTCGTGGTGGCTGCTGTGCTTTACAATCCAACGCATCGGGCCGAAGATACCTCGAGCAAGCATTCCAGCAGTGACTCCCATCAATCGAAGCCTAACGAAGGGAAGGATTATCCCATCACTGCCAGTCTCATCCAGGTCCTCGTTGGATCGCAATGTGTTTCAAATTAGAGTTAATTAATTAAATCAAAATTAATATTGGAGCAGATCATCTGTGCGCCGACGGACTATAAGAGCTCTTGCGAATCTAGCCTCAAAAAGTTGACCAACAGCACCTCCTCTCCCAAGGATTATGTCCGCGCCGCCGTCACCGCCCTCGCCGACGAGGTAGAAAAGGCCTTCGCCCGATCCGACGACATCAAGTCCGACGACCCCGCGGTGAAGTCCGCCGTCAAACTATGCCAGGAGATGCACGGGTACGCCTTGGTCGAGCTCAACCACACCCTCCGCGCCATCGATTTGCATTCCCCCTCCCAGCTCCCGGCGCAGGTGCACGAGCTCAAGAACTGGCTCAGCGCCACTGCCGCATACCAGCAGACCTGCATCGATGGCTTCCCGAAGGGAGAACGGCAGGACAAGATGCAGGAGGCGCTGGACTCGGCCAAGCGCTCGACGAGCAACGCTCTGGCCATCGTCGGCAAGGTCTCATCTTTCATGTCGATGCAACATGGCCTAGGCACCGGGCGTCGGCGCCTTTTCGAGGAAGAGGGCAACGTCGACGACGACGGTGGCGATGGAATTCCGGCGTGGATGGAGGAATCGGAGCGTAGGGTGTTGCAGAGCCGCGCCACCAAGGAGTTCACCCCCAATGTGACAGTGGCCAAGGACGGAAGCGGAGATTTCAAAACTATTTCAGATGCTCTTGCTCATTTGCCGGCCAAGTACGACGGAAGGTGAGCGTTACTCTGCTTCTCCTGGCCTAATAATTAATTCCATCGTAAATTGTCAATATTCGCTGAAGTTATGATCATTCTGCATCAAGGTACGTGATTTACGTGAAGGAGGGGGTGTACGAGGAGCAAGTAGAGGTGGGATCGAACATGATCAACATCACAATGTATGGCGATGGATCAAGGAAGACGATTGTCACAGGAAGCAAGAACTACGTTGATGGTATTAAGACATTCCATACAGCCACTTTCGGTAAGATTATCACTGTCATTTCTTTGATTAATAATTGGAAAAAAATTATTAATTTACTTACTTGTGATTGCTCATCTTTGGTGTACTAGCTGCCATCGGCGACGGGTTCATGGCAGTGGCGATGGGGTTCCAGAACACGGCCGGCGCTGCAAAGCATCAGGCAGTGGCACTCCGAGTGCAATCCGACCGCGCCGTCTTCCTCAACTGCCGCATGGAGGGTTACCAGGACACGCTATACGCCCACTGCCACCGCCAGTTCTACCGCGGCTGCCTCATCCTCGGCACCATCGATTTCATTTTCGGAGACGCTGCTGCCGTCTTTCAAAACTGCATCCTCACCGTCCTCCGCCCCCTCGATAACCAACAGACCATCGTCCTGGCCCAGGGCCGCACGCTCCCCCAAGAAACGACCGGTTTCGTTCTCCACAGTTGCCGCATCGTGCCTGATCCGGTCCTCGCCAATCCAAACCCAGCGCCCAAGTCTCCATTCCGGAACTACCTCGGCCGGCCGTGGCAGAACTTCTCTCGCACTGTCATCATGGAATCCGAAATCGGCGACTTCATCGACCCGGAGGGATACATGCCCTGGGACGGCGACTTCGGCCTTAAAACCCTTTCCTATGCCGAATACAACAACAAAGGAGGCGGCGCCGCCACCACGAAGAGGGTCAACTGGTCGGGCGTCAAGGTCATCTCCCAGGCGGAAGCCAGCGCCTTCACGCCGGCTGACTTCATCCAGGGCGGCGATTGGATCGTAAAAACTGATACCCCTGTTCGCCTCGGTCTTTATGGGCAATGATGAATGGGCAAAAAAAAAATTTATGCTTATGTTTTCAACTTCATTCACGCCTAAACTGATTACATAGGTGGCCGATGCACTACCGTCTTCCCTAAGATTTTATTTGATATATATAGAAAGGGGGAAAAAAAAATCAAAAGTACCATCCCAAATTATATATATATATATATATAAATAATAAATTTAAAATAAATAAAAAAAACACCTCATCAGATATTTTATCGTTAAAATATCCCTATCTAATATTATTATAACAAGTATCTATATCTGCTAACGTTATTCTTACTTTCAATATTATGAAAAAAATTGATGAATTAGATAATAGATAAATATGTGACGATGAATTTGATTCTATTGAAAATTTTCACTAAATCATAAAGTATTCACAAGTATTCATAGTAGGTGATTTAGAAATTTAACATCTTTGGGTAAGTTTATATCCTATTTAGAAAAAAAAAATATAAAATATATTATAGTTGAGATCGAACCGTGAATATCTAAAATGATAACTATTCACCCTACCACTACACCATAGTCCTAAGGCTACTTTTAATATTATTATAATAATGAACCAGGTAACAGGTGAATTTAGAATGACCGATCCGATCCCATAAAAGTTTCCCATCAACTACTAGGATAAATCGAAAAGCGTTCGCGATAAACGATCCAGAAGTCCAGTATTTAAGAATTCACATCTCATTTGAAGAAAAATTGAATACATTATAATCGAAGATCGGATCGTGATATCTATTTTGCATGCCCGACTACTTTTAATATAATTATATATATAAAAATTTAATTAACGAGGTTTTTTTCAATCTCGAACGATCGATCCGATCCTACGAAAATTTCTCACTAGCCGTTAGGGTAAATCGAGAACTGCTCATGATGGGAGGTTTAGAAGTCCAGCGTCCAAGGGTTTACTCCCCATTTGGAAGAAAAATTCCTATAAAATATGTTGTAGTTAGGGATCGAACCATATATCTGGAATAACAATTAGTTACCCTTCCGCTGCACCATAACTCTGGGGGCACTTTTAATATAATTATAGATGGTAAAAGGTAATTTACTCTTCTCCAGCGCCTCCGTTAATCCGTCTCAGGGTTAATACTGAGGAGATAAATTATGAAAATTATTAATTCGGATGTTGTCGCACTTTCAATATAATTATAACATTATTGACTAGTTGTTATAATGTATAGAATGAAATCTGATATTATATTGTATAAAATGTACGCTACTATGGTGATAAAAGGTGATTCGCTTGTCCTCAGCATCCCCGTCAAGCTGTCCCATAGCCAACACAGAGGAGGCAAATCACGGGGGCTACTAGCCCGGATACTATGACTAGTACGTAGGGAGGGTGGATACATTTACTTTGTCAAGCTTTGATCACTCCGAGACCTTATGATGATAATATCCACGTATTAATTATCAATCTATCTCGTGAAGATAAATGGTACGCTACTATGGTTACTAGAACGTGTAAAAATTATTAAGTAGTTATATTATAATTATTTTAAAATGATTTTGATTCGATTTTGATAATTTTAAATTATTTTTATAAAATTAATTATAAAGAGTATTTTATTTGATATAATAGTAATCTATTATAGCTTTACTCTTCTTTTGTAATTCATGTTAGACAAAAGAATGAAGGTGAAATGGATATGGAAGTTAGATGGGGAGGGTGGAATAGCGTGTCTGTAAATATAAATTTACTTTTCTGTTATTGTAATCTTTGTAAGGTCACAAAAATATATTAGCAATAAAAAAATAGAAAATGAACAATCATATGCTACGTAGAGTTACAGGCAATACAACATATAAAGTCCGACAATCGTCAAGCTCCTACCGTTTGCTTGTGATCATTTAGATATGGATCACCACTACTTGAATTCTCTATCTTTCTTCTCTTTAGTAAATTATCAAAGTGGCGAAATATCTTACAGAATTGTTAAGTAAATGTTAGGAGACATACAATAAATTAAGTTCTAGGGTTTAGAAGAAAGCTCAACAAAAAAACACACTGTAAATGATATAATAATCTCTTTGTAATTGTAGTGTTTGTGGCCTTTGAACCCTTTTTATAGCCTCCTCATTGCAATGAATTTTTGACACGATTTTTTCTGACATGACACTCACTGATACATCACCACTTGTCGATTGATACAATTATTTTTTATAGCTCACGACTGATTCCTATGATAATTAGTTCAGATAGGGTCATTAGTTAACGAGTCATCAACCATCAATAGATTGGCTATGACCCAATCACATGGATTGCAACTGATCCTTGTGTTTCTTAAATAACACCTACATCAGTGAAGTTGACTGATAACAGATCAATAGCTAATTGCTCATAGGCTACAAGTCGACTGCACCATTTAAAAACAAAAATACAATTGGTTTCCTGGTTCATTGCGGCCGTTAACTTACCCTCAGTCGATTGGTGATTCGACTCTGAGTCGTCTAGTTGTCGAATGTATCTATGTTGAGTTTTGCCCACATCTGAGTATAGTTTCACTCAACTCTTAGGTCACCAGCAGCTACCTTCCACCACAAGACTTTCTTTTGTCAAACTTATCATTCCTTAAATGCACCTAGTCCTTTAGCTTCCTTCCTATTCTATCATTTTTGCTCCACTTATGCAATGCTTCTCTAGTATTTTAGCCATCTTTTCATTCCTAATAAATGTATCAAATTCTTTGATTATCTTTTCGTGTCATTCTTTTTCTCTACTTATGTCATTTGCTTCCTAAGCATAACAACTTCCTATACTCCTCGTCCTGCTATCATTTGAATGTCTCATACCATCCTTTTCTAGACCTTGAACCATCAAGTACTTCATGTGTGAGTTACTTAAGTCCTTACATATTTAGACATATAAATTAAATACAAAGCAAGATCTAATTTAAATCTTTGCCAAAATATAAAAACTCACGTCGCACGACCCTAATCACTAATAATTACTTCTTTTTTTTAATGCTTTGCAAATCATTTAAGTTAGAAAAAATAAATATATATCTGAGGCGCTTGGTAAGCGGGTTTAGAAGGTGGGAATGAGAATGAAATAGATTTCATTCTCATTGATGATGCTTGGTATACGGGAATCGGAATCAAAATAAGGATATGATACTCTTGATTTCATAACCCACCCCCTACTAGGTTATCACCAAACCCATAAACCCCTCAAACAAACCCATTATCATTCCCATTGCCAAATTTATACTAAGCGACCCCTAAATTGATGTAACCGTTAACTTTTAATTTCGTTGATTCACATATAAATATCAAAAATGACTATCAAATCTATTGAGTCATGTATGAATACCGGAATCAATGTTCTAAATTTACCGATTCATAGAAAAATATCAAAAAATAGAAAAATAATAACTCAGTTAAAAATAATATTAACTAAAAACTATCTTACAATGACTCAAATAATTATTTATATACACTCTAAACTGGCTCAAAGAAAGGAAAGGAATCTTTATATATATGGACATCAATATAATTCTTATCTACATAAATAAAAAATTCTTATCGGAAAAGAAAGCTTTTTAACATAGATCCTAATTAATTAAACAAAATACAACTATAGATAAATTTAACCCGTATATACCGGAAATACTAAAAATACTCAAAATATCACAAAATGAATATTGTCAAAAATAGTATAAATATATATGTTCGGAGGTCGATTGAGAGCCTACATGGTGGAATTTAAGCTCAAAATTTGACAGTTATGAGTTCCTTGATAATAATTATAAATCTTTGAAATATATATACGTGGCTACCAATAGAGACTGATTTCAAAATCCGAGTAAAAAATCATAACTTCCAGAAAATTGTACCTTCGAACCCACATCATAAATATATGCTAAAAATGCAGTAAATGCAATAAGAATTGGAGTCATAAACACCTTGACCAATGCTACAGCCAAACATCAAAATACTTTGGTCTAATAAATCCAGCATGATTACATCTCCTGATGAAAGATTGAGATGACCTACACAGAAAGCGCAATAACAGTTGGTGTGCAATTGGTTGGAGGTTATCCGTGATAATCATGATTATTCATTCATGGTTATCAACAAAAATCTTGTTTGGTTTAGATAATCAGTGATACCCAAGTAATGATCGATGTCCGACACGTCAGCAAAAGGGGCATGCAACCCGGAATTGGAAAACCTTAGGAAAGTAAGGTTTTTCTTGAATCCCAGGTTATGAAACTTATTTTTTCAAAATTATCCTCCAATATTTACCTTAACAAAAGAGACATTATTCGCGAGCAATTACCGACAACGACGGCGGACGACTATCGCCGGCGGTCGGCGACCGTCGCCAGAGGCCGGCGACCGGCGACCAACGACCGTTGCCGGCGACCAACGACCGGCGACCAACGACTGTCGACCGGTGTCTGCCGGCGACCAACGACCGTCGCCGGCGACTGACGACCGGCGACTGTCGACCGGCGTCCGCCGGCGACCGACGACCTCCACCCCGTTGCCGGCGATCGGCAACGACGGCCGGCGATCACCGACAGCGGCCGACCATTATTCGCGGTTGACGACCAAGAGTACGAATATATATATAATATCATCTTACCTTTTATTTTAAATTTATAAACATATAATATTATTATACTTAAATTTAACTAAAGGATAATACGGTAAAATATTGTATTATATCATAGACTATTACCTCCAAATAAATAATATTTTATTTGATTACCTAAATTGAACCAAACAACTTCAGGTTATGTTTCATTCCTTATTACTTTGATTATGTAATAACTTGAACCAAACGCACCATATACACCTTTGACCAATCCTACAGTCAAACGCCAAAATACTCTCGTCTAATAAAACTAAGCAGGAGTACTATGATTGAGTTAAACAAGAGCCTGTAAGGGGGAAAAAATTTATGGTGCATTCACTTAATATAATTGTGTAGGTTATCATTTTTTTTATACATAAAATTATGCCAATTAGAGTGTATTAAAGTATTCATGGAGATCCAATCAAACATTAATGCTTGGTTGATTTTGTGGAGCTGATGTGATTATCATGATTTGATTGGGATTGAGATTGATTTTGGAGGATTGAATTATTATCCCTAATAACTGAACCCAACCCCATCACCCTAAAGCTAAATGGGGAAGTACACATTGTGAGCTTGCTTCGGAGAAGAGCAAACTTGAAATTAATATCAATATATTTGGTTCGTGACTGAAACACCGGATTAGCAGTTAAGAAAGCCACACCAATATTGTCGTACAAAGGATCGGTGGTTGTAGTAAGGAAACTTGGACTTCATTTAAGAGTGACTTACCCGGCAGTAGCTTGGGCTAGGGCTCTATATTCAAACTTAGTAGTGGATTGAGCAACAACTTATTGTTTCTTGGAATTCCAAGAAATGAGATTATCATCAAGAAAGATGTAATAGCCGATAGTCGAGCGAAGATCATTAGGATAGTCAACCCAATTAACATTGGAGAATACTATCAAACCAAGAGAGGTATTTAGCCAAATCAAAAGGCCATGATATAGAATGTGTTGAAGATATTGGAGAATGCGTTTAATTGCCACCCAATGAGAAAAGTAGATGACTGCATAAACTACAGGCATGATTGACCGCAAAGGCAATCTCAAGGAGAGTGAGGGTGAGTACATAGTGCAACAACAGTGCTCCGAAACATGTGAGGCTTAGGCTAGGGATTACCATCATATATATATATATATATATATATATATATATATATAGAGAGAGAGAGAGAGAGAGAGAGAGAGAGAGAGAGAGAGAGAGAGCCAAAGGTAATTGGAGTATGCAAAGGCTTGGCGTGGTCCATTTGAGCCTGAGACAAAAGATCGACGGCATACTTGGATTGATAGAGAAAAAGCCCTTGATTTGTGAGAGTAGCTTCAATGCCGAGGAAATAGTGAAGCTGGCCTAGGTTTTTATAGGAAACCTCTCACACAGTTGAGTAAGCATAGCGGAGATATGAGGGGACGAATTGTTGGTGAAGATAATATCTTCAAGATAAATAGATAGGAAGTAATTTGAGCTGAGTGATAGGAGAATGAATAATGAGGAGTCAGACCAGAATTCTTGAAAACCCAAGGAGAGGAGAGATGCTCATAGTGTGGCATACCATTCCTGAGGAGCCGATAGATAGCCTTGTGAGGTTTACATGCGTGATTAGGAAAGTAGGGATGTGAGAAGCCAGGTGGTTGAGACATGTAAACTTCCTCATGAAGAATCCCATGGAGAAAAACATTATTAACATCAAGTTGATGGATGAACCAACCTTGAGTGACAACAAGTGCAAGAATTGTGCATAAGGTGGTGGGTTTAATGATGGGACTAAAGGTCTCAACATAGTCAATGCTAGGCTATTGGTGAAAGCTTTTGGGGACAAGATGAGCTTTGTGATGCTCGATGGTGCCATCGGAGCAATGCTTAAGTTTGAAAATCCACTTGCATCTAACAATATTCTCAGTAAATGCCCAGGGAACAAGTGTCATTCTGAATGAGGCCATTGAATTCAGAAGTCATGGCGTCCCACTAGGCATGGTCTTTGTTGGCAATGGTAAAGTAGGTTAGTACTTTTAATTTGGCATGAGTAACCATAGGATGCAAGGAGCAAGCCGGTGCTTTGAGAGGGCCACTGGTAGATGTAGGAGATGGAGGTATAGGAGATGGAGAATCAGTGGTGTTTGAACTGCATTGAGGTAGAGCAACCAAGTGATCAGAAGGTGGAGGGAAGAGTCCATTGGAGCAGTAGAAGACCAAATAGAGAGCTTTGGAGGAAACATTGCAATCGGTGCTGGTGGCGTAGAGTTAGGGGCATCAAGGATTGTAGTACAACAAACAAAAATGAGGTCTCATCAAAGTTAACATGGCAAGAGGTAAAAATCTTATAGGTGGAAAGAGACCTCGACATCTTGGCCTTGGGTCTCGACCTCAGTCTCAGCATCTCAGCCTTGGTCTCGGCATCTCGACTGGACATCTCGATCTTGATTGGACATCTCGATCTCGACTGGACATCTTTGTCACGGTTGGACATCCCAATTTTGGCTGGGCACCTCGACCAAGTCTTCCAAGCAGCTCCTCCTTCCTGTGTGACAGTTTGAGATTATCCGCTCAGGTCATCTCAACAGGTTTGAAGTTGATTTTAGAGTATATTTCAATTCAGCAACTATCTTTGTAATCTTCGGTGAATAATCTTCAATGTGGAAGATTGTCTAACAATTTTAAAATAGAATCATTTCTGTTGAGATGACCACAAAAAATGTTGATGTGCAACAGACTCAACGCGTGACAACCCCCTTTGCCCGGATTAGAAATGTTCTAATCAACCATGGAGAAAAGCCAGATAAGTTCACTGGGTTGAATTTCAAGAGGTGGTAGCAGAATATGCTTTTCTACCTGACCACACTCAATCTGCGGTTCTTGACCGAAGACTCTTCCAAGCATGTTGAGGATGATACTGATGTCCAAACCATAAATGTAGTGGAGACATGGATTCATTTCGAGTTCTTATGCCGAAACTACATCTGCTTTGCCAACTCGTTATATGCTATGTACAATACAAAGAGAACGACTAAGGTGTTGTGGGAGTCTCTGGACAAGAAGTATAAGACGAACGATGCAGAGGATAAGAAGTTCATCGTGGGTCGATTTCTAGACTACAAGATAGTTGACTCCAAGACGGTCATCAGCCAAGTTCAGGAGCTTCAGGCGATTCTATACACGATTCACCCAGAAGGTATGATGCTGAGTGAAATTTTTCAGGTGACAGCAATCATTGAGAAGCTATTTCTTGGTTGGAAGGACTTCAAAAATTACTTGAAACACAAGCGAAAGGAGATAAACGTGGAGGAACTCGTTGTTAGACTTTGCATTGCAGAAGACAACAAGAGTTCAGAGAGAAAACTATTCTCTCAGGCTACTATAAAAGCTAATGTGGTCGAGCATAGTTAAATTTCGAAACGGAAGAACCCCAAGTCTTCCAAGATGGGACCCAGAGGAGGCATAAGCAAAAAATTCTCTGGAAAATGCTTCAACTGTGACTGAGTCGATCATAAATTTTTGGAGTGCAAAAAGTTGAAGAAGAAGCAGCAAGAACCTAAATGAGAGACTACAAATAGATGACCACTGTGCCATGGTCTCTGAGCTGAATCTGGTGGGTTCAAACCCGCGACAATGGAGGATCAATGACGGTGCCAACAGACATATCTGCTGCAATAAGGGGTTGTTTCACAACTTTAAAGATATCAATGATGGGGAGAAATTGTTCATGAGGAACTTAACAACCTCAAACATTATGTACTAAGGAAAAGTGGTGTTGAAGCTGACCTCGGGCAAAGAGTTGATAATGTGTTGTATATTTCAGAGATTCGAAAGAATCTAGTATGAGGATAACTTCTAATAAAGCTTGACTTCCATATTATTTTCTAGTCAGACAGAGTTGTTCTGTCTAAAAATGAAGTGATTTTAGGAAAGGGTTATGTAACCGATGGACTATTTAAGCTCAGTGTAATGGTTATACACCTAAGGTTAATAAAATTGTAAACACTTTCATTTATATTCTTGAGTCTTTGTGTTTATGACACGTATACTAGAACATGTTAATTACGATATGTTGCATTGATTAATTAACATATAGGCATACCTATATTCCGTCTTGACTCAAAACACAAGTGTGAGATTTATGTTGAAGCAAAAATGACAAGGTCATCCTTTTAACATGTTGAAAGAAGTAACGAACCACTCAGCCTAATTTACGCTGACGTGTGTGACCTAAAAGGTATACCGACACATGGTGGGAATAAGCATTTCATCACTTTTATAGACAATAACACAAAATACTATTATGTGTATCTTCTCAAAAGTAAGGATGAAACTATAGAGAAATTTATTCTTTATAAGAATAAAGTTGAAAACTAAATTAATAAAAAATTAAGGTGGCTCGAAGTGTCTGAGGCAGTGAATTTGTATACTGTTCGTTGAGTTGTGTACTGAACATGGAATCAGATAGGAAACAACGACTCTTTATACTCCTCAGTAAAATGGAGTTATTGAGCGAAAGAATCGCACCCTAAAGGAGATGATGAATGCTCTTCTATTGAGCTTTAGACCACCAGAGTTCATTGGGGGGGGGAGGGGTGGAAGTTGTGTCTAATTACCTTTTAAATAAGGTGCCCCGAAAGAAAATAGATAAGAGCTCATATGAATTATGGAATGAAAGACAATAATTCTACCAATATTTGCGAATGTGGGGCTATCTTGCCAAAGTTTTCGTGTCTGATCTAAAAAGGATTAAGATAGGATAAAAAAATATTGATTTTATATTTATTGGATATGCATATAACAACAACATGTATCGATTTTTTATGTGTGAGTGACAAATACCAAATATACCTAAGAACTCGATAATAGAATCGAGAAATGCATCATTCTTTAAGCATGTGTTTTTAGATAAGACCTGAGAGAAAGTAATTCTTCGAAATGAGAATTTAAAATACAAGAGGAAGAAGAAGATGATAAACCAGCTAAGGTTGAGCTCGAACAAGTAAAAGAGCCCGGGTGAAAAATCCTACGAAATAGATTTTATCACTTTTATATGAGAAAGTGAGTTCTAAAGTTGCTCAGAAGTAGTAAGCTCTTCTGATTGACATCACCGGAAAGAGTTAATTGCATCTGAGATAGACTCTATCTTGCAAAATCACACTTGGGAACTTATGGATCTTCCTCTGTAAAATAAACCACTAGGTTGCAAGTGAATATTCAAAAAGTAATGAAATTAGATGGCACAATTGATAAGTATAAAATCAGATTGGTAATTAAATGTTATCGACAATGAGAAAACCTTGATTACTTTGATACATATTCTTCGATGTTGTTAAATACCGAAAATAAAAAGGGGTAGAATGTTAAAAATTTGAAAATTAGGGACCTTGTTGGGATTAATAGAACTTGGAGGGCCTTTTTGCAAAAGAGCCAAAAACAAATAAAACCCTAAATCTTCTTCCTTAATGCATTCTTCCCCGTGTTCTTTCCTCGACGCCGAACCCACGCTGCGCGCGAGCAGATTCACCCTTTGCTGCACTGAACACCCTCTGCTTCCTTCTCCTTCCTCCTTATCTGCGCACACAGAGTCAACACCGCATCCCTTGTGGAGTTCCTCGCCATCAATGTGCGATTTCACACGAAGCCCTAGTCGACTTCGCCTCTTTTATCCTCTGCTGTCCGACGATCGAAGCCGACGACTCCCACTTCGTCAATTTTTCTTCTTCTTCTTCATCTGTGAGCACCCCGTTTCCCTGGTCGCGCCATGCCCACTTCTACAAACCTCATCGAGTGGAGAACCGACAACTTGATCATGTGATTGTCGGCCATAATCAGAGGTAAGCCTGAGATCTTTGAAATCATCTTTGTTCTTGGGATTTCATCTTCTTGTTGGCTGTGTTTTAGGGCTATGAGTATTTCCTTGTGGATCAGAACAGGGAGGGAGAAGAGGGGTGCACGTGGCTTGCCTCAAGTAAGAGTATGGATTAGTTGTCTTGACTTGATTAGTTCAGTATAGATGAATGGTAATTGTGATCAGATTTGTAGATGTTAAATGCAATATGATTAACGAGATGAATCTGTTTGGAATTTGGATTGGTTTTTCTAATGTGGATGTTGTCGTGGGCAACTGTTGGAATTGGTTTGTAGGCTGTTGTCATTGAGACCTTGTGTTGTGAAGTGGTTTTTAATTTAGTATTGTTCATGCCAACAATCTTGGGTTGGAATGGATGTTACAGTGGGGAAATGGAAGTTGTTGAGTTGGTGTAGTTGGTTATCATGTTAGTCTCATTGAGGTTTTGGGATTTAACCTAATAACCTAATTTTTGATGAATTGGGTTAAGAAGGGACCAGTTGTTATTTGGGAGATAATTAAATTGATATTATAGTTAGGATTTATCCTAATCATGTTAAGTATTTTGTTTAGTTAATTTGTTAATCTTATAATTAGTTAAAATTTATCATTAATACAAGACCTTGATTTGGATTCGTTTGGATGATCGTGGAAGGTCCTCGTCGTTTACAAACTTCTATAATTAAGGCGAGTATTTCTTCTTTGTATTCTTGTAGTTCATTTATCTTAAATGCATGACTTTTTATGTCTGAGTAGGTCTACTTGACATTGTTCTTTGTTGTTGTTTATTTTATATCGTTCGTTGATACCTTTCTGTGTTTGACCTTCGAGTTAATTCGTATTTTATGTCCGTACAGTCTCTCGTTGATTTTCTATTCTGTAAAGTACTGCTCGTACTCGAGTACTTAGATGCTCATTAAACACCACTAGGATTGTTGGCATTAGAGATACCCTACCTAGTAGTGTAGTTGTATATTCGTTAATTTTTGATATTTGTTGCTTATATCATTGCATCGTTGATTATTCAGTTGTTTGTGTATTTTGTATCATGTACCATATCTGCACCGATGCATACTGACGGCTGTTGGCTTCCATATGGTTAAACTGTCGTTAGTCATTTGGTTGTTTCGCCACTCAACCTCTCATCGTGGTGCTTGTTAGAGTGCGAGCAACTGTCCTATTATGCCACACTCGACCACTTATGTACAGTTGATGTTGGAGTTGTAGGCAAGCAGCTGACACCCTTACCGTTGTTTTTGAGGGATATCAGAGCTGTTAGTGGCTTCCCCTTTATTCTAGGGGTTTTTGGAGTAGTTGGCTGCTAGTATCCTGTCCACTCAACCATATATATATTATAGCTGTATTCGTTGGAGTGCGTACAGTTGTCACAACCCTACCCACTCAGCCACACGGATGTGATATGTTGGCGGCTTGACTGACGTCATGAGTGACATATGTTATTGCATCATATGCATCTATTGCATTATATATTTTTTTGTGTTTGTTGCATTTATATGAGCTATGATTGCTGTATTTGGTTGACATACATATATGTTTGATATTATGTTATCACGTATGTTATCATGTTGTTTTAAACATGCTTAGATGTTCCTCTATTTCCTAGAGACTGTACACCATTGTATTTGCTGCTTCATATATCTTTTGATGTCATGCATTTGCCGACTCATATACCCGCAGAGTCCGTCCTGACTCACCACCCCTACCACCTATTTTTGTTTCAGGTAGCAGGTAGATGCGTTACTTGGGTCCAGGAGAGTATCCAGTTGCCAGTCCCACGGTGTCGAGTAGTATTGGAGTTTGTTTCTGTATTTAGTTTATTATCGCAATTACTTTATTTGTGTTTTCGTTATTTTCGTATTTATTTCATGGACTGATATTTATTTTATTAGTACGATATTGTCGTAGTAGAGGTATGTTCATTTTTGGACTCATACTGGAATTTTCTTTTATATACAGACTTTCTGCTGATTTTATTTGGTTAAACGACAATAACGTGTTGGAGCAATCGACCCTAAGATGGTCCGGAGTGACCATAGGTTTTGATGTTTGGGCAAAGGGTTTAAGTTAGGCTTTCCCTTGTATTCTTATATGCGTATGTTGAGTGTGCAGGTTGTACAGGTTACGCATATGAACTTGACTGGACGACCTCAGTACGGTGAAGGATGGCATGGAGGCAAGCTGGAGGCTTGCGTGCGCATCCGAGGGACTTTGGAGAGCAGGGACGATGAGCTGATGGGCGCGGACTTTGAGGCGTACGTGAAGGGTGGCATGGAGGCAAACTGGAGGTTTGCGTGCGCATCCGAGGGACGAGGGCCGAAGATGAAGAGGGCGCGAAGGCAACAGTCGAGGCTGCGGAGGAGGAGTCAGTCGAGTCGTGAGGATCGAGTGCTGTGTGAATGTACTCGGGAAAGGGTTCAGCTAGGGACCAGTCGACTGCCCTGGGGGCAGTCGACTGGTAGGTGGCTGGTGAGCTGGCAAATTCGAACGTTGAGAGTGTCAACGGTCGAATTTGGCTGGCACCAGTCGACTGCCCTGGGGGCAGTCGACTGGTAGCGAGAAATCAGCCCCGAGTCCTATTTAAAGAGGACGTCGTGGTGGCTGAGTTTCTTGACGACACTTGTCTTGGTTAAGGGAAAGTTAGTAGGCTTCGTGTCCAGAGCTTTGGTTGGTGTTGTGGTGAGGTTTCTCCACCCACAAGGAGCGACACGTGATAGCCGGAGGTTATCCGGGGAGTGATCCATCGACGGATTATTGGATTAGTCACCCGGCCGGGGTGGATACCAACTAAATCTGGTATTGTTAGCGTTGTTTGTTATTTTATTATCGTTTCCGCTGTGCAACTAACAACGTAGGTATAAGAACGAACCGGGAATCTCTATTCACCCCCTCTAGCATACGAGAATCGATCCTTACAATTGGTATCAGAGCTTCACATGTGGTGAGCTAGGGCACTACCACACCAAGTGCCCAAAGAAAGGTGAAATAAAGAAAATGGAGCATCTAAGATGATGGGAAAAAGAAGAAAGAAGGAAGAGAAGAAGCTCACAACAAGGAAGGACTACAAGGGTAAGGGAGGTACCCTCTAACCCTAGTTTAAAAAGAAATTCGATTTCAAGTTCTTCTTTACATTTAAAAAATCATGTTAATTACCCACCCATGCATGCTAGAACTCATGAGAATTGTTTATTTGTGCATAGTCATGGATTTAAGTACAATGATAGGACTAAGGGTAACAAGGTAGATCATAACCCTAAGAAAAACATGCATCATGATAGACCTAAGACTTGGGTACCTAAGGATCAAGGCATTGACCCCAAGAAGGGGAGACAAATGCCTAAGAAAATGGATAGGTCTAGGAATGTCCAAAGTGGACATATGGAATCCAAGGTTAGAGGGCTAAAAAGGGAAAATCAAGCCTTAAGGGCAAGGCTTGATACGTTAGAGAAGACCTTAGAAAGATTCAAGATTGGATCTAAAGGTCTAGACATGGTGTTGGGTAGCATCAAACCCAACTATGATAGGTCGGGTTTGGGCTATCAATCCAAGACCTCCAAGGGCAATGGAAAGAAGGATGCTGGGAAAACATACAATCTTAGTAAGGAGGGAAAGTCTGAGGATGGCAAGGGGATGCCATCCAAGGGTAAAAAGGGTGACCTAACCAAGGACAAGGTGTCCAAGGTTAAAAAGGTCAATTTTGTAGGCCAAGAGTCACCGGTGTGGCCTAGTGTGGATCGAGTCACCTAGGGAGGTGGCTAAGGCTAAGACCTCAAGGGGGAGCTCTAAGAGCCTTTGGGGTCAATGATAAATGGATCTCAAAAGTTTCTCCCTTAGGAAATTAGGTGAAATGTGCCACAAAGGGTTGGGAGACTTGGGTAAGTCTTAATCCTAGATTTTGGCACATCAAAAGGAGAATTTAGGGAGAAAAGGTGAAAAAGGAGCTATAATTCACAAAATTGAGGTTTAATGGTGGAATACCATGTATTTCAGTGGTAGAAAAGAATTGTGATCAAGGAGAAGTGGATGCATTGAAGAGAAGTGAGAATTAGCACTTTTAGGACGAGCTCATTTGATACTTTTTAGAAGAAGTAGGATTTCGTGCCAATCTTGGGATTTGGAGTACATTTATTTGGAAACATATTTTTCCCAAGTAGATATTGGCTTCACAAATCTCCCCACGAAATTTCATAATTTTTGGAGATTTGTAGAATTTTTAGGGCATTTCTGAATTTCGGCCTGAAAACCTAAAAATCAGGTATCAGTCGACTGCCCTGGGGGCAGTCGACTGGTCCGAGCCAAAATGCACACTGTATGTTTTTGCAGTCAACTGCCATTTGGGCAGTCGACTGATCAGTGAGGGCAGAGTGTTAATAAGTGATTTCTGAAGGGTTTTTCAGAAACACTTGGAATTATGGATAAACCTTAGAGTTGAGGACAATTCCTTATGTCAATTTGAAAGGGTTAGAAGAAGCAAACACAAGGAATAATGACTTGATTTCAAAATGCCAAATCTTTTAAGAAATTTAGAAGTGTACCAAAAATCAAACACACTTGATATTTTCATGATATCATATTTTTCTAGGATTGGGTATATCCAAGTAAGTGTGTGTTAAATATCGAATTTTATGGGGTTGAAAAGGTGAATTTCGAAAGTTAGGGGCCTAGTTGTAATTTTCCAAATCTGTTGGGCTTATTTGCAAAAAGCCAAAAACTATATTAAAACCCTAGATCTCTCTTTTATCCCTCTCCCCTAATCAGTTTTTCCCCTCGTCGCTGACTCCCCTGCGCGAAACCGAAGCAGTTCTCCCCGATTCCCTTCTCAGCCGTCGCCGCTGAGCCCTAGCCGACCGCCGTCGCCTCTCCCTGATGTCGACGCCGGTCCTTTCTTCAACTTCTTCATCTTCTCCGGCGCACACGCAAGAAACGTCGAGCGCCCCTCTCCTGAGCGCGCGACAACCGTCAACCGTCGCCTAGTCACCGGAGTCGACCCCTTCACGCGAGCCTTCTCTGCAATCTTCACTGTGCATTTCTATTTCTTGATCCACTGCCGGCACCACCAAAATTTAGGGATCTCTCTGTTTTGATCTATGCAGAGGATTTCAATCACTCGGTAGGTAAGATTTAGTTGTGTTGTTGATCAAATTGTGAAATGTATGTGGTTTTCGTCAAGAATATCTGATTCTAGGATTAGTGCTCAGATAACATTTGCATTTATAATATAGTAGCAGTAGCGTGTTGTGTGAGTCAGTGTTGTTGATGATGTGTGGGGCTAATGCAGTACAAAATTTATTGGAAAATACCATGCAGTGAATATGTTGTGTGTGAAGTAGGTAATACATGTTGATAATAGGTTGACGTGTGCAATTTTGTCGGATGAATTAACCATGCTAATTGGCTAAATTGAAGTTTATTACTATTTAGGTTTAATTAGCTAATGGACTGGAGATAGGATCTCGAATTTTAAGACACCCTATATTGTGGTAGATAGTTTTCTCTTGGGCCTAAACTAAGTTACTTGGAATGATTGGAGATGTAATCATTTTATTAGTAGTAATAAAATAACTGGAATAGTTAGGATTAATCCTAATTACATTTGGATTGCTAGATAGCTAGGTAATATGTGGGTAAGCAACTAAACTGTGTTTTAAATACAGGACCTTGAATCAGACTCGTTCGGTTGATCGTGGAAGGTTCTCGTTTACGGACTTCTACAATTATAAGGTGAATACTTCTCCTTTGTACTCGAGTAGTTTTCTTTACCTTAAAAGCATGGCTTGTTATGTCTGATAGGTTGCTTGACCTTGTTCTTTGTCGTTTGATTATTTAAACATCGCCGTTGAGACTTACTCTTCGTTGATCTTCGAGTATTCCAAATTCGTTTCTGTACAGTCCTCTGTTGATTTTTTGTTCTGTAAAGTACCGTCTGTACGCGAGTACTTAGAAGTCCATTAAACACAGATAGGTTTATTTGGCATTAGAAATACCCTACCTAGTAGTGTAGGTGCATAATCGTTGGTTTGCGATTTCTGGATTGGTTGTATTGATGCATCGTATACTCGTTGTATTTTATTGCATTGTTGTTTCTCCGGTTGTTCGTGCATCGTATATCATGCACCATACTTGCACGTTGCATACTAACGACTGTTGGCTTACATTTAGTTAAGTCGTCATTAGTCATATTGTTGCTCGATTCACTCAACCACATGATGTCATGGTAGTGGTTAGAGTGCGAGTGTTTGTCCTGTCATGCCAGACAGTGACACCCTCACCGTTGTTTTAGAGGGATGAGTCGTTGGTGGCTCACCCTCACCGTTGTTTGTTTTTGAGGAATATTGTAGCTGTTGATAGCTCCCCCGATGTACCGGGGTCTGGAGTGTAGACTCCCCAGCATCCTGTCCACTCAACCACGCCTTATGTGGTATCTATTATTGTATGTGGTATTTGTTGTTGGAGTGGTACAGTTGTCACAGCCCTACCCACTCGGTCACAAAGATGGGATGTGTTGACGGCTTGACTGGCGTCAGGGGTGACACATGTCATTGCATCATGTGCATACGTATTTCTTTTATGCATTTGCTTGTGTTTGATGCATTTATATGAGCTATGGTTGTTGCACTTGTTTGACATGCATGTATATCTGAGTTTTACTATTGTTGTATTGTTTATACATGCCTAGTGCTTATTCGGATTTTATGCTATGTCGTTTTACTATATGTTATGCATGATTAGGTAAATCTGATATTTCTTATGGACTGTACCTTTTGATTCTCTACTTCGTTATCTTATTTATGCCATGCTTATTGTCTACTCATATACCCGCAGAGTTCGCCCGGACTCACCACCCCTGCTTCCCTTTTTGTTGTTTCAGATAGCAGGTAGTGGTATTGCTTGGAGCCAGGAGATGATCCAGTTGCCAGTCCCTCAGTCCTTCAGTTTCACCGGGTGATTTTGGTTTGGAGTTGTTTCAGAGCTAGTTCTCCGTAGTTTCCTTGTTTCCGTATTTTGTATTATTTCTGGTATGGTCTTGATAAAAAAAAAGTTGTAGTCATGTCTTATTGGTCGGGTTTATTCGTTGTGGAGTTTCTTATTAAGTTGTGTTTTCTTTTATGCCTAAGGTGGCTGAGTCACCCGTTAAATTATTATAAACTGCGTGGTTGTGTGTCTTTTATATATTGATGTGATGCTAGCCGCATGTGGCTAAGCTATATATGTGAGATAGTATGTATTATTACCCCATATTGTCCGCCGTACAGGGGAGATGCTGCCCGATTTTCGAGGAAGCATGTGCCTTTGGGGGCGTGACAGTGTGTTTGTAAACTTTAGAATATTTTAGAGTTTTTAAGATTGTGTTGAGTTCTTTTTGGCACCTAGGGAAAGATTGCTTGGGGCAAGTCTATGATAGTCTCAAAGGGGGAAGAACTCGGGTGTTGGGTTGTGTATGACTCAACGTGGTGTCTAGGAGGTTAAGTTGGGTAGAACTTGACCTGGGAAAAATGAAAATTGGGAGAAGACATGGGTTAAGGGGGAGGTTGTCTCCTATTTGTCTTAATTTTCATAAGAAAACTTTTGAGTTTTGTACCAAACTTGGGAATGGGGATATATACATGGTGAAACGTATTTTTCCCAAGTAGGTATGGGTACCACAAAGTTCTCCACGAAATTTGGGAGTTTTTGGAGATTTGTGGAATTTCTGGCGCGTTTTTGAAATTCGGCCAGAAAACTAATTATCAGAGTATCAGTCGACTGCCCTGGGGGCAGTCGACTGGTCAGGGCTGGTGTGGGTATCCAGCAGCTGACTTTGGTCCAAGTGATAAGAAACATGTGTATGGGGGTCTAGTACACTGTGTTTAGGATCATTGGGGATTAAAAGAACCAATAATTGGGATATTATTGGGGTCTTTTTGATGTATGGCAAAGGGGGAGAAGTTTGAGTTTAAGTTGGGAAACTAAACTTACCTTTGCTAGAAACCCTAGGTTTAAGGTGAGCTGAGATTAAGAGGGAGCATGGTTGCTCCATTCCTGGCATAAGGGGAACCTTGGAGAGATTCTTAAAAAGCCTTTGTAAGTCCAGTGTAAGGGGGAGCTTGGGAGAAGCTTTAAAAAGCCCGGTTTAGTAGAAAATCCTAACTTGGAGGGTTAGGTGGTGAAAATCCTAGCTTGGAGGGCTAGGTGTGTGAAAATCCTAACTTGGAGGGTTGGGTGGGAAAATCCTAACTTGGAGGGCTAGGTGTAAAATTCCTAACTTGGAGGGTTAGGTGTGGGATGCCTTGGGATAGGATCCAGTTATGCATTGCATATGCATTCATTTAGCATTGTTTTTGCTATTTACTACTATCTTGCTTTCCTAACTTAAACGGATTGCCAAACAACAAAAAGGGGGAGATTGTTGGAGCAATCGACCCTAAGATGGTCCGGAGTGACCATAGGTTTTGATGTTTGGGCAAAGGGTTTAAGTTAGGTTTTCCCTTGTATTCTTATATGCGTATGTTGAGTGTGCAGGTTGTACAGGTTACGCATATGAACTTGACTGGACGACCTCAGTACGGTGAAGGATGGCATGGAGGCAAGTTGGAGGCTTGCGTGCGCATCCGAGGGACTTTGGAGAGCAGGGACGATGAGCTGATGGGCGTGGACTTTGAGGCGTACGTGAAGGGTGGCATGGAGGCAAACTGGAGGTTTGCGTGCGCATCCGAGGGACGAGGGCCGAAGATGAAGAGGGCGCGAAGGCAACAGTCGAGGCTGCGGAGGAGGAGTCAGTCGAGTCGTGAGGATCGAGTGCTGTGTGAATGTACTCGGGAAAGGGTTCAGCTAGGGACCAGTCGACTGGTAGGTGGCTAGTGAGCTGGCAAATTCGAACGTTGGGAGTGTCAACGGTCGAATTTGGCTGGCACCAGTCGACTGCCCTGGGGGCAGTCGACTGGTAGCGAGAAATCAACCCCGAGTCCTATTTAAAGAGGACGTCGTGGTGGCTGAGTTTCTTGACGAAACTTGTCTTGGTTAAGGGCAAGTTAGTAGTCTTCGTGTCCAGAGCTTTGGTTGGTGTTGTGGTGAGGTTTCTCCACCCACAAGGAGCGACACGTGATAGCCGGAGGTTATCCGGGGAGTGATCCACCGACGGATTGTTGGATTAGTCACCCGGCCGGGGTGGATACCAACTAAATCTGGTATTGTTAGCGTTGTTTGTTATTTTATTATCGTTTCCGCTGTGCAACTAACAACGTAGGTACAAGAACGAACTGGGAATCTCTATTCACCCCCTCTAGCATACGGGAATCGATCCTTACATAACGGTTTGGAATGTTTATGTTTATTTTATCTTAGTCATTCTTATTGATATAAATTGCGTGGTTGTGAATTTATTTTTCAGTTATGATGACTGAGACATCTTTTATGTTGAGATGTGATGTATATTTGACCCAACTTGTCACGCCCCCAAAGGCTCATGCTTGCTCGACAATCGGGCTACATCTCCCCTGCACGGCGGACGAGTTGGGACACATATACATCACATCTCAACATAAAAGATAACACAGCCATCATAACTGAAAAATAAATCCACAACCACGCAGTTTATATCAATAAGAATGACAAAGATAAAATAAATATAAACATTCCAGACCGTTATTGTCGTTTAACTGAATAAAGCCAACAGAAAGTTCGTATACAAAAGAAATCTCCAGTATGAGTCCAAAAATGAACATATCTCTACTACGACAATATCGTACTAATAAAACAAATATCAGTCCATCAAATAAATGTGAAAATAATGAAAACACAGAAATAAAGTAACTGCGATAATAAACTAAATACGAACACAAACTCCAATACTACTCGACTCCGTGGGACTGACAACTGGATCCTCTCCTGGCCCCAAGTAACACATTTACCTGCTACCTGAAATAAAAATAGGTGGTAAGGGTGGTGAGTCCGGGCGGACTCTGGGGTATATGAGTAGACAAATGCATGACAACAAAAGATATATGAAGCAATAGATACAACAGTGTACAATCTCTAAGAAATAGAGGAACATCTAAGCATGTATAAAACAACATGATAACATACACGATAACATAGTATCAAACATACATGCATGTCAACAAAATGCAGCGATCATTGCTCATATAAATACAACAATCACAAGAAAATGCATAATGCAATAGATGCATATGATGCAATGACATGTGTCACCCCTGACGCAAGTCAAGCCGCCAACACATCACATCTGTGTGGCCGAGTGGGTAGGGCTGTGACAACTGTACGCACTCCAACGAATATCCCTAATATATATGTGGTTAAGTGGACAGGATGCTGGGAAGCCAATTACTCCAAAAACCCCGAGAATAAATGGGGAGCCACCAACAACTCTGATATCCCTCGAAAACAACGGTGAGTGTGTCAATTGCTTGCCTACAACTCCAATATCTACTGTACATGAGTGGTAGAGTGCGGCGTAATAGGATAGTTGCTCGCACTCTAGCAATTACCACGACGAGTGGTTGAGTGGCGAAGCAACTAAATGACTAATGACATCTTAATCATATGGAAGCCGACAGTCGTCAGTATGCAACGATGTAGATATGACGCATGATACAAAATGCATAAACAACCGAATAATCAAAAATGCAACGATATAAGCAATAAATATCAGAAATCAACGAATATACAATTACACTACTAGGTAGGGTATCATTAATGCCAATAATCCTAGTGGTGTTTAATGAACATCTAAGTACTCGCGTACGAGTGATACTTTACAGAATAGAATATCAACGAGAGACTGTATGAACATAAAATATGAATTAACTCGAAGGTCAAACACAAAAAGGTATTAACGGGTGATATAAAATAAACAACAACGAAGAACAATGTTAAGCAGACCTACTCAGACATAAAAGCCATACATTTAAGATAAATGAACTACAAGAATACAAAGGAGAAATACTCGCCTTAATTATAGAAGTTTGTAAATGACGAGGACTTTCCACGATCAACCAAACGAATCCAAATCAAGGTCTTGTATCAATGATAAAATTTGGCTAATTATAAAATTAACAAATTAGCTAAATAAAATACTAAACATAATTAGTATAGATCCTAACTATAATACCAATTTAATTATCTCCCAAATAGTAACTGGTCCCTTCTTAATCCAATTCATCAAAAATTAGGTTATTAGGTTAAATCCCAAAACCCCAATGAGACTAACATGATAACCAACTACACCAACCCAACAACTTCCATTTCCCCACTGTAACATCCATTCCAACCCAAGATTGTTGGCAATACTAATTTAAAAACCACTCACGTCACAACATAAGGTCTCAATGACAACAACCTACAAACCAATTCAAAGCCCCAATCCCCCTACTGGTCATGTACTCAAACCAACTTCATTCCCAGTTGCCCACGACAACATCCACATCAGAAAAACTAATCCAAATTCCAAACAGATTCATCTCGTTAGTCATATTGCATTTGACATCTACAAATCTGATCACAATTACTATTCATCTATACTGAACTAATCAAGTCAAGCCAACTAATCCATACTCTCACTTGAGGCAAGTCATGCACACCCCTCTTCTCCCTCCCTGTTGTGATCCACAAAGAAAAACTCACAACCCTAAAACACAGTCAACAAGAAGATGAAATCCCAAGAACAGAGACGATTTCAAAGATCTCAGGCTTACCTTTGATTGTGGCCGGCAATCACGTGATCAAGTTGCCGGGCCTCCACTCAACGGGGTTCAAAGAGGAGGGCAAGGCGCGACCAGGGGGATGGGGTGCTCGCAGATGATGAAGAAGAAAAATCAGCAAAGAGGGAGTCGTTGGCTTCGCTCGTCGGATAGCAGAGGAGAAAAGAGGCGAAGTTGGCTAGGGCTTCGCGTGGAATTGCACATTGATGGCGAGGAACTCCACAAGGGCTGCAACGTTGACTCTGTGTGCGCGGTTGAGGAGGAAGGTGAAGGAAGCAGAGGGCGTTCGGTGCGGCGAAGGGGGGAACTGCTCCCGCGTGGCGTGGGTTCGGCATCGAGGAAAGAACACGGGGAAGAATGAATTTAGGGAGACGATTTAGGGTTTTATTTGTTTTTGGCTCTTTTGCAAAAGGGCCTTCCAAGTTCTGTTAATCCCAACAAGGCATCTAATTTTTGAATTTTATCATTCAACCCCTTTTTATTTTTGATATTTAACAGATGTTGAGAATAACTTTCATTAGAATATTGTTGGTTATTGCCACTTATGAAATCTAGAAATACATCAGATAAATATAAAGATAATCTTTCTTAATGGGGATGTGGAAGATAGGATATATATGGAGCAACTGAAGGGTTTTCTATGTCAGGGCTGAAAAATAAGATTTGTAGATTAGTGAAATCATTATATGGCTTGAAACAAGCACCAAAGCAGTGATACGAGAAATTTGATAATGCCATGAAGGACAATGGATTTAAGATCAATGAATGTTATAAATATGTCTATATAAAAGTCATAGAGAATGACTATGTCATTTTGTACCTATATGTAGATGATATACTTATTATTTGGAATAATGATAAAATAATCAAATCCATTAAAAATATGTTAAACTCAAGATTTTACTTGGACCTAAGAATCAAAATTCTTAGAATAACAAGAGTATTAAGATACTTAAAGTTTATTCGTGAATATGAACTGCACTATATAAGATTGCCTATTATGATTAAAGGATAAACAATGCAAATTGTATATCTAACATGAAGGACTCTACAAGTGGATATGTATTCACTTTGAAAAATACTATCATTTCATGAAAATCTTCTAATCAAACCGTAATAACCAGATTCATGATGGAATATGAGTTTGTGGCTCTTGATAAATGTAGTGAAGATACTGAATAACTATGACAATTCTTAGAAGATGTTCCCAAATAGTCAAAACCAGTGTTGCCAATTTCCATACATTGCGATAGTTAATCAGTAATTGGTCGGACATAGAACCATCTGTATAACGATTAAGTCTAGACATATAAATCGTAGATATAATATCATTAGACAATTATTCTCAATAGGAGTTATCACTATTGATTATGTTAAGTCAAAGGATAACTGACCAGATTCACTAACTAAAGGGCTAAACAGAGAGTTAGTTGCAAGCTCATCGCCAGGGATAAGCTTGATGCAGATGAGAAATGTTCGTGCAAAGGAAATCCAATCTATGCAAACTAGAGATACCAAGAAATAGGTTTAAAGGGACAACATAATTGCACTGATAAAGTAGCTCACTATGGGAAATAACCCAATGGATCAGTGAAGGATGGAGGTTAAACATACGACTTTTAATGATCCAACTAAGTAATATAGAATACTCTTGAGAGACCACCTATGTGAGAAAGAGTGGGATCACTTTGAAGAGAATTGGAGGCATAATTTTTAGAACTTCTCATAGAATAAGGTATGTTCATGGTCAACAACGAACACACTCATCAAAATTGAGTTGTATCAAAGAGAGTCTTGAGTGAGATATGTCAATGCTTACACAAACGATAGAATAATTTAAGAATATTGTGTCTACTGTCAGCCAGTAAGTAAACAAATCTTCATAAGAAAAGGTTCAAAGGGTAAAACCTACCTGTCCTATACTTGATTCAACTGTTGAATGATATCACATACCTTGTTTCCATTCATGTGGGGAGATTGTCGGAAATGTGAATGGAAATAAAGAGGTAGATGGAACGAACTTCATTGTGTAGGGAACTTTAGTCCCACATTGAAAATTTCAAGGTTAGTTGATTGGTTTATATTGTTGTACATACATATACGATGTGAACAAATGCATGGGAGATGCTCTCTCTCACATGTAGGTGTGTAGGGGGTGCAAATCCAGGACCTAAATTTATACTGAACCAAGTTGACTCATGTGCGGACACGATCTATGCGTGTTGATTGTGTGTGTGGTTTTACATTTCTCAGTTGCCATGAACAACCAGTGCTTGGTTGTGTACGTGGTTTTATCGTTGTATCCTGGAGAATAGACGTCTATTATAACCTCAAATAACACTCAGAGGAGGACGAAATTGTTTTAAGGAAACTGCATCATGCAAGCCTCGACATCTCGACCTCGGTCTCAACATCTTGGTCTTGGTCTTGACATCTCGGTTGGACATCTCTGTCTCGGTTAGACATCTCTGTCATGACTAGATATCTCGTTCTTGGTTGGACATCTCAATCTCGACTGGACATCTCGACCAAGTCGTCCAAGCAACCTAACTTCCAAGTAGCTTCTCCTTCTTGTTTGGCATCCTAAGATTATCTGTTCAAGTCATCTCAATAGGTCTGAAGTTGATTTTAGAATATATTTCAATTCAACAACTATTTTTGTCACCCAGGTATTCACGGTTTGATCCCTAGTTAAGGTGTATTTTGCAAGAATTTTTCCTTCAAATGAAACAGACAACCATGGGGCTGGGCTTCTGGACCGCCTTCTTTACATGAGCGTTTTCTAATTTACCTTAACGGTCGGTAAGAAACTTTTATGAGACTAGATTGGTCACTCAGGTTCGGCTATTACCTGATTCATTATTATTTCTTTTCCTATGAACAATCTACCGCGTGGAAGATTCTCTAACAGAGGGGTTGTGGCTGATGGATATTTATGGTATTCTCACTTAGGTGAATTGGTCCCTTCGATAAATTCAAAACTATGATGCAGAATTAAGGTATTATGAAATTTAAAATGTGTGATTTGGTAAAATGTGGTAATTACCGATGGCGTTTATTTCTTCATGTATGCTCACAGTATTCAGAAAGAACGAGTTGTACTTATCTTGATCCATGGAATGCTAATGATTTAATATTTATTCTGGAAAATCATAAAAGGAGGTAATGGTTTCATGTTGTTGGCGTGCGCCTCCAATGAATACTCTACCATATTAGTGTTCTTGACATTTGAATTTGAATGCATGCATCATTTCTTCTTCAGTCATGGTGATCATTTCTTCTTCTTTCAATCGAGGGGCGAGTTATGTAACACCCTATACATGGACAATGGCTTGTTGTAGTGGGCTATACCTACTCTAACATGCTTAGCTTTATAAACGATTCAATCTGATTATTAGTGGAAGGGAGGATAGAGAACGCACTTAAATTCCTAATTTCTTCTGAAGTATAAAAAAGGGCAATTTACCAAAGGGCGTATCCAACTATTCGTAATTACCGAAAGGAGTATCATGGTTTCTATTATACCAAAGGGCGCATCCCATATAGTAAAGTTACTTTTATACCCCTCCCGCCAAAGAATGGCTTTATCAAACACATTTTCGAGACAACCGAACCACTTTATCAATAAAATATTAATTTGTGGTTCGGATGGGTAGCAGTCGAATTTTTCTCAGCCAATATATATATTACTACTTTGCACAAGTCGAATGATCACGAAGGTACGTATATATTGCTTCGTTGCACAACTCGATTCATCACCAAAGCACCTAAGGAAAATAGATTGTCGTAGGAGAAAAAGGAAACAACAGATTGGTAACTAAGAGAAATAGGAATGTACATATGATTGTCATCTTTGATATGGTATCAGATATAGTTTTAATCAAGATAAATTCTTTCTACTATTTTTATGTTTGGAGGAGGCTTAGGGTGATATGCATTACATGATATCAGGCCCTGGGAGTGCATGATCTCATTAGATTTTAGGCAATAGGAGAGGCTGAAAAATTTTGTTTCAGGCCCTCAGAAATAATTTGTTTCAGGCCCTCGAAGGAACTGAAATAAAAGGAATTCAGGCCCTCCCATGGCCTGAATTTCTTTTATTTCAGGGCCAGGGAGGGGCTGAAATCAAATGATTTCAGGCCCGACCTGGGCCTGAAATGTAATGATTCAGGCCCGGAGTGGGCCTGAAATCAAATGATTTCAGGCCCTGCCTGGGCCTGAAATCAAATCCATAGGCCTGAAATCAAATGATTTCAGGCCCTCAGGGGCTCCTATGACCTTTATTATCAATTTCAAAGTTTGATAAAGTTAATTGTAATTTTTTTTTCAGGGATGATAATGTTGTTGACGAAATTCTCTCTGAGATATGGAATACTCTTGATGATAATGTGGTCACGGGGAAAGGATTAGAAATAGCTAGTAATAATATTCCATTATCTTCCCAGTATGGTGATAATAGCATTACAAGGAATTTGACAATTGATCTAAATGAAGAAGCAAATAATATAGAAGATGAGGGTTTGAATTCTTCTACAAGAGTAGTTGAAATCTTTCAGCCAACCTGGAGTGGGGAGGAAGAAATTGAAATCCAGAATGCAGAAGAATTTGTACTCAGTACAAGTGTACTAGAATTCTAAGCTGATGATATGCAGATTGAGCAATATGAATTCCCCCTAGATCAGTACAGTGACTTAGAGGAGGAGTTTCCATTAGCTGAAGATCCATATATTTTGAATTCTCGATTGCTTTCTGGGCCAATTCGAGAGCTAGAGGCAAGAGATGAGCATGAATTTTTTGTGGGGCAGATATTTCCATCTAAAGAAGAATTCAAGAATGCACTAGTTAAACATGCGATGGTTAAGCATATGAGATATAACCCAGTTGACACCCGGAAAAACAGAGTTAAAGCAGTGTGTTTTAACCAACCATGTACATGGAGAGTAGTAGGAAGGGGGGAAGTAGAGTTCACTGTTACAAAATATATAAAGGAACACTAATGTCGAAGTGTTAGGGAAAGTGCTGATCATCATGCATGCTCTTCATCATTTGTTGCTTCTTTTGTTGAAGAGCAATTTCTTCATAATGAACAATACAAACCAAGTATGATTATTTCATATATTAAAGCTAGATTTGGAGTGACTATATCATACAGAAAAGCATACATAGCTAGGGAGAAAGCATTGAAAAAGGTTGTTGGAGATTATGATGAGGCATACAGAGATCTCCCACAATATCTGCGTGAGTTAAGAGCTAGAGATCCTGAAACTTATGTGACACTATGCACGAATGGTGACAATCAGTTCCAGAGGTATTTTTGGGCTTTTGGTGCTTGCCGAAGGGTGTTCAGGTCTTATTTGCGTAGACTTATCGGAATTGATGCGACACACCTAAGAGGAAAGTATCCAGGAGTATTGTTGATTGCTACGGCGATTGATGGTAATGACAATGTTCTCCCAGTTACCTTTGCAATAACTGAAGTAGAATGTGGGTCTGCTTGGGAGTGGTTTTTGGAGCATACAAAGAGGTTCTTTGCTGTTGATGATCACTCACTCACCATAGTATCAGATAGACATCGGGGCATTATATCAGCAGTCAGAAAAGTATTCACAAACGCGGATCATGCTTTTTGTTGCCACCACATGTCTTGTAATATGGTAACTGATACTGGAAGTAGAGCTGGTGTAGGTTTGTTTTGGGCAGCAGCTCGAGCCAACACAACACTCCAATATGATATGATAATGCAGACAATGCTTGAAAAAAATCCAGATGCTCATAAGTGGCTTCAGAACATTGACCCTAAAAGGTGGCAAATGCACACTTTACTGGGAGAAGGTACAGAATGCTTACCACGAATTGTGTGGAGAGCTTGAATGCTTTGTTTAAGTCTACACGTGAGCTTCCCATAAATAGGTTAATTGATAATACAAGAAGAAAGGTAGCTCAATGGTTCTATAACCGTAGAGAGGAAGTCTCCAAATGACATGTTGCTTTGACACCTCATGCTACAAAAGAAATGGAATCAAGGAGAGAGAAAGCTAGAGCTTATAAGGTTCACCCTTACTCTCAATCAGAATGTTAGTGATATAAGAGAAGTGTCCTAAGGCAATCGCCTTATGATTGTAAACATTTATTTAATAAATGATAATTCACTATTTGAGTATACATGTTTGTGTATTTGATTGGGATCTTAAACTCATCTACTGAATGTCCGCAATACAATTCACAGCATAAGAGAATTTGTGATGGGATCACAACTAGTGATTATCTCTACATGTGCAATTGTGAAGTATTGAAAATATCCCTAGTCGATGAATTGATAAAAACGGACATTATCAATTCTGTTGAGACTAGCATGGGTTATTCTCTAATCAGTTGATTCTCACTGGCTGGTGACATTGGGATGTCCGGAGATAAACATGGATGCTAGTTAAGGGAACTAGTTCATTGGAGTGACTAGCTGTAAAACTTCATATGGTAATCTATATAGATATGTCAATGAAGTTCTTACTGCAGCTTAAGTGCGATGTTCCTTTGACTTGCGGTGTTCAAGTCATCTTGGTCATGGAGACTTATACTTTAACATCTTAAGCAAGCATCTCCTAGGAGGTGTGGACCCAGGATGATTGGGTATAAGCCGAAGTGCCCGAAAATGTTTGAGCAGCCTACAAAGGATTCACCACTCCTTGCGAGGAGATGTATACCCAGGCCTATCGTCGGATTGTTACTCAAAGCCTCTGGCCAGAGCATATCATGTTTAGAGTGCGAGTCTCTTAAATACATGAGAGTAATTAGAAATCCAAAGGACGAGAAAGACACTACTTGGGCTAGGTGTGACGTAGTCAGTCTAGTGGGGACTGACACAAACAGACCATGTCCTGAACCAAGTGGGTATAAGATGGTGAAGGGAATAGGGCACGATTCATTAGAGCTGCTGAAGGGTTTCAGAATTACTTCTGAGGTCAAACCGTTGATCTTTCGATTAATTGAGGGTCATGATGTACTACTAGGTGCCACTCATGATCGTTCTATAATTAGTTGATTATAGACGGCCAACATAAATCGAAAGCCTATTTAGTCATACGCACTACGAGTAATCTGAGGGATTTAAAATGAGTTGAAAATTGGATTTTCCGATCAAGAGAAATAAGTCGAATCTGAGTTAATCAGAGGCGCAAAGGAAACTTGAAATGGCTAAGTCTTTTGAAGGCTTATTGGGCGAATTAAATGAGTTTAATTCGCGGCGGTTCGGCTCGGTTTGGCCGGCCAAAGAGGGTGCCAACCCCCTTTGTTTTGGCCGGCCACATTAAAGGGGATAAACCAATTTATTTGGTTTAATTGATAAAATAAATCTAGCGCGATTTGTTTTATAAATTATGGATAAATAAATTTGTGTAAAGAAATTTATATAAATAAATTTATAGAAATTTATTCTTTTATGGGAATTAAAATGATCCATGGAATGGTTTATTTTAATTGTATAAAATCAATTATGAATTGATTTTTCCATAATAAGAAAGTTTATAAATTTCTTGTATAATTTATTCCATAATTAAAGGAGAAGAGAATTTGTTTTATTATAAAGTTAGTTATAATAAAACTAGGCATAACGGAATAATTCATAAGAAACTTTATAAGATAAATTTCTTATGATAACTAATTCCGTTAATTCCGTTAAGAGGGAGACTTGGCAAGGGAGATGCTACTATATAAAGGAACCAAAGGCAAGCTCTTAATTCCAATCAATTAATCAAGAGATTAGTTGCTCCCTCTCTCTCTCTCTCTACACGCCTCTCTCTCTCTAGGGCCGGCTCTCTCTCTCCTCCCCTAGGGCCGGCGCAACTCCCAAGGTGGGTGTGAGCTTCATCCACCAAGAAGACCCCGAAGAAGAAGAAGCGGATCGCGTCTCCTTCCTTCCCTTCCCGGAATTTGGATTTCGTTTCTTGGTGATTAGTTTCCTATCTTCTATCTTGATCTTCTAGTTGTGCCTTTAGAGAATCTAGTAGTTCTCGTCGGCACAAAACTCGTGACTTTGCGAAGTCATCCCGAAGAGAACTCGGCGTGGACGCGAATAGAGGCGGAGCTTCCAAGGGACGCTACGGTTGGATCTCGTCCCTTTCTTCGAGTTACGCGAGGTACAAAGTAAATTAGTTTACTTTTCCGCAAAGTTTTAATTTATGATTACGTCAACACATCATAAGGTCGCATGCTAGATACGTGGTTAAAATAATTTATGAAATTATTTTATGCTAATTCTTCCGCTGCACGTAAAACTTTAAAATATTACGAACCCGTATCCTTGTCAACATGCACCCGGTCCCAACACAGAAATGGAGGTAGAAATATGGGGCACTTCATACATTGTTGATTTGGAAAAAATGTTTTGTTATTGTGGGGAGTTTCAAATTTCAGGACTCCCTTGCTCACATGCTATAGCTGTAATAATTCACAGGAACATCGATACACTCCGATATTGTGAGCATTTTTTTATTCTGAAACTTGGAAGTGGGTTTACATGGATCGTATTTACCCTTGTAGAAGCAAGCAATTTTGGCCTAGTGGAGTAAACAACATTATAGTTCGATGTCCCCGTAGCCTTGTGCAGCTTGGTAGACGAAAGAAGGCACGGATTGAGTCAAGACACAATGGCAAGGTGAAACTTAAATGCTGCCGGTGCAAACAACTTGGCCATAATAAAAGGACATGTAGAATGCCGCCAGCCCCAACGTCTTGAGTTAATTGGTTTATGTATTGCAGAAATTTTCTGATGGAAGTGTTTATTTTGTAAGGAGGATAACTGAATGTATAATATTCTTTAAAAAAACTAGTTGTTAATGTTGTGACTTATAGAAGTATTTCAATATTATGATACATTTTACCTTGTGTCCAATCAATATAAGCAGAATATATCAGAATTGAAGTCGTATCATTTGTAAACCCAAAATAATGTTATTTCAGGAACTTGAAGTCCTGAAGTCCTATGTTTTCTGAATATCTATTGTTTAACCCCCTCTGATTTTTGCTTTGTTGAATCATTATTGTGTGCCAACTGATACTGTATCAACACAGTTTTAGATAATGATTAGGACTATGTTTGGAGAGGAAATATAGCATATCCTAGCTAAAATACCAATAATAGGTCCATCATACAAACCTCCTGATGTGCCAAATTCTGATAATATGAGGTCTTGATGTGAATGGAAATCAATTGTGGTATGCAATGTGTATTTAGGTACTCTCCTTCTTGTTTATCTTTTAAAAATGTGGTCACAACATGTTCATTTATTTAAAAGATTGGCGTATAAATATTTAATCATACTGTAAATAATTTTTTTACAACAAGAGGCGTGACCCTGAAACAATATGTTTCAGGCCCAGCTTGGGCCTGAAATGATAGCATTTCAGGCCCAGTGTGGGCCTGAAATAAATCATTTCAGGCCCGAGCTGGGCCTAAAATAAATCATTTCAGGCCCAAGATGGGCCTGAAATAAATCATTTCAGGCCCAAGATAGGCCTGAAATAATGTCATTTCAGTCCCAGATAGGGTCTGAAATAATATCATTTCAGGCCCATCTTGGGCCTGAAATACTAGCATTTCAGGCCCATTGTGGGCCTCAAATAAATCATTTCAGGCCCACTCTGGCCTGACATAATGTGATTTCAGGCCCACCGTGTGCCTGAAATCAAAATAGGTCCCTAAAAAATTACTGATATTATCGACAATAATTACAAATTAAAGATTAGAGATTACAAAAAAATAAGGATCGAAAGAAATGCTGCATTGATTTCATTATCAATTACATACATTATAACTACAAATATACAATGTTTGCCATTACACTTACATATATGGATTGTAGCAACTAAAAAAAAATTACAGATTTTGCTTCCAGAACTTGTCTCTCATTATTTTGTATCCCACCTGAAAACGATAAGGTTTCATTTGTTTTTGGCTAAAATTGGTAGATCGTTGAAAGACCATACTTTCAGCAAACCGCATGATGAAGAAGCACAATCCAACCTGAAACAAGCATGATGAGTCAGTGTTGTTATCATATAAATTCAAGATGTGACAGAATATTCTATATTTACCTACAAGATGTGACAGAATAGATCATTTGACACACAACAGGGCAGCAACTGGCACACAACAGTGCATTATCAGTTATTATATCTGACCGTATCACTTGGCACACAACAGTGTAGCAACTGGATTTGAATAATCATCACCCAATTGTTTTGTTTTTGTTGACAATATATTATATAGAATAACAACATCTACATATTCATAACAACATCCACATAATGAGATTTTTCCATACAAATGCAGGTCAATCAACAGCAATGGATTTTTACATCACTAATACAACATTCACATTATCTCAAGTTTTACAAAACATGTCGCTCAAAATATTAACTGTCAGCTCAAATCTGATTCTACTCATGTCTCCTTATTTGAAATCCATCTTCACATCGAACTAGTTGTTAATGTTGTGACTTATAGAAGTATTTCAATATTATGATACATTTTACCTTGTGTCCAATCAATATAAGCAGAATATATCAGAATTGAAGTCGTATCATTTGTAAACCCAAAATAATATTATTTCAGGAACTTGAAGTCCTGAAGTCCTATGTTTTCTGAATATCTGTTGTTACGAAAGCCCCTCTGATTTTTGCTTTGTTGAATCATTGTTGTGTGCCAACTGATAGTGTATCAACACAGTTTTAGATAATGATTAGGACTATGTTTGGAGAGGAAATATAGCATATCCTAGCTAAAATACCAATAATTAGGTAAAGTCTGATTACTGAAAATGAGGTTTGAAAAATCCAAATATGCTAGGTCCATCATACAAACCTCCTGATGTGCCAAATTCTGATAATATGAGGTCTTGATGTGAATGGAAATTAATTGTGGTATGCAATGTGTATTTAGGTACTCTCCTTCTTGTTTATCTTTTAAAAATGTGGGCACAACATGTTCATTTATTTAAAAGATTGGCGTATAAATATTTAATCATACTGTAAATAATTTTTTTTGCAACCAGAGGCGTGGGCCTGAAACAACCCACCTTGGGCCTGAAATGATAGCATTTCAGGGCCAGTGTGGGCCTGAAATAAATCATTTCAGGCCCACGCTGGGCCTGAAATAAATCGTTTCAGGCCCAAGCTGGGCCTGAAATAATGTCATTTCAGTCCCAGATAGGGCCTGAAATAATATCATTTCAGGCCCAGTGTGGGCCTGAAATAAATCATTTCAGGCCCACTATGGGCCTGAAATAATGTCATTTCAGCCCCACCGTGGGCCTGAAATCAAAATAGGTCCCTAAAAAATTACTGATATTATCGACAACAATTACAGTTTAAAGATTAGAGATTACAAAAAAATAAGGATCGAAAGAAATGCTCCATTGATTTCAATATCAATTACATACATTATAACTACAAATATACAATGTTTGTCATTACACTTACATATATGGATTGTAGCAAAAAAAAAATTACAGATTTTACTTCTAGAACTTGTCTCTCATTATTTTGTATCCCACCTGAAAACGATAAGGTTTCATTTGTTTTTGGCTAAACTTGGTAGATCGTTGAAAGACCATACTTTCAGCAAACCGCATGATGAAGAAAGCACAATCCAACCTGAAACAAGCATTATGAGTCAGTGTTGTTAGCATATAAATTCAAGCATGAAAGATTAGGTAGTGTTAAACCAAAAACAAAAAACATTAGCTTACGATCTGCTTTGGGTGGGCCCTTGTACTACAATTTGATTAAACTCTTTCCCTGATATTTCTGGCAATCCTTTATTCCAATTCAAATAATATGACCAGTTCAAATTTTTGAAAAACGCCACCTATATAGAAATTACATTAGTCAAAATTCTAGCTCATCACATAGTTTTTGTAAAGGTTTATATATCAAATAGAAAACTTACAGTTTTTTAATATTTGACTGTGTACCCTTCTGTGGCGCCGAGAGAATTATAATGAAGGAAACTACTTTCCTCCAGGTCAATAATCAATAGATGCCAATGATCATCTGCATTATTTAGAGGACAGAAGATATATCTAATTGACTTTTTTATATCAGTAGCAATTGTTTGTTCAAATGCTGCAGCATGTATCACCTCAAACAATTCCTATGTTTATTAAAAAGAAGTGTTAGTTGACTCAATCCTAGAAAATAAACATAAACCAAGTTGCTAATTTACTTACCTCAAAACCCACCACACAGAATATGGAGGGGTGGTAAGGTGAGTTACAGGATTTGGCTTCATTTACAATAATAGTCCAGTAAGTATTTATGCAATCCCCGGAGGTGTAGTCATTCCAATCAAATATTGTCAAAAATGATTGCATATCTAATGTAAAGGTCCCATTGGACCATACTGGTTGCAATTGATACCTACATCAACATAATGTAAGCATCTTATTTAAAAGTTAATGAATAAATTTTATTAATGAATGACAATAACCATCATTGTTTTACAAATAGATGCAACCGCAATAGCAACTAACTCACTTTAATTTACTAAGCTTTAATAATGTTTCTGCAATCTCCGCATCTTTATTCTTCTTAAAAATTGCCTTGGCTTTCTTCAAGATGTTGCTTTTGACCTTTTGGAGTTCTTTCCCTTTAGCAACTTGTTGATCAGATAAATTTGTTTGAGTAGAGGTTGCAGATTGTGTTGTTTGCGATGTAGATTGTGACATTGATGGGCAGGAGCCTCCTCATCTTCAGCTTCATCCTCTCCCTCATACTCATCCTCATCCTCATCCTCATCCTGAACAATTTGTTTTTCTTTGCCTTTGTCCTCGTTGGGTGGTCTTACCTGAGTTAATTTTATTTTTTTTGGAAGTGGCTGAGAGTCATCTGAGCCTTTGCTTTCCAATTGTATACTCAGTTGTCGGATTGTCTCGTCAGGCTTATCTTTGATTCTATCTTGATCAACTATCATTCTTTTGAACTGATCATCTTTCTCCTTAAGCTGGGAATCCTTATAAGCAATTATTGTCTCCTTCTGAGCAATTATTTCATCTTTTTCTTTGACCAGGGAATCCTTTTCAGCAAGTAGTCTATGGCTCTGAGCATTTATTTGATCCTTGTCCCAGACGGCTGTTGCCAACTCAATTTTCACATCCTCCAAACTTTTAAGAGCTACATTTAATTGTTGCTATAAGGTATCAATATGTTCTTGCTTTTCTATACATTCATTGCAGCTTTGCTTCTCAAAGGCCTGTAGACTATCTTTTGCAGCCTGGCTTCCTTCGGCTGCCTACTTTAATACCTCACTGTGTACCTCAAGTGCTTCAGTTGGAGGAGAGTAGTGAGGTACTAAATCCAGTTCTATATCAAATGGGATTAAATCAACCAGAATTAAATTTGTGGGCACACGGTCGATCATCATTTTGATACTCTCTACATGAGCATTAGGCCAATTCCAGCGAAGAATTCTTGGCAATCTATGAGGATGATGAGGAGCAGCAATACTAATATGTTCAGTAACCCAAACCTGCAACATGATTATATTCAGTAATTAGTATCCATCATATCATATATTAGCAGGCAGATGTACTCTAACTTACAGCTAAAATATTTGGAAAACCCTTGAGCAAGGGAACCTTGGCCGGTTGGCTTGTATCACCTACATGTCTTGTACGTCTTAATGTGACCTCCTTTCCAATGGCTTCCAACTGAGGAGCCATGAAATTGTACAGAGCATTGCACCAATTATAGTTTGGTAGATTGTCAAAATCATCAACGCAATCAATGAGTGACATTGCTGGAATGGCAAGTGTGCTTCTTGTACCACAAAAAAGAACTGTGGAAAAAAATACAGTATATACATCTGACAGTACAACTTGTCATTGGATGTAGACTTCGTTATCAGTTTCTCCAAATGCTTTGCAGAACAACTGGAATCTTCAAAATATTCCTTGTACAGTTGGCTAGAGGCCTCATTAAAATCAAGTTGGATTACCTCTCCATTGTCAGGTAGCCCTAGAATAAGTGATAGGTCAACCTTTGTGAAATTGAGTTTTTTCCCATGGAACACAAAGCTCTTTTCTTCTTCATCCCAATTATCAAACATATTTTGAACCTGAGGTCTTACACAAGAACTAGTGGGGAGGTCGAGGACCCATGAAAAGGGTGTTTGTCGAAGCAATTGTTCTTGTGCTGGTGTGGGTGGAACAGAATCTATAAAATTTTTGAAATGGCAAAGACTACTTTTCCAGTTCATTCGTTTAGTTCAACCTCTGTTGGCAAAACTCATATACTCGCTTGGCATTTTGATTTTTCGTTGTGGTTGTGGTTTTTTCCCATGACTTCTCCCAGGACCTTGATGTTTCTTTGAATTTTTAGGAGCAGCTTGCTTTGAAGATGATCTTTTCGGAGCCATCCCGAACTTAGGAACCATCAAACTAAAATTATTCGAAAATGATGGAAAAATGACACTTTGATTTCGTTCGTCAAGGGTATCCTCATATTCGGTTATTGAGTGGCAACAATCGCTAACCCTAGGTCAGAAGCAAAAACTACACTGAAATGAAAAAAACAAAAAATTTGGTTACGTACCTTTCGACTAGTCCGATGAAGAGGATGTCGGCCACCACAACTCCAATGGAGGTAAGCACGCTAAGTTCAAATGGCAACAAATCAGGATCTACGAGACGATTGCTTACCACTAGGGACCCAAGGACCCTATAAAGCTGACTAACTGCTGGGCCTGATAATAGAGGATTTCAGGCCCTAAAGGGTTACTTTTTTTTCCAATTATTTTACATATAACTTAGGTATATTTTTTGTATTTCAAATATATAACACATATCAAAATTAAAAGGAAATTTTTAATTATCAAATATTTTTCTGATTTGCCACAAATCAATCTGAAAATTAGAGGGATTAGAGGAATTTGTTATTTATCAAATATTTCAAGCCCTCGGATGATTTTCACAAATTTACCAAGGGCTTGAAATATCTTTATTTCAGGCCCATATTGGGCCTGAATGAAGACAATTCAGGCCCACCATGGGCCTGAATTAAAAATTATTTCAGGACCACCCTTAACCATATAATATTTTGACTTCATCCCCCAAGTTGGATTACATATTTTATCCCTAAATCCTAAAAGACTCTCTCCAACCTCACCCCTAACTACTGATAATGGTTTTGTAGAAATCCAGATATGGGAGGTCCATCAGTGGGTTTTCAGCAAAACTCACTGATGGAACTAAACTAGACCTATAGCTTTGAGCAAAATTATAATTTGAGGTTTCGGACACCTAATCTACATTCTCCAACCTCAACCCTAACTACTGATAATGGTATTTCAGAAATCCAGATATGGGAGGTCCATCAGTGGGTTTTGCTGAAAACCCACTGATGGAACTAAACTACACCTATAGCTTTGGACAAATTTATAATTTGAGGTTTAGGACACCTAAAATACTTTCTCCAACCTCTTCCCTAACTGTTGATAATGGTTTTCATAAATCCAGATATGGGAGGTCCAAAGCTATAGGTGTAGTTGAGTTCCATCAGTGGGTTTTGCTCAAAACCCACTGATGGAGCCCCCATAACTGGATTTTTGAAAAACCATTATCAATAGTTAGGGGTGAGGTTGGAGAAAGTATTTTAGCTGTCCATAACCTAAAATTTATATTTTTTCCAATGCTATAGGTGTAGTTGAGTTCCATCAGTGGGTTTTGCTCAAAACCCACTGATAGAGCCCCCATAACTGGATTTCTGAAACCCCCTACATAAATAGTTAGGGATGAGGTTGGAGAAAGTATTTTAGGTATCCATAACCTCAAATTAATATTTTTAGTATTTTAGGTGTCCATATCCTCCCATTTATATTTTTTCCAAAGCTATAGGTGTAGTTGAGTTCCATCAGTGGGTTTTGCTCAAAACCCACTGATAGAGCCCCCATAACTAGATTTCTGAAAAACCATTATCAATAGTTAGGGATGAGGTTGGAGAAAGTATTTTAGCTGTCCATAACCTCCAATTTATATTTTTTCCAAAGCTATAGATGTAGTTGGGTTCCATCAGTGGGTTTTGCTCAAAACCCACTGATGGAGCCCCCATAACTGGATTTCTGAAACCCCCTACATAAATAGTTAGGGATGAGGTTGGAGAAAGTATTTTAGGTGTCCATAACCTCAAATTAATATTTTTAGTATTTTAGGTGACCATAACCTCCAATTTATATTTTTTCCAAAGCTATAGGTGTAGTTGAGTTCCATCAGTGAGTTTTGCTCAAAACCCACTGATGGAGCCCCCATAACTGGATTTCTGAAAAACCATTATCAATAGTTAGGGATGAGGTTGGAGAAAGTATTTTAGCTATCCATAACCTAAAATTTATATTTTTCCAAAGCTATAGGTGTAGTTGAGTTCCATCAGTGGGTTTTGCTCAAAACCCACTGATGGAGCCCCCATAACTGGATTTCTGAAACCCCCTACATAAATAGTTAGGGATGAGGTTGGAGAAAGTATTTTAGGTGTCCATAACCTCAAATTAATATTTTTAGTATTTTAGGTGTCCATAACCTCCAATTTATATTTTTTCCAAAGCTATAGGTGTAGTTGAGTTCTATTAGTGGGTTTTGCTCAAAACCCACTGATGGAGCCCCCATAACTGGATTTCTGAAAAACCATTATCAATAGTTAGGGATGAGGTTGGAGAAAGTATTTTAGCTGTCCATAACCTAAAATTTATATTTTTTCCAAAGCTATAGGTGTAGTTGGGTTCCATCAGTGGGTTTTGCTCAAAACCCACTGATGGAGCCCCCATAACTGGATTTATGAAACCCCTACATAAATAGTTAGGGATGAGGTTGGAGAAAGTATTTTAGGTGTCCATAACCTCAAATTAATATTTTTAGTATTTTAGGTGTCCATAACCTCCAATTTATATTTTTTCCAAAGCTATAGGTGTAGTTGAGTTCCATAAGTGGGTTTTGCTCAAAACCCACTGATGGAGCCCCCATAACTGGATTTCTGAAAAACCATTATCAATAGTTAGGGATGAGGTTGGAGAAAGTATTTTAGCTATCCATAACCTAAAATTTATATTTTTTCCAAAGTAATAGGTGTAGTTGGGTTCCATCAGTGGGTTTTGCTCAAAACCCACTGATGGAGCCCCCATAACTGGATTTCTGAAACCCCCTACATAAATAGTTAGGGATGAGGTTGGAGAAAGTATTTTAGGTGTCCATAACCTCAAATTAATATTTTTAGTATTTTAGGTGTCCATAACCTCCAATTTATATTTTTTCCAAAGCTATAGGTGTAGTTGAGTTCCATTAGTGGGTTTTGCTCAAAACCCACTGATGGAGCCCCCATAACTGGATTTCTGAAAAACCATTATCAATAGTTAGGGATGAGTTTGGAGAAAGTATTTTAGCTGCCCATAACCTAAAATTTATATTTTTTCCAAAGCTATAGGTGTAGTTGGGTTCCATCAGTGGGTTTTGCTCAAAACCCACTGATGGAGCCCCCATAACTGGATTTCTGAAACCCCCTACACAAATAGTTAGGGATAAGGTTAGAGAAAGTATTTTAGGTGTCCATAACCTCAAATTAATATTTTTAGTATTTTAGGTGTCCATAACCTCTAATTTATATTTTTTCCATAGCTATAGGTGTAGTTAAGTTCCATCAGTGGGTTTTGCTCAAAACCCACTGATGGAGCCCCCATAACTGGATTTCTGAAAAACCATTATCAATAGTTAGGGTTGAGGTTGGAGAAAGTATTTTAGCTGCCCATAACCTAAAATTTATATTTTTTCCAAAGCTATAGGTGTAGTTGGGTTCCATCAGTGGGTTTTGCTCAAAACCCACTGATGGAGCCCCTATAACTGGATTTCTGAAACCCCCTACATAAATAGTTAGGGATGAGGTTGGAGAAAGTATTTTAGGTGTCCATAACCTGAAATTAATATTTTTAGTATTTTAGGTGTCCATAACCTCCAATTTATATTTTTTCCAAAGCTATAGGTGTAGTTGAGTTCCATCAGTGGGTTTTGTTCAAAACCCACTGATGGAGCCCCCATAACTGGATTTCTGAAAAACCATTATCAATAGTTAGGGATGAGGTTGGAGAAAGTATTTTAGTTGTCCATAACCTAAAATTTATATTTTTTCCAAAGCTATAGGTGTAGTTGGGTTCCATCAGTGGGTTTTGCTCAAAACCCACTGATGGATCCCCCATAACTGGATTTCTGAAACCCCCTACATAAATAGTTAGGGATGAGGTTGGAGAAAGTATTTTAGGTGTCCATAACCTCAAATTAATATTTTTAGTATTTTAGGTGACCATAACCTCCAATTTATATTTTTTCCAAAGCTATAGGTGTAGTTGAGTTCCATCAGTGGGTTTTGCTCAAAACCCACTGATGGAGCCCCCATAACTGGATTTCTGAAAAACCATTATCAATAGTTAGGGATGAGGTTGGAGAAAGTATTTTAGCTGTCCATAACCTAAAATTTATATTTTTTCCAAAGCTATAGGTGTAGTTGAGTTCCATCAGTGGGTTTTGCTCAAAACCCACTGATGGAGCCCCCATAACTGGATTTCTGAAACCCCCTACATAAATAGTTAGGGATGAGGTTGGAGAAAGTATTTTAGGTGTCCATAACCTCAAATTAATATTTTTAGTATTTTAGGTGTCCATAACCTCCAATTTATATTTTTTCCAAAGCTATAGGTGTAGTTGAGTTCCATTAGTGGGTTTTGCTCAAAACCCACTGATGGAGCCCCCATATCTGGATTTCCGGAAAACCATTATCAGTAGTTAGGGTTGAGGTTGGAGAAAGTATTTTAGATGTCCAATCCTCAAATTATTATAAGTACCATTGTAGTAAGTGTTGTTTAGGTATAACATTTGAGGCCCACGGCGGGCCTGAAATTAATATATTGGGACCTGAAATAGCTTCATTTCAGTCCCAACTCGGGCCTGAAATAAATGTATTTCAGGCCCAAGTTGGGCCTGAAATTAATATATTTCAGGCCCAGTGTTGGTCTGAATTAACTGATTTTAGGCCCAGCTTGGGCCTAAAATACATTTATTTCAGGCCCAACGTGGCCATGAAATCATTTGACCCCATCCACCATCTTTAAATTTGATTTATATAAAATATATTGATGATTAAATTATATAATGATTTTTAGAATAATATTCTATATTTACCTACAAGATTTGACAGAATAGGTCATTTGGCACACAACAGTGCAGCAACTGGCACACAACAGTGCATATCAGTTATTATATCTGACCGTATCACTTGGCACACAACAGTGTAGCATCTGGATTTGAATAAACATCACCCAATTGTTTTGTTTTTGTTGATAATATATTATATAGAATAACAACATCTACATAATCATAACAACATCCACATAATGAGATTTTTCCATACAAATGTATGTCAATCGACAGCAATGGATTTTTACATCACCAATACAGCATTCACAGTATCTCATGTTTTACAAAACATGTCCCTCATAATATTAACTGTCAGCTCAAATCTGATTTTACTCATGTCTCCTTGTTTGAAATCCATCTTCTCATCGTATAGGAGACATCGAACATATTGCATGACAAAGAAGGCACAGTCCACGCTGAAATTAACAAACACTTTTTTAGAATTCTAATTAAGTCGGTTTATAAAATACTTTCTTATTTTTAAAACTTTTTAACCTCTTCCTCATTTAGTTACCTATGTTCTTGTTGGGGACATTTTTGTCTGACGGAGGGCCATTTGTCCAAGGGATGATGACTTTGTAGATACGGATGAATAGCCGTAAGTTCCTCGCGAGTATATTGTTTAAGTTCTTTTACCTGTCAAACATATCATGAATTTATTAATCACCATCAATGACATTTTAGACAAAATGATGACCATATATAAGAATAAAGGAAGGTAGCTCACCGCTGTGTCAAATTCATGCTTATATTTACGGCCACTAGCAAGAGAATTAAAATGATTGAAAGTCATGGATTCTGTATCCACCGCCAACAAGTGAAAGTGTGTATTATCACTGCACAAAGGGATTAAAATAAATCTAAACCCTTGTTCTAGTATATCAGTCTTCATCACTTGTTGCAGGGAAATCTTTCTTGACGATCTGATTGATGCCTACAAATATGCATTCACAAAATTAATAATACCCATATCATAATATTAGGTCTTCTACAATATATTTGTTTAATTAATATACATCACTTACTGTGAAGAAGGTTGAACAATATATTGACTTGTTGTATGACCTACCACATGCGGATGCTCCCCTAAATAAAATTTTACAAAAGGCATCAATGACCTCGCCTTTTGTAAAAACCTCTCCATTGAGGATTTGTAAGAATGAATGCAAATTCAAAGCAAAGGGTGCATCCTCCCAGATAAATTCATTTGCCAACCTGCCATGTAAATTGATAAGACTATATATTACATAAGAAGATATATTAACTAAAGTAAACTATAATATTTTGTAACTTACTTTAGATTCTCCAATCTATTTATCAGGTAGGCCACTTCTTTATCTTGATTTTTCTTCTTTGTATTCATAAAATGTTTCTTCACAAACTACATCGATAAAATTTATTTAGACCAAACTAATTATTGACCAAATTCAATACAATTGACGTATTTTAAATGAAATTAACACACTTACATCAATGTCTTGTTGCCTCATTTTGTATAGTTCGGAGGTTCTTCTTATTTCCTCCTCTTTGTCTTCTTCAGACATGACTTCCATTACATTAATATTTTCTCTTGCTTCATCCATATCCTCCTCACTAAGTTTCCTTTTTCCCTTGTCCATGACATTTGATATTTGTTTCCTGTCCCGCTTCCCCTTAGGTAAAAGCTGGTGCCATACTGGACTGTCAATTGGAGTATCCCTGTAATCATACCGAGTTCGGTCACGTCCTCTCCTAGGTGTACAAGATACTGGATCAAAGAGAGGATCGACTACAGGATAGCTTTCTTGACCCTCCATGCCTTTTTTTTCAATAATTGAAAGTATTTCCTTAACCCTTTCATTCAAACATATATTCTCCTCTGTTAGCTCCTTGATTCGGTTGTCCTTAAGAATGCATTCACCACATAGCCTAACATCTCCTTCTGATGTCTCCATTGGCCGTGGTATGTCATCACCGATATCAAGATTCTCAAACAATGTGTTTTCATGTAGGTTAGGAATTAATTCAACAATAACCTGTCAATTACGAAGTACACAAATGTTACTACTTCTATATCTAACTCAGATAGATCACATTTAAGAATAATTACCTCTTCGGACGAGAGTCGGTCGACAAGGCCCCTCACCCTACTAATATGCGAAGGAATATTCCTCCACTTATTTATTCGGGGTCCTTCAACATTGAATGATTTTTGAATTGGTACATGCTCCAAAAACCATGCCTACACAAAGTTTTCCAGCCAAATACATTAATGACATCAAAATATTATAAAATTTAACAAGATAATTCTACTCACTGCCAAAAGCCCTGCAAATCCCTTTAGGTAAGGGAGGTTGGTGGTGCTCTGGTTTCCCTGAGTTGATGAAAATAAGTCCCCAATCTTAGGTAATTGTGGAGACAAAAATTGATGGATAGCTTCTACCTAGTTGAATCTACCTAGATTGTCATAATCATCTACTATATCTACAAGACCTAGAGGAACCTTATATGTACTAGACGAAAATAAAACACAAACAAATATATACAAAATATAAAATTTACACACTAATAACACATCATCCTCTGATTCAACACTTTTAGAAAAATGTTTAAGTAACTCCTCAAGTCTTGTTCTTGTAGGTTGTTTTTCTTTTGAGAAGTAAGTACGATAGAGGTCACCCGATGCTTTAGTTGAATTAATAGGGACCGAAACACCACGGTCCACTATACCCAGTATCAAAGCAACATCTCGTCTGGAGAACGCAACCGGTACACCTGAAACAATTACAATATTTAGTTATCATCAAGAATATAGGCTTGAAATTATTCCACGTTGGGCCTGAAATGAATTCAATTCAGGCCCGACGAGGGCCTAAAATGAATACATTTCAGGCCCACGTCGGGCCTGAACTCAATACATTTCAGGCCCGAGATGGGCCTGAAATGTATTCATTTCAGGCCTACCGAGGGCCTGAACTAAATTAACTTCAGGCCCTCGGTAGGCCTGAAATGATTTTATTTCAGGCCTAACGAGGGCCTGAAGTCAATTTCACTTCAGGCCCTCAGCAGCCCTGAAATGAAATGATTAAACTTTATCAAAAACTAATCATTTCAGGCCATCTATATTACTGTCTTATCTTACTATAGATACTATAGATATTGCCTACAATTCATAACTAAAACTATTACCTGAGAATTTAAAAATTTGCGAGGTTGAATCCCAACTTTCAAATATATTAACCAAAATTCCACGGATATGCTGCAATTCTTGTATGTCCAGGAAAAAACTGAAAGGCGACCCTTTGATCTTCGCAATGTGTCGATCATTTAAAATTTCAAATGCTTTAAAAAATTGTTTAAAGTGGCCTAAAACACTGCACCAACGTAATTTTTGTCCAAACTCATCTGAATCCTACAGTTTATATACAGTACAAATTTATTCAGCAAAATAATTTTAAACATGTTGACAAACTATGCTGGTTTGACCTAAGCATATCGCTAACATACCTTGGTGGATAATACCAACGAAGAAGACGCTGAACCACCCACAGACCTTTTTCCTAACATTATCAAATAAATCAAACGTGCAGAAACCCTAACCCCTTGGTGTATTATGCCGATCAGTCTCGACTTCAACGTTAACACTAAAACCCACCTCAGTATCACACAGAAACGCTTTCGAGCATTGCCTAGGTTTTGGTTGTCCGCAGGGATTCGGGGGATGAGCTCGCAACTATATCACAGCTAGGGCACGCACAATGTCCTCCACCTTCAAACCTTCCATTTACGTTGTTGTGCTGAGAGAGAATGGAGAAAAATTCGACTGCTACCCATCCGAACCACAAATTAATATTTTATTGATAAAGTGGTTCGGTTGTCTCGAAAATGTGTTTGATAAAGTCATTCTTTGGCGGGAGGGGTATAAAAGTAACTTCACTATATGGGATGCGCCCTTTGGTATAATAGAAACCATGATACTCCTTTCGGTAATTACGAATAGTTGGATACGCCCTTTGGTAAATTGCCTTATAAAAAAAGACAATAAAAGTATATGTATGTTAAATTGATCGTGTCAAGTATATTGTAGTAGAAAATTTAAAAAAAAAAGTAAATACAAGATAATGTAGTATGTTTATTGTAATATGGTTTGAAGATTTAGATCCTACTCCATGATCTACCACATATCTAGAGCTGAGGGATTTATTAAGAGTTTGAGTGGATAGTGAAACTCTTGGAGACCTTTGATCACTTTAAGATTTTATATAATAAGCATTCCGACATCTCTATTATAGTCATCTTTAGTCGATGGAACAAGACCTCCAATCGATCAAAAGGCTAAATATGACCTTTGAAAGCTAATAACTCTGACATCATTCAACTAAATTTCACCTTTGGTCTAATTATCAAGCTTCCAATCGATTGGAGTCATATCTAGTCGAATATTACTCCAATAAAATGCTTCTATTTGCTCAAACCCTTTATCCAATTGACTTGTCAGTAAATTAGCATGTTCAATTGACTTGATTGATTGGAAATCACCTCTAGGCGACTGACAACTTGAGCAATTCCCTTTTACTACTGCCCTCATTATAATTTGGGATGATAGAACATTGTGCTTTCTCCTAATCGCATGAATTCTAGAAAATCACATAAGAACTCGAAGAGAAAATATAATATATATATAAGTATAGATCTATTATTTCATCGAATTATGACATAACGAAATAATAAATGTAAACCGAAAGACAAGGAACCTGATTGAAGAGCCATTGTCCTTGTCGTAGCGTCGTCGGCTTGATCCCTGTGAAAGAAGACGCAGCGGAAAGAAGAAGGAGAATCTTCCAAGGGGCTTAGGTTTGACGGCGTCGTAAAGTTTCTTATCAATGGGAAACAAGAAACTAGGTCATAAAGATCACCTAAACCCTTGGGGACCACTCCTTTATATAGAAATCCAATCTGTTATCAACCCATAGATAATAACAGATTGGTCTAAAGGGTTCTATACATTGAACCCACATCCAATAATCCGAAACCCAATAAACATAAGTTAGATCACTTTAAGGGCTCAGATTGTATTTACATGTGCAACTTACAAATAAACCCACCTAATAGAGATAATAATAATATCCAACAATCTCCCACTTGGGTTATATGTGAGTTGTATAGTAAATACAAGCAAAACTTTAGTTGATATCAAACTTTATGGGTACAAGATACCCCTTTAAACAATCTGGTTCATTAACTTCATTGGTATCGGACTAAAGAGGTCATAGCTACTGTATATGATCGTAACAAGCCCCAACAGTAATCACAATACCAATGTCATTAATGACATATATCAAGACGCGGATGTATAAAGTAGAAATTACATGAAATGTGATCAGTACATGTCAATTTCCAACTGGTCCAAAGCGACTCAAAAGAGTGATCATATTTGCAAATGTCTTATGTTAAACTGTAACAGCAAATCATGATCCAAACTTTATGATTCCAAAAGGAATCTGTAACATATTTACAAACACCAAATGCTAAACAGTAGTAGTAAATCATGATATCGTATTCAGAGCGTCAAACAAACATATGAATTCCCATTATTATTATTATTATTATTTTGAACTTTAGGTACGTACAATAATCAAAATAAAAATTTTGTCTTTATTAACATAGAGCAATAAAATAAATACAGACTCCCACTAGATGAGTTCTTCTTCCATAAGAAGAACTCCATATCCACAACATGCGCATAAAATACCTTGGGCACTAAGCCTTTGGTGAGTGGATCGGCCAACATGGAATCTGTGCAGATGTGCTCTACCATAATCTGGCGACTCTGAACTCTCTCTTTAATCGATAGAAACTTAATGTTGATGTGTTTAGACTTCGACGAACTGCGGTTGTTCTTGACATAAAGTTTTGCAGCTTTATTATCACAGTAGATCCTCAGTGGCCTGTCAATGCCATCAACGATATGCAATGCTGTGATAAAGTTCCGCAGCCAAATCCTATGATTGGATGCTTCATAGTATGCTACCAATTTTGCCTCCATAGTAGAAGTAGCTACTAGCGTCTGCTTGACGCTCTTCCAAGATATAGCCCCTCCAGCAAGCATGAAGATATAGCCTGAAGTGGACCTCCTGCTATCTAAGCATCCAGCAAAATCGGAGTCTGAATAACCAATCACCTCCAGATGATCTGACCTTCAATACGTGAGCATGTGTCTTTTAGTTCTTTGTAAATACCGCATCACTCTTTTAATTGCTTTCCAGTGTGACGGTCCTGGGTTATTAACATATCTACCTAACATCACAACTACAAATGCTATATCTGGTCGAGTGCAAACTTGTGCATACATGAGACTTCCCACTGCTGATGCATATGAGAATTGTTCCATCTCCTTTATTTCAAGTTCAAGTCGTGGACACTGCTGCAAACTGAACTTGTCACCTCTTGACACAGGCGTGTCACCAAGTGTACAGTTCTGCATGCCATGCCTTATAAACACCTTCTCAATATAGGTTTGTTGTGAAAGTCCAAGAATACCTCTTGATCGATCACGACAAATCTGAATGCCTAGAACAAAAGATGCTTCACCAAGATCTTTCATTTCAAATTTACCAGATAGAAATGACTTGGTTTCATGCAATAGACCCTTATTATTGCTCGCAAGCAATATATCATCCACGTACAAAACAAGTATAACAAACTTACTCCCACTGAACTTGACATATATGCACTGATCAACGGAGTTCTCTTTAAATCCAAATGAGGTAACAACTTGATCAAATTTCCGGTACCATTGACGGGATGCCTAGATGCATGCTTTAAACTATAATTGAGCTTCTTTAATCTACATACTAGGTGCTTTGAGTTTGAGGACTCAAAGTTCTCCAGTTGCACCATATATATAGACTCTTCATGTCTCCATTGAGGAATGTAGTTTTTACGTCCATTTGATGTAGCTCCAAATCAAAATGAGTTACAAGTGCCATGATTACCCTAAGGGAGTCTTTCGTCGACATAGGTGAGAAAGTCTCCTTATAATCAATGTCTTCCTTTTGAGTGAATCCCTTGGCAACAAGACGAGCCTTATACCTTTCGATATTGCCTTTCGAATCTCGCTTGGTTTTAAATATCCATTACAACCAACGGGTTTCGAACCTTCAGACAATTCGACAAGTTCCCAAACGTCATTGTCTGCCATGGACTTTAACTTTTTTTGCATGGCGTTAATCCACCTTTCAGGATTAGAGCATTGTTTGACTTCTTGAAAAAATGTAGGATCACTTTCCAACCCTATATCAAACTTATGCTCTTGGAGATAAACATAATCACGAGAATTCGTGCTTCTCCGTTCCCTTGTGGATTGCCTTAAGGGCACTTGTGTTTGAGGCGGTTGAGGTACTTGCTCATCAATATGAGGCAATACTTCAATTTCAGTGGTAGGCTCCTCCAATTGCATTGGAGATGTCATGGGAATATCTTGATTCACTACGCTCACTGGATGTGCAATATCCATAATGTGTGGTATGGTCACCATACCAATACTGATTGCACTAGTAGTGACCATAGGAGGATTGCCAACGCTTTCCTCAAAAGATACTTCCCTAATTTGCAAAAGGTCCTGGACGTTGTTCACATGATCCATCATGTCGACCGTAATATTCTCCTCCATGGTCGGATCGGACGACTTTAATTTTCTTACCTAGTTGAAGTTCAACTTCGGCTTTGAAAATTTTGAACATGTCTAAAGATTATGACTTCTCATGAATAAGGTACAGATAGTCAAATCTAGAATAATCATTTATGAAGCTAATAAAAAATGTGTGTCCATTCCAAGATGCCTTAGGGAATGGTCCACAAATATCCGTATGTATTAGCTCCAAAACGTCACTACAACGGCCAACCCCTTTGTTCCTTTTGTTAGTTGTCTTCCCCTTAACACACTCTATGCAGATATCAAAGTCTGACATGTCAAGGGAATCAAGAATTCCATGTGACATTAACCTTTCTAGGCGTTGTTTGGATATATATCCTAAACGCCTATGCCACAACATAGCAGAATTCTCATTGGTCAATTTACGTTTCGTACCTACACTATGCATTATTACGTTGTCAATCATAGGAGTAAAGGTGTTTAATTTATAAAGCTTATCAACCAAGGAACCATTACCAATCAAAATTGAATTATAGAAAATACTAAATATTTCATTTACAAATGAACAAGAATAATCTGATTTGTCCAAACAAGAAATTGAAATTAAGTTTCGTCTGAAAGACGGTACAATGAATGTATTCTCCAAATCCAAATAAACATCAGTTCCTAAATAAAGCCTAAAAACACCAATAGCCTCTACTGCAGCCTTTTTTCCATCCCCCGTATAGATGTATCTTTCACCATCAAGCGGAAGTCGGCTCATGAGACAACCCTGCATAGTGACACTTATGTGAGTAGTAGCACCAGTATCTATCCACCAAGTGCCAATGGGTACAATAACTAAATTGACTTCTGAACTAACAAAGTTGAGAAGTTTACCCTTCTTTACATGCCAGTTGGCGTACTTGAGGCAATCTTTCTTCATATGACCTTTCTTCTTGCAAAAGTAACAAGTGGATTCCTTATCCTGCTTCTTTTGCTCCTTATGGTCATTGCCTCCAGAATCTGCAGTTTGCTTTTCCTTACCTTTGTTATTGATCCTCTTTCGCTTCTTGCTCGCATTTTGAGAACCAGATGCTAAGTGAGCACTTCCAGATGTCTCAATCTTCAGTCTCCCCTCCTCTTGCACACATTGAGCAATAAGCTCATTCAATGTCCACTTTTCCTTTTGAGTATTATACGATATCTTAAAAGGAGTGAACCGTGCAGGCAGAGACATCAAGACGAAATGCACTAACATACTCTCAGACATATCGAGTTTTAGTGCTTTCAGACTTGTCGCTATATTGGACATCTGCATAATGTACTCTCTTATGTTTCCTTTACCACTGTACCGCATGGTTACCAACTTTGTAAGAAGTGTGGTAGTCTCGACCTTTTCATTTGAGGTGAATCGGTCTGCCAGTTGGTTAAGGAAACTCTGAGCATTTTCACTCTTTGTTATTGAGCCCTTTTATTTGTGCCGGTATGGAAAGCTTCATGATGCTTAGACTCATGCGATTTGATTTCTCCCACAGCTGAAATTCAGCCCTCTGCTCTATAGTGCTAGCACTGGTCAAAGGTGCGGAACGATCATTCCTTAATGCATAGTCCAAGTCCATGCAGCCTAAGACTACGATCACGTATTCTTTCCATTCAGCAAAATTCGAACCAGTTATGTTGGGATGTTATTAATGTTGGCAGTTACAGAGTGCACTGAAATTAAAAAAAAAATTATTTAAGCTCACGATTTAACTAAAACCAAGAACATATATATAATAAAATTATGCAAATAAATAAAATTTTAAATGGATATAAATGGGCTCCTTATGAGATACCAAATACAACATTGCATTTTAATGTGTAGATTAAAAAATATAATTTGTTAGCGGTACTCTCTGATATAACTCAACCTTTAATTGGTCACACAATGTGCCTTCCTTTGGGCCGACCCATTGTACGCATAATATGAAACTTTATATGAGTTATATATTTTGGTCCATAGCTTACAACAACTTTAGTTTGCCACGCAATATGCCTTCCTTTGGGCTGATATATTTTGTCCATGATCAGAACAAAATATATTATGTTCAATAGTTGTAAACTATCTTAAACATATATCTGACATAAAAGTAACCTTCCTTTGGGCCGATTACTCTTAGCATTGATATACGTCTACCAATACAAAATGCACTAAATCTACCTAAGATGTCTTCCTTTGGGCCGACATAATAGTTCAATTTAGTGACACGTTGTATAAATAGACCTAAGAACATTTTAGTTATTTAATCGAACAGATAATTTCTTTATTAGTCTTATTAATCGATTGATACCATACGGTAATCAAATGGTATGATCCAATTGATTATCCCAATCGATCTAAAAGCTTAATATATACAACTACATGATCATATATAGAACATTCCTTTCGAAATTAAATTTTCTTTATGGTTCTATAATTAAATAATATTAAATAATATTATTTAATTTCTTAATCATTATGCGAGAATATTTAATGCATTAGTTTATATATATATATATATATATATATTTTTATATTATATATATATAAAATAAAAATATATATATAATATATATATATATACGGTTTACGTATATAAAAATATATTTTTTTCTTTCATTTACTTTTCACATGATAGTTTTTTTTCTTCCGTGAAACCATTTTTTTGCAAAAAAAAAGAAAAAAAACATCGATAATAAAAATTTAATCAATATCATTTGTAATTCATCTTATCACAAATTTAAGATAATAATTGATTAAATTAAATTTATTCTATTCACAATTTTAGACTTGATAATCAATTGACTGACCAAGTCAATCGATTAAACCATCACATTTTAACCTAAAAATTAGATCAAACATGATAGTTCTTCCGTCGTTTTCATATGTTTCACATAAAATATAAAAAACTTAGAAAACAAGTCTATCCTAGAATTTTCTTTTACATAATTTTTGACGATAAAAATTGTATTATACTAGGAAAACTTAATCTAGCATACATACAATAAATCGATGGAAAAATTTAAACTTTATTACCATAAAAACGATGAAACAAAGTCAAGGCTCTGATACCAATTGATAGAACATTGTGCTTTCTCCTAACCACATGAATTCTAGAAAACCACATAAGAACTCGAAGAGAAAACAAAATATATATATAAGCATGAATCTATTGTTTCATCAAATTATGACATAACGAAATAATAGATGTAAACCGAAAGACAAGGAACCTGATTGAAGAGCCATTGTCCTTGTCGTAGCGTCGTCGGCTTGATCCCTGTGGAAGAAGACGCAGCGGAAAGAAGAAGGAGAATCTTCTAAGGGGCTTAGGTTTGACGGCGCCGTAAAGTTTGTTGCCAATGGGGAATAAAAAACTAGGTCATAAAGATCACCTAAACCCTTGGAGACCTCTCCTTTATATAGAAATCTAATCTGTTATCAACCCATAGATAATAACAGATTGGTCTAAAGGATTCTATACATTGAACCCTCATCCAATAATCCGAAACCCAATAAACATAAGTTATATCACTTTAAGAGCTCAGATTTTATTTAGATGTGCAACTTACAAATAAGCTCACCTAATAGAGATAATAATAATATATATCCAACATGGGACATATAAAAAAAAGATTAATTAGATTGCATCTAAATTGAGGCGATCGTTCCAGTCTCACGAAAATTTTCTATCGGTCATCAAAGTAAATTGGAAAGCACTGGAGACGGACGATTTAGAATCCTAATATCTCATGATTACGGATCCCATTTAGAAGAAAATTTTCTATAAAATTCATCGTAGATAGGGATTAAACTGCGAATATTTGAGAGACAACTAATAACCTTTCCACTACACTATAACCCCGGCTTCATGACTAAACCATCAGGTAGCATACAGACAACATAGCAATCATACATCATTACAACATGATGCTTCACAAAAGCAAAAGCTTCAAACCAATATTCACTCATGTAATCTTTCATAGCTCTCATGGCTACAAGTTATCAACCTCCCTCAATCATGACCACGAAGTCATTGAGTGAATCGAGCACGCTTAGTTCACTCCATGCAACTCAACCAATGCTCCTTGTCAACGATTTCACCATATGTTAGGACACCGAGCCATCAAACGTGCCAAGCTCGCTCCATGCTATCTGATCCTTCGTACCTATAAATCTACTAGATGATGTACATTTCATGTCCTAAGTCCTTCAAGGTCTACAAATCATCATTCAAATATCAATCACACAACATATTTCCAATCGACCATTGCCAATGTTTACTTATGTTCCGGAAGGAGTCGACGTCGACGACCAGTCACTAGGGTTTAGCCTACACGGATGCTGACGCTGAAGGAGGAATTCCGCACCCTGCGAGATTAACACGAGCGTTAGGGGAACACACCGAAGGTTGTCCGGCGGAGCCCACTCTGACGCTCAAGTCAGTGCCTTGATGGAAAGGATGGAAAGAAGGCAAGACGGTATGTGAGTAGCAAAGATTGTGTAACCTCTTTACTAGAGGGATTGGAGTACCTTTTATACCTACGACAGTTGCCTTCGTGCGTCCCCATGATCTGTGCCACGTCCCCCCCGTTCGCCGGTTACCGGATAATCTTTGAAACGGTCCACGCCGTCATTAGGTTCGACCCGTTACAATATTTAGGGGTCATTATGACGCCGCGATAGTGGGGATGGTTCTCCACAGATCTGAGAAAAGGGGGACCGTTACTTGAGGCCGAATGCTTCTTGGGCTCCGCTCCCCGAGGTGATCTCGGGGTCTTCTGGCCTGGGGGGTCCCGGGCACTCTACTTCCCTGAGGTGGTGTCGGGGCCCGGCTTCTCGAGATGATCTCAGGAGGGGTTTTCTGATATGATCCCCGGGACGCGTTTACCACGGGCCCCGGGGGATCCCCTTCCCGAGAGGGTCCCAAGAGCTCCGAAAAGAGAGTAGCTCAGACTCGCTATATCTTGTCACCCAGCTTCTTCAGTCCACGTGTCCGCCATGGGGTATTCAACCCCATCAACTTATTTATGAACAATCAATTTGTATCCACTTTTTGTCATGTGTAGATATAATTGGATTTGAGCTATTTTAGATTCAACCTGTAAAAGCGCATTGTGTCTACTCACTCATCTTCACCCCCTTATAGGTGGCGAAAAAATGATTTGTTCGTTTCAACACCCTTGTTAATGTCACACTCCGAGGAGTCGCTTATCCGATACAGATCGGACTACTCCCTCGACCCGACGACCATTTTGAATTACTTAATACTACAACCCTCTTAGCCACTTGTACCACAGCTAATACGACTGGATTAAGCGAACAAAATGAAAAAAAAGACGATGACACATCAAGGAAAGTCGCATACCGGTATGACTTACGATGGACAATAAAGACGTAGACCTCCATGGCACACAAAAGTACAATCCACCATGGTCATGCAAGGCGGCATGACAAATCAAAAATACAGATACGGAAATTGAAAATAAAGGAAATGTACTAACATGTACCAACATTAATACAAGTAAAACAACACAATCACCTCGACACAAGTGAACTAGGACAGGCTGATGGGCACTCCAATCGATCATCCTGAAAACGAGAAAACCAGGGCTAACATGGTGAGTCTAAGAACTCAGCGGATATAAATTAGTATACAACGAAAGTTACGCTAGCAGTAAGTTACAAGTTACTACAAATTGAGGTGCAATAATAACAAATGCATAACCGTATCACTGTAAGAATAATACATACCTGTGTTAATCTAATCCTGAGAGTATGCAGACCAATATAACTCTAATGGCCCTTCGCGACCAAATCCGTGGCATACAAGAGTACACAAGATCTTCGAAGCTCGTGCAACACAAGCTAATGCAGGATCGTAACGGCTCGTATCATATGAGCAATACAGGATCACCATATCCTATGTATACATACCTCCTAAATGTGCATGTCAAATAAATACAGTAATCAAATGTAGCAAGCACAACCAAATGCAGTAATGCATAGTATGCACATGATGCAGCATGGGTCACCCCTCCACGATAATCGACCACCGTCTCATCTATGCGAAATCGAGTGGGTAGGGCTCTGACCGTGTCATCTATCCACCCAGACGACCACCGTCGCGTATAAAGCGAAACCGAATGGGCAAGGTCGTAACGGCTCGTATCATACGAGTCGTATCATCTCTCCACCCACAGCTAATGCAGGATCGTAACGGCTCATATCGTACGAGAAATACATGATCACCAGATCCTATGTACACATACCTCCTAAACGTGCATGTCAAACAAATACAGTAATCAAATACAACAGCACAACTAAATGCTGTAATGCATAGTATGCACATGATGCAGCATGGGTCACCCCTCCACGCCAATCGATCACCATCGCATCTATGCGAAATCGAGTGGGTAGGGCTCTGATCGTATCATCTATCCACCCAGACAACCACCGTCGCGTATAAAGTGAAATCGAATGGGCAGGGTCTCTGACACCGAACGTACTCTGCCCTAGGTTATGAGGGAAAAGTAACACTCTCAATCCCTCACTATCTCTGGATTGAGTAGGAGACCTATCGTAGCTCCGTGACCTATACTCCACTAACGAAGAATGGAACTGGGACTACACGATAGGGCAATTTGGCAAGTCTAACGATCCGTCTCAACCTCTAGGGAGCCAAGGGTTGCCTATGCATACCCCTATACCCATAGCATGTCTAACGATCTGTCTCAAACTCCAGGGAGTCATGAGTCACCTACATATGTTATGTGCAAAGATGATGCATGTCACTATCCCATACACCACCCACTATCTAATCCTACTATCATCAACATGAAATGCAGTAGTCAAGGTAATAATTATGCACCGTATTTTAATCCTAGTGAGAAGTATAAAGTGTGTCGTTCATAATTCAATACACACAGTAATACGGAATAGTAAAGCAGTTGACCTAATCAGATAACAAGTATCAAATGCAATCGTACAGGAATAAAAATAACATGTATCTTTACTGCTATATATATATCTAACTATGAATAAAAGTTGATAATATCTAATAAAGATAAGTCAAAGGTACCTACCTCTGATATAGTAGTCTGAAAACGTCGAGAACCCTTCCAAAATAATATCCGCAACGAACTAATCAAATCAAGCCCTACATCATAAAGCATAATTATTTAGCTATTTACATAATTAGTAACGAGCTAAACTAATTAATCAAACCCTCTTGGGGATAATCCTAGTTTATAGGGCTTAGGCTCAATTTAGGTTTGGCTTCCACCCAACCCAAGATCCAACTCACCTTAACAAGCTTATGGAAACACAGAAGAAAAGAAAGAGACCTCCGCCCACAACCAAAACTAATTTCAACAGTAAATTGTTAGGACCTTGTCGTTCGGCTAGAGGGGGTGAATAGTCGATCATTCACTTTAATCGTGGTTTTCTTCCTACACGTTGTTAGTGCGCAAGCGGAATAACAAATAATAAAATCTAACAACTAAGAAGGCAAACCAATTTACGTGGTTCAGAGATGAAGCTCCTACTCTATGGTTGTCTGTAAGGTGGACGATCCCAATCCGTCGGTGGATGACTCCCCGAAAGACCTCCAGCTAGCTCGTGTAGCTCCTTGTGGGTGGAGAAACCTCGCCACAACCCGCAACACCTTCCTGAGCTCTTAGACTACTAATTGAACTTTAACCAAAGCCAATTTTGTCAAGAACATTCAGCCAAAATCGAGCACCTTTAAATAGTGCTCTATGCTGAAATGACCGTTACTAGTCGACTGGTCCAAGGCCAGTCGACTGATTCCACTTAAATTCGAACGTTACAGCCTAACGTTCGAATTTTAAGTTGCCAACAGTCGACTGGTCCATGGGCAGTCGACTGATCTTTCTGTGGACTTCATCAGTCGACTACCCTGACACTAGTCGACTGGTCCACTTCTAAACCTAAGGTTTCCCTTTCCCGAGTACATTTCTCTCAGCATTCGAACCCTAGGATTTCCTTCCCGAATACAATTCCCTCAGCACTCGACCCCTCACGATTTAACCGACTCTTCCTTCAGCAGCCTCGACCTGTTGCCTTCAAGCCCTCTTCGACTTTGGTTCTCGTCCCTCGGATGCATACAAGCCCGCAGCTTGTCTTCCATGCTACCCTTCACGTATGCCTCAAAGTCTGTTTCCCTTAGCTCATCGTCCCTACTCCAACAGTCTCGATCTGTCGCCCCCAATCCCTCTTCGACTTTGGCTCTCGTCCCTCGGATGCACGCAAGCCCACGGCTCATCTCCTGTGCTATCCTTCACGTATGCCTCGAAGTCCGCTTCTCTTAGCTCATCGTCCCTGCTTTCTCCACGGTCCCTTGGATATATGCAAGCCCTCGGCTTGTCTCCCATGCCATCCTTCACCGGCCCCGAAGACGTCCAGCTAAGTCCATGTGTATCCTACAAAACCTGCACACTCAAATACACATATCAAACACAAGGATGAACCTAACTTAAACCCTTTGCCCAAACATCAAAACACATGGTCACTCCGGGCCATAGATTGCCCCAACAATCTCCCCTTTTTAATGTTTGACAATACGTTTAAGTTAGGGAAAATAAATAGCAAATACAATGCTAACAACTATTTGGACTTACGTTGCCAAGGCTTCACCTTGGACTTACACCGCCAATGCATATACAATGCAAACATGGATCCTATCACAAGGCATCCCCACACCTAAACCTCCCCAATGAGTTTAGGACTTTTACCAAAACGGGCTTTTTAAAATCTCTCCAAGGCTCCCCCTACATTGGACTTACAAAGACTTTTTAAGAACCTCTCCAAGATTCCCCTTACGCCATAAACTGAGCAACAATGCTCCCCCTTTACCTAAGCTCCCCCTTGACTTAGGATTTCTTGCAAAGACGTGTTTGGTTTCCCACTTAAACCTAACACTTCTCCCCCTTTGTCACATATTAAAAAGACTCCAACAATTTCCCTCTTATTGGATCCTTTAACCTCTAATGATCATAAACACAGTGTACTAACCCCCATAAGATTACACACTTATTTTACATCATTTGGACACCTTTTGATTGCCGAAAACCCAATTTCAGCCATTATCAGTCGACTGCCCTTTGACCCAGTCGACTGGCACCCTGAAAATCCTATTTTTAGCATTTCTGACTCAATTTCAGAAATGCACCAGAAATTCCACAAATCTTCAAAAATTTCCAAATTTTGTGGAGAGGTTTGTGGTACCTATATCTATTTGGAAAAAAATACATTCAAACATGTATCTATCACCAATCCCAAGATTGACACAAAAAATCAAAACTATCTAAACGTTCAATTGAACCTTGACCTAAAGTCCTAGTTTTGGCCTCCTCTTGATGTCTCTGCCCATACCAAACCACAATGCATCCCTAACATTGATTTATATGACATCTACACATCAAAAACCAATTTCCATGCTCTACGACCCCAATGTCATATTTTCATGCATGATACTCAAACTCATCATGCCAAATCCCTAGGATTGAGACTTCAAATCCATCTCCGACTCCTTTGGCACACTCCATGACCCATCTAGACTTCTGAGAGAAATCCTCCCGGGATCCATAGACCATGGGTCCCAACTTAGCTTCTAGAGCTCCCCCTTGAGCTCTTAGCCTTAGCTACCTCCGTAGGTGAGTCACTCACAAACACAAGGCCACACCGGTGTACCTCCAGTGACTTTTGGCCTACACCCTTAACCTTCTTAAACTTGGACCACTTGTCCTTGGTTAAGACTTTCTCTTTGCTTCTAAATGGCATCTCCTTGCCATTTTTGGACTTCCCCTCCTTGCCATAGTTATATGCTACCCTAGCATATTTCTTTTCATTGACATCGGAGAACTGAGATCGGTATCATAGACCCGATCTATCATTGTTGGGTTTTTGACTATCCAACCCCATACCTAAACCCTTAGATCCAATAGTGAATCTATCTAGGGTTTTCTCCATTTCTTCAAGTCTTGTCCTCAAGACTTGATTTTCCAACTCTAGAGCTCTAACCCTAGAGTCAACATGTCCACCTTGGACATTCCTAGACCTGCCCACTTTCCTAGGCATATGTCTCCCTTTCTTGGGATTTGTGCCTTGATCATTAACCACCTTCCCTCTCTTAGGCATGGTAGTTTGGGTCTTTCTTGGTCTAGCTTTGGGTAATGATTTCCTAGAATTATCTACCTTGTTAACCCTATTCCTATCGTCATACCTAAATCCATGATTATTCTTAACAAGCATATGAGAATTTGAAATTGGTTTTAACTTTAAATAAGAGATTACTTTTCCTTTTACCTTGGAAGCTCCCCCTTGACTTGAGCTCCTCGTCTTTTCCAATTTCTTCAAGTGCGCCAATTTCTTGATTTCTCCTTTCTTTGAGTACTTGGTGTGGTAGTGTCCATGCTCACCACACTGAAGCAAATTATATACTTCTTATCCTTCTTTGCTCAATCCCTACAACTCATGTTAGTTTTCAAATTATTTGAATTGAGTTTAGGGTTTATCTCCTTTTTCTTACCAAATGGACACTTGTCCTTATAGTGCCCCTTTTGATTGCACCCAAAATAAATTATGTGATCCTTTGACTTTGCTTTGACGGAGGTGGAAGCTTCTTCTTGCTCCGACATTGAGGATGGTCTCTCCTCCCCTTCAATCGATGAAGTGGGGACTTCTTCTATTTCTTCCTCACTTGAGGATGTGGACAATTCTACCTTCTCCTTCTTTTCGGATGTTGAATTTGACTCAACTTCCGATTGGTCCTTCTCCTTCTCTTGGACCAATGACCCCTCTTCCTTGGGCTCTTCTTCTCCTTATCTTTGTGTCGAATTTTCATGCAAGGCTATCACCTTTCTCCATAGCTCATACGCATTCTTGTATTCTCCTACATTTGACACAATATATAGAGGTAATAAATTTAATACAATTCTAGTTACCTCCTTATCCGCCTGCGCTTCCTCCGTTTGATCCTTGTCCCAATATCGAGGTCGAAGGTGTTTTCCCTTCTTGTCCGTTGGAGCTTCAAATGGAACTTCCAATGCGGTCCAATGATCCCAATCATTTGGAACCATGTCTCCAATCGCTTCCTCCAATAATCGAAATCATCTCGGTCGTATGGAGGTGGAATCCGAATATCCCATCCTAGCAGACATTCCGAGTCCATCTTCCTCTAGCTTTTTGCTCTCGGCGGTTAGTCCGTAGATGAGCAAACCTCGCTCTGATACCACTTGTTGGGACCTTATCATTCGGCTAGAGGGGGTGAATAGCCGATCACCCACTTTAATCGTGGTTTTCTTCCTACACGTTGTTAGTGCACAAGCGGAATAAGAAATAATAAAATCTAACAACTAAGAAGACAAACCAATTTACGTGGTTCGGAGATGAAGCTCCTACTCCACGGTTGTCCGTAAGGTGGACGATCCCGATCCGTCGGTGGATGACTCCCCGGAAGACCTCCGGCTAGCTCGTGTAACTCCTTGTGGGTGGAGAAACCCCGCCACAACCCGCAACACCTTCCTGAGCTCCTAGACTACTAATTGACCTTTAACCAAAGACAATTTCGTTAAGAACTTTCAGCCAAAACCGAGCCCCTTTAAATAGTGCTCTATGCTGAAATGACCATTACCAGTCGACTGGAACAAGGCCAGTCGACTGGTCCCACTTAAATTCGAACGTTACAGCCTAACGTTCGAATTTTAAGTTGCCATCAGTTGACTGGTCCATGGGCAGTCGACTGATCTTTCTGTGGACTTCATCAGTCGACTGCCCTGGCATCAGTCGACTAGTCCACTTCTAAACCTAAGGTTTCCCTTTCCCGAGTACATTTCTCTCAGCACTCGAACCCTCACAATTTAACCGACTCTTCCTTCAGCAGCCTCGACCTGTTGCCTTCAAGCCCTCTTTGACTTTGGCTCTCGTCCCTCGGATGCATGCAAGCCCGCGGCTTGTCTTCCATGCCACCCTTCACGTATGCCTCGAAGTCCGCTTCCCTCAGCTCATCGTCCCTACTCCAGCAGCCTCAATCTATCGCTCCCAAGCCCTCTTCCACTTTGGCTTTCGTCCCTCGGATGCACGCAAGCCCACGGCTCGTCTCCCATGCCATCCTTCACGTATGCCTCGAAGTCCGCTTCTCTTGGCTCATCATACCTGCTTTGTCCACAGTCCCTCGGATGTATGCAAGCCCTCGGTTTGTCTCTCATGCCATCCTTCACCAGCCCCGAAGACGTCCAGCTAAGTCCATGTGTATCCTGCAAAACCTGCACACTCAAATACATATATCAAATACAAGGGTGAACCTAACTTAAACTTTTGCCCAAACATCAAAACACATGGTCACTTTGGACCATAGATTGCCGCAACATAAATTTCATTGAAGCTTTCAACTTCATCACAACATCAACAAACTCTAGAACTCAACCATCCCTAAGGATAACTCACGGGTATAATTCTCCTCCAAAAAAGGACAACAGAACAATACCAAACAGAACCACCCTAAATCGAGATCGTTCTCTGCTCAACCTAATCCCAGCTCACAACAAAAACAGATCAAAAGAATCTTAAAACTCCCAAGAGACATATCACTCATAGTAATAGCACAAAAGGAAACTCCAAAGTACAATGGGAAGCAACCAATCAAAGATCTGGATCATGATCATCTAGAACAGAATGACAGGGAAATCCAACACCGGTCCAAAAATCCCCAATTCAAATGTGGCACACGGCCAAGAATTACCCAAGAGCAGAAACTAAGGTAAATTCATCGAAACCAAAACCAATGAATCGAGATCTGCTTAGTTTGCTTATGCAACACAGAATTAGCTATCTCCAATCAATGGCCTCACAGTAGGAGAAAGGAAAACCCATCGGAAACCAAAATCAATCAGGTTCTAAACAAAACCAGGAGATCTTTACCTAGAACCTACGTCGGCAGAAAACTTTGCTCCAATCTAGCAAGAACAAGCTCAGCAAGATGATCAACCATGATCAGCCCTAGCTCTGAGCTAAGCCCTTTCCCCAAACCTAGATCATCAGAGAAATGCCCAAGAAATAACCATGATTAGGGGAGATCAAATCCAAGTCATTCACAAGAATCTTGTAGTGATTGGAAAAGGGAAAAATAAGCAACACAACAACCTCAACTCACCTTCAATCTGCCTGGAGTGGAGATCGATCGGAGCTCCAGAGGAAGGCAGCGACTGTCGGTGATCGTGTGCTCTGAGATGCTACTCTCCGCTCGAATCGAAATTGTCGAGGAAAGGTAAATGAAAACATCGGGCGAAACAGAAGGAGGAGGAGAAGGAGAGGAAGCTTTAAGGGGATGGTCATTTTACAATTAACCCCTTCAAGTTTAGCAAACCCCTATCCGACCCTTAATTTAGGCCTCTTTAGCCTTTTAACCCTTTGAGTTTTCGTATTTTACATTCTTCCCCTCTAACAAAAATTTGCTCCCCAAATTTCGTCATTATATGCAACATGTATAAACATGTAGTACAAATACTGAACGAAGAGCATGCAGTATAAATACTGAACGAGACAAACTATGCGCACCTTAAGTAAATAAGTGGAGGTAGCGACATTTGATCATATCCTCGAGCTCCCAGGCCGCCTCCGCATCAGAATGGTGCTTCCAACCAACTTTAACCAGTCGGATCGTCTTATTTCACAACTGACGCTCGTTGTGTCTCAATATTCGCACAGGTACCTCCTCGTAGGTTGCATTAGGCTGAAGTATGATCGACACATCGGATAAGACATGTGAAGGGTCTGGCAAGTATCTCCTCAACATGGAAATGTGGAATACATCATGAATGCCGACCAGAGATGGGGAAATGTCAGTCGGTAGGCTACGACTCTGATCATCTCCAGGAAGGGTCTAATATACTGTGGAGCTAACTTACCAGTAATGTCGAATCTCTTCACCTCTTTCATGAGTGAAACTCGAAGGAAAATATAGTCGCCCACAGAGAACTCCAGAGGTCTCCTTCTTTGATTTGCATAACTCTTATGGTGATCATGAGCCTCTAACATCCTCCGTCTGATAGTGCGAACTAACTCTTCCTCATACTGAGTTCCTGGGGTCCTAGCAGTTGGGGCTCCCCACCTTCGCCTTATAGTCGTTGTTGTAGGCAAACTCAACTAGATGCAAATGGTCTTCCCAGCTGCCCCCGAAATCCATAACACAAGACCTCAGTATATCCTCTAACGTGTGAATAGTACACTCTGACTGCCCATTTGTCTATGTATGAAAAGTTGTATTGAATCAAAGCTCTATGCAGGGGAACACCGTGAATGAATCGCCTTATATGGCACCTTCCTCATGGTGAGTCAGAGTGCCCCCGAAATGGCACCTTCCTCATGGTGAGTCAGAGTACACTCTGACTACCCATTTGTCTGCGTATAAAAAGCTGTATTGAATCAAAGCTCTATGCAGGGGAAAACCGTGAATGAATCGCCTTATATGTCACCTTCCTCATGGTGAGTCTGAGCTGTATTGAATCAAAGCTCTATGCAGGGCAACACCGTGAATGAATCGCCTTATATGGCACCTTCCTCCGTCTGATAGTGCGAACTAACTCTTCCTCATACTGAGTTCTCTGGGGTCCTCGCAGTTGGGGCTCCCCCACCTTCACCTTATAGTCGTTGTTGTAGGCAAACTCAACTAGATGCAAATGGTCTTCCCAGCTGCCCCCGAAATCCATAACACAAGACCTCAGCATATCCTCTAACGTGTGAATAGTACACTCTGACTGCCCATTTGTCTGCATATGAAAAGCTGTATTGAATCAAAGCTCTATGCAGGGGAACACCGTGAATGAATCGCCTTATATGGCACCTTCTGCAGACTCTGTTAGAAGCGAGATGTGAACCGTGGGTCTCTGTCTGAAATGATGTTTAGGGAAACACCGTAAAGTCTGACGATCTCTCAGCAATATAACTTAGCCAGACTATCCAAATAATTTGTCCTCTAGATCAATATGAAATTCCAAATTTAGTTAATCAATCAACGATCACCCAAATCGTGTCATGGTCTCTCCTGGTCCTAGGCAAATCCACCATGAAATTCCATAGTAATGTGTTCCCACTTCCACTCAGGAATGAGGATCCTCTGAAGTAACATAGATGATGCCTCATATGGCCGCTATCATTTTCACAGACTATATGGTATCATCTTCGCAGACTAGACATCTGACTACAAAATCTGTGATGTTATTCTTCATACCGTTCCACCAGTAGGAATATCTCAAATCTCGATACATTCGGATCTCGCCTAGGTTAATAGCGAACCATGAGCTGTGGGCCTCCTATAGTAGATCTTCTAAGATAGGGTGAGACTCAGGTATGCACAGCCTTCCTCAGAAGTACAGGATACCCTTATCGTCCTGGGTGAAGTCAGACTGCTGCCCTACGGCTACATGGCTGCCAAGGAACTGCAAATGTTGATCACTGGCATGTGTCTCTCTGATCCTCAACCTGATCACTGACTAAGCAACCATCGTCACAAGCAAACCTCTCTCAGTTTGAGTCTACTCCTCTAACCCCAGCTCTGAGAAACCCTGAATCAACTCTGTGACCATCACTCGCTAATAGGCTAGAACTCCTCTGGACTTCCTGCTTAGTGCATCAGCGAACCACATTATCTTTCTCAGGATGATAGCTAATGGTGAAGTCATAATCCTTCAGAAACTCCATTCATCTCCTCTGTTGGAGATTCAGCTCCTTTTGGGTAAACAGATATTTGAGGCTCTTATGGTCTATGAAAATCTCAAAGGTGATACTATAGATGATGCCTCCATATCTTCAATGCAAAGATGATAGTGGCCAGCTCTAGGTCATATACCGGATAGTTCATCTCATGCTCCTTCAGCTGTCGAGAAGCATAAGAGAGCACCCATCCGTGTTGCATGAGAACTGCACTGATACCCTAATATGATGTATCGGTATAAAGAACAAAGAAGTCCTCCCCGAAGGTAACACTAAGACTGGTGCAGATATTAGTCGTTATTTCAACTCCTGGAAGCTGATCTCGCAGGCCTCTGTCCATACGAACTTCACACTCGTTTTGGTCATGTGTGTCAAAGGTGTGGCAGTACTAGAGAAACCCTCGATGAAGCGCCGATAATAGCTTGACAAACCCAAAAAATTATGCACCTCATGAACTAACTTAGGCTACTCCCAACTTGTGATAGTCTTGATCTTTTAAGGGTCTACAGAGATGCCTCTACTGGAAATCACATGTCCGAGAAAATCCACTAAAGGCAGCCAAAAAGCACACTTGCTATACTTCGCATATAAATGCCCCCGCCGGAGCATCTCCAAGATAATGTGAAGATGACGAGCGTGCTTCTCCTTAGAACGGGAGTAGATCAGGATATCGTCAATGAATAAGATAACAAACTGGTCCAAGTACTCCAGAAATATCCTATTCATGAGATCCATGAATACTACAGGTGTATTGATAAGCCCAAATGACATTATCAAAAACTCATAATGCCCATACCGGGTGCGGAAGGTCATCTTCCGGACATCTGAATCTCTGACTCATAGCTAATGATAACCTGACCGCAGATATATCTTCGAATACATTGATTTATCCGTCAGCTGATCAAACAAATCCTTAATTCGTGACAAGGGGTATTTGTTCTTGATCGTGACTGCATTCAACTGTCGATAATCGATGCATAATCTCATAGAATCATCCTTCTTTTCACAAATAACATCGGAGAACCCCACGGAGAAATACTGGGTCGGATAAATCGTTTGTCCAATAACTCTGGAGTTGAATATTCAACTCATCCAACTCCTTCGGTACCATTCGAAATGGTGCCTCTGATATTGGCGCTGTCCCTGGAATCAACTCAATCGCAAACTCCACTTGCCTTTTAGGAGGCAAGCCCGGAAGCTCTTCTGGAAACACGTTTGGAAACTCTCAACCATAGACACATTTGAGATCTTGTGACTTCTACTGTCGTCAACATTGATCAACTATAGCAAGAAACCCTAACACCCCTGTGCAAGAAGTCGCTGCACCTGTAGTGCGGAGATAACCGATATACCATCATGCCTGATGAAAATCCCAAGAGGGTTGGTCTGGAGGCCGGAAGGTGGCCACCCTCAAATGGCAATCAACTGTGGCATGTGAGGCCGTCAGCCAGTCTATGCCCAAGATGATGTCGAACTCTATCATCTCCAGAACCGATAGGTTCACGGTAAGGATTACCTTACCAAAATCTAGTAGACACCCCTTGATCTCCTGAGTGACCTCTAATATCTCTCCGAAAGGTAAGGACAATGACAGATGTTGTGCCATAAGAGTTGGTAACTGCCAGATCTTGCTCAGAAATATCTGTGATATAAACGAGTATAAATTACCAGTATCTATCAATAACTTTGCGAAAGATACAAAAAGTAAAATGGTACCTTGAAAAATTGATTCGTCGGCCCACTTGCCTCCTCTTGGGTGACTGTGTACACGCGACCCATCTCTAGCGGAGGTGGAGGTAAACCAGGAACAGACGGAGGCAGTGGTGCAGATGCTTCGGTAGACTGGTGATGTTGATAGACTATAAGTTGATAACCATATTAAGGTTGTTGATGAGACTCTGCTGCTGAATGCAGTGACACTGCTGAAGGGTAGGTGTACTCGGGGCCCTGCCCAAACATATAGTATATGTGAACTGGTGGAGGGATGGTTTGCTATGTCCGAGAAGAAGTCTGTGGTCTCCGCCCTCCACACTGAGCTCTAGTCGGACCGGTACGCCCTCCCTACGATGTGGCACTCGGAGCTACATCTTGTGCCTTCTAGGCACAATCACGACTCATGTGTCCGGGCAGCTGGCAGTAATAGCAAATTTCCTGTTCTAGAGTACACTCTGACCTATCATGCTTCTTGGAACCATACTAAGTGCAATGATGTCTAGCGTGTTGGTGCAGGAAGCACCATATCGAACCTGGTTTTGATATTGGCAAAGGATTCAAAGTTAAGTTTATTTGTGATCTAACGTTGTTCACTGAGTGTGCAGAAAAAGCCCTAGCGAAGGAATGCTAGGCACTGGCGAAGGACTGTCAGACTGGACAAAGCCCTAGCGAAGGAATGCTAGGCACTGGCGAAGGACTGCCAGACTAGACAAAGTCCTAGCGAAGGAATGCTAGGCACTGGCGAAGGACTGCCAGAATGGACAAAGTCCTAGCGAAGGAATGCTAGGCACTGGTGAAGGACTGCCAGAATGGACAAAGCCCTAGCAAAGGAATGCTAGGCACTGGCGAAGGGCTGCCAGAAGTAAAGACCTAGCGAAGGGCTGCTAGGCACCAAGCGAAAGGCAGCTTGGTACCTCAAGACCTGGCGAAGGACTGCCGGGCAAAAGTCCAACTGGAGGATCTGGTTGGCACCAGGTAAAACTCTCCCGAGAGGAGTAGGTGAGGACGCGTTCCCCTTGAGGGAACATTAGGCGTCGGTTCGACCTAGGGCTCCATTTTGGAGACCCAAAGTCAGAACCAAGACAGCCAAGGCTGTGTAAAATTAACTTATTAATTGCTGTTTTGGACTAACCCTGGATGCAGGACCGAAGGACTGTGTTTTTGCAGCTCAGAGAGCCTCAAAGAAGTGAGGCAGTAGCTGAGCAGGGCGCCCCGGATGTTTCGGGCGCCCCAAAGTTAACCCAAAGTCAGCAGAGCAAGTAAACGCCCCGCGCGCATCGGGCGCCCCGCGTGTCGAGGGCGCCCACTGTGCCACGCCACTGGCAGCTGCAGCAGCTCACCCTCGCGAAGAAGATGAAGCCTTGACCGGTCAACCCGGGCGCCCCGCGCGCGTCGGGCGCCCCAGTCAAAGGTGATCCCGAAGAAGTAGAGATCAGCCTTGACCAGAGGGCTCGCCGGATCGAAAGCCACGTGGGGGGGTGCCCCGAGCATCCCGGGCGCCCCCAGCCCTATATAAAGGACCCTCGACCCTCTTCTTCAAGCATCAATTCTTCGGACACTTCCACGCTCTTCTGCTCTCGTGCTTTGCTCTAGATACTGCCCAACTCGAGCCGACGACGTCCCGCTGCCCCGAAATCTTCGATCTACTCCGGACGTCGGTAAAAGAAGAGCATAATTCTTATTATATAAGTTTACTGCACTTATTCTGTATTCAATAATTGTAAACTGGTTTACGAACTTATAGAATTGTCCGCAGAAAACGGTCAACGACCGTGGGCCTTGGAGTAGGAGTCGACACAGGCTCCGAACCAAGTAAAACGACCGTGTTAGCATTGTTTTTGTGTCTTATTTCCGCTGCGCACTTACTCTTTTTTAAATCCGAACGATTTGCGACATTCACCCCCCCCCCTCTCTCGCATTTCTCGATCCAACATAGCGGGGGTCTTCCGGTCCTGTTGAGAAGACTGGAAGGGTCCTGTTGAGAAGACTGGAAGGGTCCTGTCGTGGAACGTCTGGACTTCTGAGGTCGTGAGGAAGCCCCAAAAACATCCTGCCCTGGCTGACTTTGACTACCTAGCTTTCGCAAGGTTTGCCGTTATTGTGTCTGCACTGTATCCGAAACTGGTTGTTTGTGTCTCTTCTTACCTTCGAATACTCTCTGTTGAGTCATCTCAATGGTGAGAGCCCACTCTAGCACCCCTAAATAGGAAGTAATTGTTAGCGTTAGCCCTACAGTCAATTATAAGATGATTGTCTAGGGAACATTTTATATCATATTCTATTTAATAAAGGCAAAGTTTGATTATAATATTTATTTCATGATTGTGCCCAATGAATAAGTATAATAATGTCTTTGGGTAGTAGGTTCTGATCTACATTATATCAATTAGTTGAATTGATAGTGAGATATGTAGAGAACACCACCCTTAACTATTCCTAGTCAAGTATTAATATTTAAGAACAATATTAATATGTTAAGACTAGCATGTAGGTCAATTGATGACTTGATCTCACTAGTTATGGATATGAGATATCAAGTTGACACGTGAGTATACATTAGAGAATGTATACTGAATTGACCCACCATGAAAAAGTTTCATGGATCGTTATATGAGTGTCATAAACATTCTCGTGTGACTATTAGTATGAATATTCCTTTGACCTGAAGTCACTATGGTTCCTTACATAAAGAGTTATGTACTTTGGTATCGTCAAACATCACCCGTAACATGGTGGACTATAAAGGCGATCACTAGGTATGTAACAAATTATGCGGAGGGATGTGAGTGACGTAGATGAGATCTATCCCTCCCATATGATGGGAGTGATATCTGTGGGCCCCTTGATCGAGTAGGACTACAAAAATGCATGGTCACTCCTAAATGAGTCAATATGAGATATTGAGTTTATTTGCTTAAGTGAGTCTACTTGGGGATCAAGAAATACAAATATTGACAAAGGGATGACACGATTTATGCCTCATTGATCAATCTAGATATCAAGGATAGAAGGACAAAGTCATACATTATAATTGTCATGGAAATGTTATATCAAATCTCGACATTCTCGTTACTTGGGTAACAATGATACATTGCTAGATGTCACTCATTGTTTATGTATCTAAAGTGGTTTAGATACATTGCCAACGTTACGAGAATCTATTGGGTCACACACAAAGGACACGATGTCTCGGAGATAAGATGATTTTAGTTTGACTAAAATGTGATCCGAAATTTGATTAATTGAGTTGACTCAAATGAATCCAATTGGATTATGGGATTGAGTCCAATTTGAGTTAGACTCATTTAGATTATACTCAACCACTTAATTATAGATAATATTCATTTAAAGGTTTAATGAAATATTATTTAAGAGGAAAACTAAGGGGCATTCTATTCATTAGATGAATAGAATATTAAGGGTCTCAAGGGATACCAAAAGGCTTGGTATTCATTAGGTTTTATTAGTATTAAGATGAAAGGAGCTCAAGGGGCAAAGACCCTTGGTATTCATTGGATGAGTATAAATACCCCCTCCTTGTCAAGGACTAGGAAGAGCATCCCTCTTCTTCCTTTTTCTTCCTCTTTGGCGAAAACTCCCTTGTGGAGGTTCTTGTGGTTTGTGAACTATCCCAAGTTGCTAGCACAACTAAGGTGATTTTTCTCCGAGGCGTAGATCGTGTTCGTGTGGATACTACTAGAGGCACGAACACTTGAATGTATAAAAGATCCGACAAACCAAGGACTAGCGGGATAAGCGAAGGGCACGCTCCAAAGGTATATCGATTAGATAAATCAAACTTCGTACGGATTTTTCGCATGGATCGCTCAAGGGATCTTGTTTTCCACTGTGTTTTTATGTTGTTGTCACATAAAGATCCCTACAATGGTATCAGAGCCACTTGCGAAAGATCGCACAAAGTTTAGCAAAACTTTTATATGTGAAATAGAAGTAGGGCATAATTTTTTTATAGATTGTATAATGTATGAGAATTTGTTTGTTGGGTTTTAGGCCCTTGGATAGTGTGCATGGAATCTATCCGTTGCCGTGTCTCCGGATTAAAATTTCATTAATTGAAATTAATCCGGACACATACGAAACTTCCAAGCGACCGTTTCGTTGTCGTGCTAATGACTTGAGTGATCGCTTGAACAAACTTATTGTTCAAGCAATTCGACTCTTCTAGTCGGTTAGCCGCGGAAAAGGCAACGACGTAAGATCGCCGGTTTTTGTGTTTACAATCGGGGTCCAAGTTAATTAACAAATAACTAACTATATCGACAAGGTAAGAAATAAAGAATAAGAACAAGAATTGAACAAAAACAAAACTTGTACCTCTTGATCTTCTATTGTATGACATCCCTCCTCTAGGACGTCGTGTGGGTGATGATCTACCAAGTGTTGAAGCCGCCTAGACCACTCTTCTCTTCTCTCTTACTTGCGCCAACCTCCAAGAGGAAAGGTCCTCTTCTCCTCTTCTCTTCTTTGCTATCGGCCACCACCACCTTCTCCTTCTTTGTGCCGCCGGCCACCAAGGAGGAATCACCTCCAAGATTGCGTCACCTCTTGAGAAGGAGAAGGAAGAATCAAGAGAAGAGGAAGCTCGCTTCCTTTTCTTTGTTTTGCCGCCGAAACCCTAGGGAGAGGGGCGTCGGCCAAGAGAGAACCAAGGAAAGAAAACCAAGGAAGAGATTAAACCGAAGCTTTATAAACCAAGGAAGTTATTATTTTGGGTCTAGGCTTCATGAGGTATTTATAGGCTACAATAGGGACCATGAGGAGGAGTTGGTTCTTGGCCACCTAACGGATTTTTTTAGCCACAAAAATTTTTCAGCCACAAAAAAGTTTTTGGCTACAAAAATTTTTTAGCCACAAAACCGGATCCATTAATAATGATCCAATCCACTAAAGGATTATTATTGAATTACCTCACCAACCCACATAATAAAATATGGGCTCCAATATATTATTTGTATAAAATTCTCCCCGTGTTTAAGATATCGCATGCCCGTTAATTAATTAATTAATCTGACAATTAATTAATTAACTTCTAACTCCATGAGTAGTATCACTCAACCTTATTATTATGCCGGACCAAGTCCACCTGCAGGGTTTACATGATAAACTTTATGAGCTCCTCAAGGGGACATCATTATCCTAAAATAGGACACGATTTCCTCCTATAATCAACGGCACACCATGAAAATTAATAATATTCTTTCCCAATTTACCGAGCCCATCGATTTAATGAATAAACCTCGCCCACCGGTAAATTAAAGAAATAAATACTAAGTACATGTGCTCATTATTATATCGGGATTAAGAACATGTACAAAATAATATCTTGAGGTCTGATTCAATTATATAGTCAATATAAATTGAATCACCTCAAAATTGGTCCACTCAATACACTCAAAGTATACTAGTGTAACTCTATGGTCAAGACAGACCATATCAAATTACATTACAACCATGTCAATGGTTTGTCCAAGACCTTCTAGGTTGTGAGCCTCTTCTTATACTCTACAAGGGACTGATAACATGATCTTCTGTGTGACACCACTCACTATGTTATCTACAGTGTAAAGTATTAGACAACATGCACACACATATATACAGATATAAAATGCAATCATGATCATGTGATTCTTATTATAAAATGTAGATGTTTATACAAAAAGGTTATGCTCTTAGTATACATCCTAACATTGTCGAGATACAAAAGTTTGTGTTGATCAAACTAGAAGTCCATAGCATCATCATACGAAATACGAAAACGTGCTATGGTCCGATTATACTCAACAAATTTTATAACCTTTGATTTCGGCTCATGAGTATTTTTTTTTACAATCATAATAAAAATTGATGTCCTAAATCTATTGAGTGTGTTTGTTGCCATGGTGCATGGTTATGGCCCTTAGCCCCAATATGATTGTAGTTGTGTGCGCGCGTATGTTGTAATTTATAATACGGCTGCGTGTTGTGCTTTCATCTCTATTTTTCTAATTGTAAAATAGATTTAGACTCGAATGTAACTCGAGTTTTCTTTATTTTGTAATGTATAAAATGAGAAGTGGAAAGTTTATTGGAGGATGAAGTTACAACAAGGATGCCTACAACACATGACGACCTGAAGAAGCACTTAGAGAAGATGTTATCCCTAGGTTGACCATTCGATCTTCTCATTGGCTTGAGAGGATTGTAGTATATGGGTCATAACCATGTCACGATTATTACTTATATTATTACTTGTATAGGATGCATATTTAGATGATAAGTTTATCTTAATTAAATCAACTCGATATGCTTATTAAAGTTTGGTACTCACTACTACCTCGATCATTTGTTGTTGTGTTCGTCAAAGCAAAGTGACACATTTTATCTTGGTAGAGTGTTAATGGACAATTGTGATGCCCCACTATTGTACTTTAGGTTGCACTTAACTAAGTTACCTTAATTGGATGGAGAACTTAGAGGCATATCCCAAAGGTTGGGAAAGTTGGGTTGAAGTACAATTATACTAAGTCTTAGACGATTAGCTAAAATTAACTCAAGATGATATATAATGTGGATCTTGACATTTTGTTTACAAGAGTTGCATAAGATGTAATTGGTAAATGTTGCCTACCTAATCATACTAAATCTTGGGCGATTAGCCAAAGCTAACTCAAGGTAAGGTATAATGTGGATCTTGTCTAACATGAATGTTAACGCTATTAGGTTGGGGCTAGTAGTTTGGGCAAATTGTATTTGCCTACATCCATGACTAGCCCCTACCAAAAGCTTTATAATTCAGTGGGAACATCATTTAATTAAAGGCCTAATTAAATAATTTTGATATGATACTCATTTATGTATTTTTTATATTGTAGATCACCATGTCGTCAACTATGTCGAATACTCTCTCTTTGCGATCTGGCCTTGAGAAGGACAAGCTCAATTAAGCAAATTTCTTAGACTGGTACAGAAACTTGAGAATCATCCTTAAGCAAGAATGAAAATTATACATCCTAGAGCAACCTCTTCCTGAATCACCCGCTGCTACCGCTACCCTTGCTAAAAAGGATTCTTACAAGAAGCATCAAGATGATGTATTGGATGCTCACCACCATGAACTCTAAGCTTCAAAAGAAACAAGAGAACATGGATACATATGATATGATTGAGCACCTTAAATAATTATATTAAGGGCAAGCTAGGCACGAGCAGTTTGAGGTGTCCAAGTCCCTATTTGCATGCATGGTGCAAGAAGGAACTCCTGTAGAAACTCACGTACTCAAAATGATTGAGTATGTTGAGAACCTTGAAAGACTAGGATTTCCACTGAGCCAAGAATTGGACACTGACCTAATCCAGCAATCGTTGCCAGAAGGGTATAGTCAATTTGTCATGAACTACAATATGAATAAAATTGACAAACCATTGCCTGAAATGCTTAGCATGTTGAGAACTGTTGAGACAAATCTCAAGAAGACTAAGCCTAGTACCGTACTAATGGTACAAAAGGGCAGAGGAAAATGGAAGCCCAAAGGCAAGGGTAAGACCCAAGGCAAAGACAAGTCCAAGTCTACTACATTGAAACCCAAAGGCGGGGTGGCCAAGGAAGGGACCTGCTTCCATTGTGGTGAGACTGGACATTGGAAACGGAATTTGCAAACTCTACCTGGAGGAAGTAAAGAAGAAAAGAAGTAAGACTCTGCCTCAGGTATTTTTGTTATAGAAGTCAATCTATCTATTTCTTCTTTATGGGTATTAGATATCGGTTGCGCATTTCACATTTATACTAATGTGCAGGGCCTCACTAGGACTAGATCATTGACAACGGACAAAGTGGGCCTACGAGTAGGCAATGGCGCAAGAGTTACTGCTATAGATGTAGGAACATATTTCTTATATTTGCCCACAGACTTATTTTAGAACTAGATGAGTGTTATTTTGTACCTGCATTAACTAAGAACATAATCTTCGTTTCTTGTTTAGACAAGAAAGGTTTTTCATTTATAATAATGGATAAATGTTGTTCTATATCACTAAATGATATGTTCTATTATAATGCACCACTTATAAATGGACTCTATGCTCTAGACTTAGAAAACTCAATCTATAACATAAATACAAAAATGGTTCAAACCGAATGAATTGAACCAAACATATCTCTGGCATTGTTTCTTGGGTCACATAAATGAGAGTCGCATATCATAGCTTGATAAGGATGGACTTCTGGACTCATTTAATTTTGAATCATATGAGGTATGCAAATCTTGTCTTCTGGGCAAGATGACCAAGACTCCTTTTAGTGGACATGGAGAAAGAGCTACTAACTTGCTAGGACTCATATATACTGATGTTTATAGCCCTTTCAATGCAACAGCTAGAGGAGGCTATCAGTACTTCATTACTTTTACTAATGATGTCAGTAGATACGACTATGTATATATCTTAAAACATAAGTCAGAATTCTTTAAAAATTCAAAGAATTCTTTAAAAATTCAAAGAATTCAAGAGTGAAGTACAAAACCAACTTAGCAAGAGTATTAAGATGCTTCAATCAAATCGAGATGGTGAATATCTTAGCCAAGAGTTTCGCAACCATCTAGCTGAGTGTGGGATCATATCCCAACTCACTCCACATGGAACACCACAATGGAATGGTGTATCTGAGAGGAGGAACCGTACTCTATTAGATATGGTATGATCTATGATGAGTCAGACAGATCTTCTTACTTCCTTCTGGGGTTTTGCTCTAGAGACAGCTATTTCATCATTAATCGAGTTATATCAAAAGTCGTCATAAAGATATCATATATGATATGGACTGGGAAGAGTCCCAAGATGTTTTTTATGAAGATTTGGAATTGTGAGACTTACGTTCGGTGTTAAGTCTCAGACAAGCTAGGACCTAAATCAGATAAGTGCAATTTTGTAGGATATCCAAGGATACAAAGGGATATTACTTCTATAATCCCACACAAGGCAAAGTGTTTGTTGCTAGAAATGATATTTTTCTAGAATGAGTTTATTTCTAAAAGAATTAGTGAGAGTAAAATTCATCTTGATGAAGTTCAAGATATAGAAAATAACACTGAGACCTTGATAAAAATTGAACAGACACCACAAAGTATTGTGGATCATGAGTTTGTTGCACATGAAGTTGTGGAGCATCAACCTGTTCAAGTAGACCAATCTCTTCGCAGATTTGATCAGATACGTCATCAGTCTGAGAGATATTCATTTCTCTTGTCTGACCATGATAATATTATGCTTGTTGAGTTGAATGAGCCTACATCCTATCAGGAAACTGTGATGAGCCCAAATTCTGAAAAATAGCTAGAGACCATGAGGTCCGAAATGGAATCCATATACACTAACCAAGTATGGACTTTAGTTGATCCACCTGAGGGGATCAAACCCATTGGGTGTAAGTGGGTCTTTAAGAGAATGACTGACATGGATGGTCTTATGCATACCTATAAAGTGTGATTGATAGCTAAAGACTTCAAGTAGATTAATGGTATAGACTATGATGAAACCTTTTCACTAATTGCAATGCTTAAGTCTATTTGGATCATGCTTGCCATTGCAGCTTACCATGATTATGAGATTTAACAAATGGATGTCAAAATCGCATTCCTAAATGGGAATCTACTCGAGGATATGTACATAACACAACCTGAGTGATTTGTAGATCCAAAGAATGCTGGAAGGTATGTTAGCTACAAAGGTCCATTTATAAACTAAAGCAAGCTTCTCGAAGCTAGAATCTTCGATTCAATGATGTAATCAAAGTGTTTGGTTTCATCAAGAATGAATATGAACCTTGTGTCTACAAGAGGGTTACTGGGAGCACAGTTATCTTCCTGATCTTGTATGTAGATGACATACTACTCATTGGAAACGATATCCCTTCATTATAGTCTGTGAAGACATGGCTTGGGAATTGTTTCTCAATGAAGGACTTAGGTGAAACAACCCACATTTTAGGCATCAAGATCTATAGGGATAGATTAAAAGATTGTTTGGCCTAAGTTAGAGTACATACATTGACAAGGTGCTCAAACGTTTTGCCATGTAGAATTCTAAGAAAGAATTTCTGCTGATGTCACATGGTGTGTCTTTCGAAGACTCAATGCCCCTCTTCTAAGGAGGAGAGAGATCGCATAGATCAGATCCCTTATGCATCTGTTATAGGGTCTATCATGTACGTCATGCTATGTACTCATCTAGATGTCTCCTATGCATCGAGTATGACGAGCAAACACCAGTCAGATTCAGGTGAAAGTCATTGGAAAGCCTTCAAGAATATTCTTAAGTACTTACGAAGGATAGAAGAATATTTCTTGATATTTGGAGGCGATGAGGAGCTAGATGTAAAGAGTTATAGTAATGAAAGTTTCCAAACTTATAGGGATGATTCCAGATCATAGTCAGGGTATGTATTTTGCTTGAATGGTGACTCTGTGACTTGGAAGAGTTCGAAGCAAGACACGGTCGCTGATTCTACAACAGAAGTAGAATATATTGTTGTGTTTGACGCAACAAAGGAGGTTGTTTGGATCTACAAGTTTATTGTAGAGTTTGGTGTGGTTCCTAGCATAGTGGACCCAATAGACCTCTATTGTGACAACAATGAGGCTATTGCACAGGCTATGGAACCACGCTCTTATCAGCGGTCCAAACACATACTACAGTGTTTCCATCTCATTAGAGAAATCATTGATAGAGGAGATGTGAGGATATGCAGAGTACCGACAGACGCTAATATCGTGGATCCTTTGACCAAGGTTTTGATACAAAGAAAGCATGATGGTCACACTAGATCACTAGGTATTCGATATTTAGTGATTGACACTAGTGCTAGTGGGAGATTGTTAGTGTTAGCCTTAGATCCAATTATAAGATGATTGTCTAGGGAACATTTTGTATCATATTCTATTTAATAAAGACAAAGTTTGATTATTATATTTATTTTGTGATTGTGCCCAATGAATAAGTATAATAATGTCCTTAGTTACTATGTTCTAATCTATATTATATCAATTAGTTGAATTGATAGTGAGATGATGTAGAAAATACTACCATTAACTATTTCTAGTCAAGTATTAATATTCAAGGATAATATTAATACGTTAAGACTAGCATGTAAATCAATTGATAACTTGATCTCACAAGTCATGGATATGAGATATCAAATTGATACATGAGTATACATTAGAGAATGTGTACTGAATTGACTCGCCATGAGAAAGTTTCATGGATCGTTATATGAATATCATAAACTTTCTCATGCGACTATTAGTATGAATAGTCCTTAGACCTGAAGTCACTACGGTTCCCTATATAAGGAGTTATGTACTTTGGTATCGTCAAATGTCACCCGTAACAGGGTAGACTATAAAGGCGATCACTGGGTATGTAACAAATTATGTGGAGGGATGTGAGTGAAGTAGATGAGATCTATCCCTCCTATATGACGGGAGTGATATCTATAGGCTCATTGATCAAGTATGACTACAAAAATACATGGTCATGCTCAAATGAGTCATTATGAGATATTGAGCTCATTTTCTTAAGTGAGTCTACTTGGGGATCAAGAAACACAAAGATTGATAAGAGGATGATACAGTCTATACTTCATTAATCAATCTAGATATCAAGGATAGAAGGACAAAGTCATACATTATAATAGTCACGAAAATGTTATGTCAAATCTCGACATTCTCGTCACTTGGTTAGCAATGATGCATTACTATATGTCGCTCATTGTTTAACTAAAGTGGTTTAGATACATTGCCAACGTTACGAGAACCTATTGTTGAAGTAATCTAGGTACCTTGGGTTTTGATGTTTGGGCAAAGGTTTAAGTTAGGTTTATTGTTCTATTTGATATGCATGGTGAGTATGCAGGATACAGGTACAATGAGGGAAGTCCAAGTGGTATCTTGGCAAAGGAGAAAAGTTCAAGTTGCATCTTGGTAAAGGAAGACCCAACAACAAGGACCGAGGCCGAAGAAAGCTCCAGAAGGCAAGGCGTGAAGGATGGAGAGACATCCGAGGAACGCAAGGCTGATGGAGGAGGCTAGAAGGCTAGGTTTAGGTTGGTCGGGTGAGGGCGAGTGCTGAGTGATTGTACTCGGGGTTGAAACCCTAGGTTTAGGGTTTGATCAGTCGACTGATGCTTGGATCAGTCGACTGGTAAGGGTCACAGAAAGATCAGTCGGCTGTTGCATGTAGCAGTCGACTGGTGTCGGCTGGAATTCGAACGTTAGACTGTAACGTTCGAATCCAAGGTGGACCAATCGACCGGTGTTGGCACCAGTCGACTGGTAATGGTTGTTTCAGCTGTGAGCTCTATTTAAGAGAGCTCGGTTTGGTTGGGCAAAGGTTGACGAAATAAGCTTGGGTAAAGCTTATTAGTAGTCTCCAAGTGCTCAGGTGATGTCGGGAATTTATGGCGAGGTTTCTCCACCCACAAGGAGCGACGCGAGCTAGCCGGAGGCTTTTCGGGGAGTCATCCACCGACGGATCGGGATCGTCCACCTTACGGATAGCCGTGGAGTAGGAGTTTTATCTCCGAACCACGTTAAATTGGTTTGTCTTCCTTTATGTTAGTTTAGTTTGTTTTGTATTCCGTTGCACACTAACACGTGTAGGAAGAATCGACGAATCAAGTGGGTGATCGGTTATTCACCCCCTCTAACCGTACGCACCGGTCCCAACAAGTGGTATCAGAGCCGGGGTCGCTCTTGTTGGAATAACCGCCAAAGAGCAAATGTGCTAGAGGAAGATGGATTCAGAAGGTCCGCTTGGATGGGATACTCAGATCCCACCTCCATATGATCGAGATGACTTCGATTATTGGAGGAAGTGGTTGGAGATGTGGTTCCAAATGGATTGGGACCATTGGACCACATTGGAGGTTTCATTTGAAGCTCCAACGGACAAGAAGGGAAAACACCTCCGACCTCGGTATTGGACCAAAGATCAAAAGGAGGAAGCGGAGGCGGATAAGGAGGTAACTAGAATTGTGTTAAATTTATTACCTCCATATATTGCATCACATGTAGGAGAATACAAGAATACATATGAGCTATGGAGAAAGGTGATAGGTCTACATGAAAATTCGACACAAGGACAAGGAGAAGAGGAGCCTAAGGAAAATGGGTCATTGGTCCAAGAGAAGGAGAAGGACCAATCGGAAGTTGAATCAAGTTCAACATCCGAAGAGGAGGAGAAAGTGGAATTGTCCACATCCTCAGGTGAGGAAGAAATAGAAGACTATGGAGTGTGCCAAAAAGTTTGGAGATGGATTTGAGTCTCAATCCTTAGGTTTTGGCACAATGGGTGTATGTGTCATGCATGAAAATTGATCTTTGATGTATAGATGTCATATAAATGTTAGGGATGCATTGTGATTTGGTATGGGCAGATACATCAAGAGGAGATCAAAACTAAGACTTTAGGTCAAGGTTCAATTGAACCATCTAGATAGTTTTGAGTTTTGTGGCAATCTTGGGATTGATGATAGATACATTTTTTAATGTATTTTTCCCAAGTAGGCACGGGTACCACAAACCTCTCCATAAAATTTGGAAATTTTTGGAGATTTATGAAATTTCTGGTGTATTTCTGAAATTGGGTCAGAAATGTTGAAAATACTATTTTCAAAGTACTAGTCGACTAATACAGGGGGCAGTCGACTGGTAACAGTATTTTTAGAGAGCGACTAGCTACGGTATGATTTTCGATGGGGATCAGTCAACTGGTAACTATCTTAGTCGACTGATACAGACTGAAATTGTTTTTCAGCAGTCGAAAAATATCCAAATGATATAAAACAATTGTATAATCTTATGGAGTTAATACACTTTGTTTATGATCATTAGAGGTTAAAGAATCCAATAATTGGGATATTATTGGAGATCTTTTTGATGTGTGGCAAAGGGGGAGATGTGTTGGGTTTAAGTGGGAAACCAACACACCTTTGCAAGAAATCCAAGCTCAAGGGGGAGCTTAGCTGAAGGAGGAGTATTTGTTGGCAAAGGGGGAGAAGTACCTTTGCAAGGAAAACTTACTCAAGGGGGAGTTTAGGTAAAGGGGGAGCCTAAGGTTAGGCTCCATGATTTATTTGCTTTGTTGTTGTTTCCCTAACTTAAACGGGTTGCCAAATATCAAAAAGGGGAAGATTGTTGAAGCAATCTAGGTACCTTGGGTTTTGATGTTTGGGCAAATATTTAAGTTAGGTTTATTGTTGCATTTGATATGCATGGTGAGTATGCAGGATACAGGTACAATGAGGGAAGTCCAAGTGGCATCTTGGCAAAGGAAAAAAAATCCAAAGTGGCATCTTAGCAAAGGAAGACCCAACAACAAGGATCGAGGCCGAAGGAAGCTCTAGAAGGCAAGGCGTGAAGGATGGAGAGGCATCTGAGGGACGCAAGGCTGATGGAGGAGGCTAGAAGGCTAGGTTTAGGTTGGTTGGGTGAGGGCGAGTGCAGAGTGATTGTACTCGGGGCTGAAACCCTAGGTTTAGGGTTTGATCAGTCGACTGGTAAGGGTCACAGAAAGATCAGTCGACTGCTGCATTTAGCAGTCGACTGGTGTCGGTTGGAATTCGAACGTTGGGTTGTAACGTTCGAATCCAAGGTGGACCAGTCAACTGGTGTTGGCACTAGTAGACTGGTAACGGCTGTTTCAGCTGTGAGCTATATTTAAGAGAGCTCGGTTTGGCTAGCTAAAGATTGACGAAATAAGCTAGGGTAAAACTTATTAGTAATCTCCAAGTGCTCAGGTGCTGTTGGGAGTTTGTGGCGAGGTTTCTCCACCCACAAGGAGCGACGCGAGCTAGCCGGAGGCTTTCCGGGGAGTCATCCATCGACGGATCGGGAGCGTCCACCTTACGGACAGTCGTGGAGTAGGAGTTTTATCTCCGAACCACGTTAAATTGGTTTGTCTTCCTTTGTGTTAGTTTAATTTGTTTTGTATTCCGTTGTGCACTAACACGTGTAGGAAGAATCGGCGAATCAAGTAGGTGATCGGCTATTCACCCCCCTCTAGCCGTACGCACCGGTCCCGACACCTATTAGGTCACACACAAAGGACACGATGTCTCGAAGATAAGATGATTTTAGTTTAACTAAAATGTGATTCAAAATTGGATTAATTGAGTTAGACTCAAATGAATCTAATTGGATTATGAAATTGAGTCCAATTTGAGTTAGACTCATTTGGATTAGACTCAATCACTTAATTATGAATAATATTCATTAAAAGATTTAATGAAATATTATTTAAGAGGAAAGCTAAGGGGTATTCTATTCATTAGATGAATAGAATATTAAGAGTCTCAAGGAATACCAAGAGACTTGGTATTCATTGGGTTTTATTAGCATTAAGATGAAAGGAGCTTAAGGGGCAAAGACCCTTGGTATTCATTGGATGAGTATAAATACCCCCTTTGTCAAAGACTAGGAAGAGCATCCCTCTTCTTTCTTTTTCTTCCTCCTTGGCCAAAACTCCCTAGTGGAGATTCTTGTGGTTTGTGAACCATCCCAAGTTGCTAGCACAACTAAGATGGTTTTCCTCCAAGGTGTAGAACGTATTCGTGTCGATACTGCTAAAGGCACGGACACTTGAACGTGCAAGAGATTCGGTGAACTAAGGACTAACGGGATATGCGAAGGGTACGCTCCAAAGGTATATCTATTAGATAGATCAAACTTCGTACGGATTTTTTGCATGGATCACTTAAGGGATCTTTTTTCCGCTGCATTTTTTTATGTTGTTGTCACATAAAGATCCCTACAGTAATGTCACATGAGGACACTCGGATCTGAATATACACGACTAATCCTTGAGTAAAGTGCATCATCTACTGTGAGTCGTCTGCAACCATCTGAGGGCAGTACTTAGCCAGACAGTTGAATTCTGCATCGTACTCTAGAACAGACCGGTCTCCCTACTGGAGACTTAAAAACTCCTATCGCCAGATCATCTGGAACGTGGCTGGAAAGTACTTCTTCTCAAATTCCTCTCTGAACAAATCCCAAGTGATCGGCTACTCGCTAAAAATGGTCTGTTGTGCCATCCACCAAGTTGACACTCGGACACGCAGATGGTAGGCCGCTAGCTCGGCCTTCTCCCAATCGGAGCATGACATATATCGAACGGTGCTCACCAGGGTCTCAAGACAGGACCGAGGTGCGCATGTGTCGGGTCCCCCGTGGAATAGGGTGAATCGGTCCTTCATGGACTTAGCTAAAGTCGAGATCCGTGACATGCCCATAGGGGCCATAGGTACCACAAGCGGTGTTGCTGGATAAACCGATTGTACTGCTCTGGGTACTGACTGCATTGGATGTGCTCATGGATACACTGGCTGAACTGTCAGAGGTGCAGGTGGTGCGGGAAGTGATACTGGCTGTGCAGGTGGGACTACTGGTTGTATAGACTGAAGTAGCTATTGAATAGTTTGAAGTACTAGTTGAATGGACTGCGGTGCTGACTGCATGGCTGGAAGTACCATAGTGGGTGATGCTGGTGGTACCTCTGGCAGTGCTACGGTAGGTTCCACCGGGGGTGCCACTGGGAGCGCTGTTAGAAATGGTGGAGGAACCCGCGGTGATGGAGGTCCCTGATCACCCCGTATCTCTGGAGGAGTTTGTCCTCGACGGCCAAGCTCAACCCTGGGTCGACTCCTCGGAGACCCCGCCTCCGCTCTAATGGTCACAGCTATCTCAGGCTTTCGAATCGTCCTACATGGTGGTCGCCCCGGACCAACATGTCGACGGAGCCGGGTCAGCTCAATACGACGGGGCATATCTGTATAGATATGACTCAATGTCAATAAGGTTATTCCTATATCTACTAACAAGTCTTGCCATTTTCTTTCGGTCGCCTGAAGATGTCCCATCACCATCATGTTCCAAATACATCCACGTCGAGAAAATGATTTTGACATAAAATTCGAAAACGACCACAAACCCCCAAGGTATCTCGCAACTTGGGATTTGATACCAAATAAATTGTCATGTCCCGAGGAGTCGCTCGTCCGATACAGACCGAACTGCTTCTCCCTCGACCCGGTGGACAATTCGAATTCCTTAATACCAAAACCTTCTCAGCCACCTGTACCACAACCAATAGGGTTGGATCAAGTGAACAAAACAAAAAGAAGACGATGACACATCAAGGAAAGTCACGTATCGGTACAACTTACGATGAACAACAAAGATGTAGGCCTCTATGGCACACAAAAATACAATTCACCATCGTCATGCAAGGTAACACGACAAATTAGAAATACAGATATAGAAATGGAAAATAAAGGAAAAGTACCAACATGTACCAACATCAATACAAGTAAAACAACGCATTCGCCTCAACACAAGTGAACTGGAACAGGTTGTCGTGCACTCCAGTCGATTATCCTGAAAGGAAGAAAAACAGGGCTAACAAGGTGAGTCCAAGAACTCAGCGGATACAAACTAGTATGCACAGAAAACTAAGCTAGCAATAAGTCACAAGCTGCTACAAACTCAAGTGCAATAATAGAAAATGCATAATTGTATCACTGTAAAAATAATACATACATGTGTCTATCTAATTCCGAGAGTATGCAGACCAATATAACCTTAATGGCCCTCCGCGGCCAAAACCGTGGCATACGAGAGAGCACAAGATCCCCGAAGCTCGTGTAACACAAGCTAATGCAAGATCATAACGGCTTGTATCATACGAGTAATACAAGATCATCAGATCCTATGTACACATACCTCTTGAATGTGCATGTCAAACAAATACAATAATCAAATGCAGCAAGCACAACTACATGCAGTAATGCATAGTATGCACATGATGCAGCATGGGTCGCCCCTCCACGCCAATCGGCCACCATCGCATCTATGCGAAATCGAGTGGGTAAGGTTCTGACCGTGACATCCTTCTACCTAGATGGCAACCATCGCGTATAAAGCGAAACCGAATGGGCAGGATCTCTGACACCGAACGTACTCCGCCCCAGGTCGTGAAGGGAAAGTAACGCTCTCAACCCCTCACAATCTCTAGAAGAGTAGGGGACCTATCGCAACACCGCGGCCTATAATCCACTAACGAAGAGTGGAACTAGGACTACACAACAGGGCAATCTAGCAAATCTAACGACCCGTCTCAACCTCCAGGAAGTTAAGGGTCGCCTACATATGCCCCTACACCAGTAGCATGTCTGACGACTCGTCTCAACCTCCAGGGAACCATGGGTCGCCTACATATGCTACGTGCAAAGATGATGCATGTCACTATCTCATGCATCACCCATTATCTAATCCTACTATCATCAACATGAAATGCAGTAGTCCAGGTAATATTTATGCACCATATCCTAATCCTAGTCCGAGGTATAAAGCGTGTTGTTCGTAATCCGATACACACAGTAATATAGAATAGTAAAGTAGTAAACTTAATCAGATAACAAGTATCAAATATAATCATACAGGAACAAAAATAGCATGTATCCTTACTGTTATTCATATCTAACTATGCATAAAAGTTTGACTATATCTAATAAAGATAAGTCAAAGGTATCCACCTTCGATATAGTAGTCTGAAAGCGTTGAGAACTCTCATCCAAAATAATATCCACAAGGAACTAACCAAATCAAACTCTGCATCAAAGAGAATAATTATTTAGTTATTTACATAATTAGCAATGAGCTAAACTAATTAATCAAATCGTCTTGGGAATAATCCTAGTTACTCCAAGTTATACGGCTTAGGTTCAATTTAGGTTTGACTTCCACCCAACCCAAGATCCAACTCACCTTAACAAGCTTACGACAACACAGAAGAAAAGAAAGAGACCTCCACCCACAACCAAAACTAATTCCAATAGTAGATTTCATTGAAGCTTACAACTTCATCACACCATCAACAAACTCTAGAACTCAACCATCCCTAAGGATAACTCACGGGTAGAATTCTCTTCCAAAATAGGGCAACAAAACAATACCAAACAGAACCGCCCTAAATCGAGATTGTTCTCTGCTCAACCTAATCGCAGATCACTGCAAAAGCAAATCAAAATAAACTTAAAACTCCCAAGAGATAGATCACGCACAGCAATAGCACAAAGGGAAACTCCAAAGTACAAAGGGAAGCAACCAATCACAAATCTGGATCACAATCATCTAGAACAGAACGATAGGGAAATGCAACATCGGTCCAAAATTCTCCAATTCAAAAGTGGCACACGGCCAAGAATTGCCCAAGAGCAGAAACTAAGGTAAATTCATCGAAACCAAAACCAACGAATCATGATCTACTCAGCTTGCTTATGCAACACAGAACTAGCTAACTCCAATCAATGGGATCACGATAGGAGAAAGGAAAACCCATTGGAAACCAAAATCGATCAGGTTCTAAACAAAACCAGCAGATCCTTACCTAGAACCCGCGTTGGCAGAAAACACTGCTCCAATCTGACAAGAACAAGCTCAGCAGGAAGATCAACCATGATCATCCCCATCTCTGAGCTAAGCCCTTTCCCCAAACCCTAGATCATCAGAGAATGCCCAAGAAGCAACCATGGTTAGGGGAGATCGAATCCAAACCATTCACAAGAACCTTATAGCGATTGGAAAAGGGAAAAATAAGCAACACAACAACCTCAACTCACCTTCAATATGCTTGGAGTGGAGATCAGTTCGAGCTCGAGAGGAATGAGACGACTACAGGCGATCGCGTGCTCTGAGACACAACTCTCTGCTCGAATCAAAATCGCCGAGGAAAGGAAAATGAAAACGTCGAGCAAAACAGGAGGAGAGGAGGCCCCCTTAAGTTTAGCAAACCCCCAGCCGACCCTTAATTTAGACCTCTTTAGCCTTTTAGCCCTTCGAGTTTCCGTATTTTACAGCTAACCCGTCCCAAAGCCAACACAGAGAATATAAATCACGGAGACTACTAGTCCGGATGTTATGGCTAACGCGTGGAAAAGATGGGCACACTGACTTTGTCAGATTTTAACCTCCAAATCTCAAAATAATAATACTCATACATTAACTATTAATCTATCCCATGGGAACCATCTCCACCCCTTCCACAGTATGACAGGAGGATGAATATCTAATGAAAGGATCGTGTGGAATCATTAGAGCTACTTAGAAATAAGACTTTAGGCATTACTATTTTGTGTTTCATTTAGAGTTGCGGTGTAGTTGTCACTATCCAGTAGTCAATGACTATTTAGTATTTTTTATAGTATTGTATGCATTTGTATATTTTCTTAGTGTTGACAATTTACGAAAATTAATTATGACATTGAGTGTGTTCATTTATACGGTAACATAATCTATTGTTTATGATATTGAGTATGCATAGGTGTTATAGATTCCTAGTGAAGACTTTCTCATCAATGCATTTACATCACAAGCTCTCATACAAACATGGCATAATAATACAAAATTTCTCATTCTCAAAAGCTCATTCAGAAGGAAATGTTAATCCGTATAATTTACATGTAAGCCGAGGAACAAAGAAACCTAATCAAATTAGTGGGGAAAAGCAAGGTGGCGTAAGGGAACCAACTTTAACAGGAGCAAGTCGCCTCGAGCAATGACTTGAATAGGTTGTCAGCTAAAGTTAATGGTTAGAAGTTGCAGGGGCCTCCGTTTTTTTTATTTTTAATTTTCTTCTACCAGAAGTGTTACCTACACTTTATTAGTTAGATCAAGTGGTGTGCATGTAAAATAGCCCGTCAGGTGATCCCAGCCATGCACCCATGCTATGGTTGGACATACAGGGATCCTCGGTAAAGCATGTCACTGAATCCTGCAAATCTGCAGTAAGGATCGACAATCTTAAGTTACTACATTGATTAGGCTAAAACATCTCAAATTGAAATGTCATACAAAAGCTATTACCAGTTTTCGGCCAGCAAATGGATGTAAGTTTGGAATTTGATACTTTTTCTCCGAATACAAGTTCCCCGCTCTTGATGCTCCAAATACGCAAAAAGGAATCCTCCCCACCTGGTATGGATTTCTTAGAAACTGATCTGCTAACAAGGGCATTAAAATATGCACCAATAACCAAACTAAAATGAAATTCACCTGAGACAACTAGTGTTTCAGATGGGTTCACGCCGAGTTGCAAATGAGTGTAAGAATTCGCATGTCCAGCATAGGATTGAACAGCTCCTTTTTTAAGTAGGCGGCGGTCATACAGGTTGATCTGTATTGGTAAAAAAAGAAAGGACCAAAAGAACGATATAATGGTTAGAAGTAACCATGAATCAAGAACAGTTGCAGCAAATATATTCACATTTTTTTTTATGAAAAAAAGAAAGAATACAAAAACTCACAGATCCGTCCAAGGAGCTTGCCAGGAAATATTGATCATCTGACTGAAGTGCCACCAAACTGCCAGTTAATATATGTCACAAATAACAGTGAAGAGAGAAATATGCAAAGTTGCAAACTGGTATTAAGAGGAAAGAAAGGACACCTGCAAACAGCTTTGGGCATGTGGACAACATCAGTTGAGTTCAAATGTCTACCTGACTGCAAGAACCCAGCATATCCTTAAACGTTATTTTGACAAACATACAGGTCAAAAGGAACTAAAGAAAATTTGTATACACCTCATAGTTCTAGCAAAGATGCACAGGTACAAAAAAAAACAAATTTGACAATGATGTGCTGCTACCTATGCTGATTTAAATTACCTTATAATTTTGGTTGCCAGAGCTTTTCTCATTTCTGAATGGATGAACACGAACTTTTGTGTCATAATTCAACCTTCTAGGATACCCAAATGCATGTTCAGGAACTCGTGATTGCTTTTGCCGGATATCAATTGAACTAATTACTCCATTTCTATGTCCAGATAAAACAACGTTTCCCTGTACCAAGCAAATGAAATTGGTAATTTTTTAATTGTATGAGGCAGTGACTATGTTAAAGCGAAATGCAATATATAATGGATGCAGAAACTATAAGACTCCATGAACATTAATTTATATACATGATTAATGAGATACAATTCATAATACACAGCTCAAGCAGCTAAAGAAAACTGTTCTTATTTCAACTTGTTACTTTACCCACTTCTTCATTTTCCCTTCCCAATTCATTGACCTACAAAAACAAGCCATAAGCTCCTGTATCATTCTAAGTTTTATCTCCCTCACCAGTGGCGGGTAAACAACACTGAACTTGGCCTAATCCAGAAAGATTCAATTTAGCTGGAGATGTTTTCCAAAATTACTGAGACTGACATACCAAGACTTGAAAGAATTGCCAGTATGTTAGGCATAACTTCAACCAATAATTTTAAAATTTCAACGTATTCCTAAAATACTACATCTTTAATAACATGTCACCGAGAATTACATGCTAGAAATATTTAGTATGATTTGAAGTGCATGTCATGTCAGCATACCCAATTGTATGTCCCTACTTAGTTGTCAACACAAATAATAAATGAATCACTTGAGTTCTAACAAACACCTTCCGTCTTCTCAATGTTCCTACTATTGGAAAAAGTGTACAAGGATAGTAAGTACTTGAAAAATCAACATGGATTGTAGAATGATTTGCCTATATAAAAGAAATTTACAAATGTAAAACTGGGCAAGTAATATTGAAACTGAAATAAATCAAATGGCATAAGTTATAATAGTTCTTTTGTCCTATTATTATATATACTTAGCGATCAAACATTAGAAGGGGAGCCTTGGCGATCAAACATTAAAGTTGCTATTGTGAGACCTAAAGGTCACAGGTTCAAGTCACAAAAATAACCTCTTGCAAAGCAAGGTAAGGGTTTAAAGTTTAGAGTTTAGGGTTTTAGGGATCAAACATTCACATCAATGTGATCAAACTTTTATTGCTTTACACTTTACACACTTAAATATCCATACTTCTCTTTATAGTTCATGGCTTGCTTTCCGAGAAAGATGCATGGCAAAATCTTAATCATTGATTATAAAATATTGAATGGTCATTCTTGTGGAGTTGTGTCCCTCACCATCCCATGTCAGATCATTGTTCCCACCCATCTCCAATTGTCCCGACTCCTGCACACTCACATCCCACCCTATCTCCCCACCTCCTGCTGCCCCATAACAACACATTACACCCTTCACATTCCTCTTCTAAACCCTAATCCTGAAGCTACCTTCGCCATTGTTGCTTAGCTCTTTCAATGCCTCTACAGCAATGAATTGCCACTCTTGCCATCAAAGAAATCATGCAAGAGTAACATCCCAACCTGAAATCCATGAGGTATCTCACAGGTTCAGTCAGTGACTGAGTCATGGTATATTTATTCCACTTCTTTTTAAATATATGATTTCTCTAAAATGTGGGCTTTTCATTTGCTCTGATTTCTCTAGCTTTGGTTACTCAGTTCATGAAGATGAAGTTTAGTGCTAGCCGCTAGGGCAAGCCAACAAATTGATTTTCTTATTGGACCAAAGTTTAGAACTTATAAAACTTAAGCCCAACATAAAAGGAAGGTTACATTTCAGTTTTTTTTTTAAAAAAAAATTGGGCTTCAAATTTAAAAGCCCAAAAAGGGCAACTTGGTGCATGAAGCTCCTGCCTTGCGGGGTCCTAGGGAAGGGTCTATTGTACGTAGCCTTATCCTACTTTGTAAGAGATTATTTCTAGGACTCGAAGCCGTGACCTTTTAAGTCACAAGGCGGCAACTTTACCATTGCGCCAAGGCTCCCCTTCCTTTAAATTTAAAAAAAAAAATAGCCCAAACTAACAAAAATAAAAACCTACACTATTTCCGCCGCGCCTAGACAATTCAACCGATAAGTAGGCACCTAGGGTTACCTAATCCTGCCTAGGCGCTAAGGCCGCTTAGGCTAGCCAACTAGGATGTTTTCGGTGTGGCTGGCTGGTGTCTAACGCCTAGGCCATTTTTAGAACTTTGATGGGTAGTTAAGTTTTCTTCATGGATGACCTTACAATCTTTACAAATATTTCCATCTTTCTTTCTAACCATAAGAAAGTCAATTTACGATTTATTTTCCACTTTTGAATGTGACTAAGTATTCTCTTTTCTTAAAAAATGTATTAGCTAGCATAAGGTCATATGATATCATTTTTTGTTCCAAACCCATAGCCCCATGCACTCTATCATGTTCCTTATTTTTCACTCCAACATACTCATTTAGATTTCTTATTAAAATCATTTCGTTTGGCGGAATGTTTTGTAATACCTCATTAGGTCATCCCAAACCCTAGATTTGTCGTCTTCATCTAATCCTACTTGAGGTGCATATATGTTAATAACGTTAATAGTCTCTTTCGCCACTACTATCTACTACTATCTTGAGAGTTATAATCCTATCCCCCTTTCTAACTACTCCTACAACTTTATCCTTTAACAAATTATTTACAACAATACCTACTCCATTTCTTCTTTTACTCATTCCTGTATATCATAACTTAAAACTCAAATTTTCTATCATTTTTGTCTTTTCTCCTACCCATTTTGTCTCTTGTACACACAAAATACTAATTCTTCTCTTAATCATTGTATCTACTACCTTCATTACTTTACCAGTGAGTATTCTTATATTCCATGTTCAAAATATCCGATTATTAGTTTTCTTACAATATTTGTTCCCTCTAGGTCTAGGCAAGCAACCTAGCATTAACATAATAGTTTAATGGATCCATTTATTGAACATTTGCCTAAATTCAACGCTGGCTAAGCCTAACGCAACCCTCACCCTTTCTCGTTTGAGCTTGGGACCAGCTATAAAATAAAATAAAATTCAAATATATATTAGAATATAATAAGAGTTCAAGCAGTGTAGGAGGATTCATATAGTCGATCTCACTTAATTGGATAAGTTTGATTGTTGTTGTAATCACTAATGAACATTTCTCTCACATATAGGCAACCCCAAAGGGCTATAGAATGTTAATTATTTGAGAATTTACCATGTATTGAATCATTTGTTTGATAGAAGAGATTTTTTTTTTATTTTTTTCTCTTAGATAATTTCTTGATGGTACATTTTTCCTTAGTGAACTTTTGGAAACATCAGTTTTCTAAATCCGTCCCTGTAGTCTTCAAGAAGCAGGCACACAACTTTAATTTTCTTTTTATTTTATTTCCTTTGCTGTTTAGTTAACTTTAGTTAAATTATTCCTCCAGAGGCTATACTTCTATAATCTGTTGAATATCAAATAAGAAATTGATAATATGAACATATGTAAGGAATATAACAATTGTTGCCCACGAGAAGATTAATTCTGTTGGATGCAACACTGAAGAAGGCAAGGAAACTTGCACCCTTTTAGTATCTATTATTTGTTTGTTGTGAATCTCTTACGCAATTCCAAGTTCTCCAGTGAATATTAGGAGTAATATGTGCTCAAATTTATGTTCATGCGGGTGAGTCTTGACACTTAAATTCACTAAATTATGCATTGAATGGACATTTATGTTATGCTTATATCAATAAAATGATCCCATAAAATGTCACTTTTAGTATCTAAGATTATGTAGGGCAATTACCATGAGTTTTTTATTTAAAGAATTTTATTTCTTTGTTGACACTCTGGATATAAGACAGATACACATTATTGTTATATACTTCTACTATCTAATTATGATCGAAGAAATAAAATGATAATATATTCTAACTAAAACTATGGTTCCAAATACTGATGGAGCAAGTATTTATTGGTTAGCATAATACTATACTTGCCAGCCAAGTGACCCTATCTGTCAATGCTTACCATTGGCTGCACTATCAGAACAGCACTTCCGCTAGTATAAGTTTAAAGTGTATAGGAACACCATGTAGAAGATGAAAGATATAGATCTTAATGAAAGCATTCAAACAAGAAATTAAAATACTAAATGTACAATGGTTGAAACTAAATGTCAACCGCCACCTGTCAAACCTAATCTTGAAGTCATGTTTAATTTAATAAATAAAATAGCAACAATAAGGTGAAAGTCTCCGAGCAACAGATACTGTCCTTCCACTGAAAACTTAAAAAAATATAACCTAACAATCTTAGTAAAAAATGGATAAAATATTGTGCAGTAACACACAAAGATAGCAAATCTATGTACCGGATGAACAAACTGCTGCGACAAGGCATCACTTCCATTATGGTATAACCATGATACTTTTCTTGATTCCAAGTCTATCAAACCAGATCCACGATTAGCACCTAGGCAAAGATAAAAAAATATGAGATGCACAACTGATTAACACCTGAGCAAGAACATTGAAACATGACACAGTCAAAAAATGCATAATAGGAAAATGACTAATAAAGAAGGGAGTGAAATATCCCATCGTCATTGTCATCATCATTATGTCACTTTTTTAGATAATGCACTGGGTGATAAACCCCAAATAAAGTTGTCACATGGCATTATTCAATAAAGAATGCTTTGGTTGAGTATTATTCCCTTTCTGTAAACTTGTTAATGTACTTATTCAACCTGATTTTGCAAATTCTTTTCCAAGTAGTTGATGCTAAATTGGTTTGGAGATGATTATATTGATGTACATTGTATAAAGATAGGTTCGCAGAGTCCACAAAGTCATCCAATGAACAATCCTTTCTCACTACCACTCGTTTTTGTTTTTGGAGAAAAAAAAACTAGGTAGGCTACTACTACCAATAGTGTAGGGCATATAAACGAATAACTAACTTACAAAGATATAGTGGAAAAGATACATTTTGACCAACGATAAACTGCGTTATTACAGATAATATAGATTAAAGGAATCTAAGACTGCCAAAATGGATAGATACAATTAATTCATCATAACTGCCCTCTTGATTCCTGAATAGGTTATGTTCAATGCATTAGCTTATCCTTCCACCATGCTTCTATCAATGAGTGTTGCTACTGTGTCAGCTCTTTGAATGACACATTAAGCTGCAATTTGCATCCTTCCCCAAAATTTGTTAGCCCATAATCCATATAAATGAATCCAACCTTGAAGTTGTGAGCTCTGCCTTGAATGGTCTCTAAATATGGAACCTAAAATCCACCTCTTCAAATCCTATTCTGATACTCCATCTTCACTACCACCAGTTGCAAGCTACAATGAGGTTATAGATGCAAACCTAGGGTCACATTCCACATCGCTTCAAGATTATAGTTGGAGACCAAATAAAATTGAAATAATTGTAGTCTGGACCTTGCTTATAATTATCCTAAATCCCATGCTTTGATAACAACAACAACAACAACAACAACAAAGCCTTATCCCACTAGGTGGGGTCGGCTATATGGATCCTTTTACGCCATTGAGTTCTATCCCCTACTATATCATCATCTAGATTTAAATAAAATTTATCTTGTTTTATTGTTGCCAACCAAGTCTTTTTTGGTCTTCCTCTCCCTCTTTTAATGTGCGTATTTATCATAGTTTCACATCGTCTAACAGGGGCATTTATTGGTCTTCTAAGTACATGTCCGTACCATCTCAAACGTGTCTCCCGAAGTTTTTCTTCAATAGATGCAACTCCGACTTTCTCTCTAATACTCTCATTCCTTATTCTATCCATCCTCGTATGTCCACACATCCACCTTAACATCCTCATCTCTGCAACTTTCATCTTTTGCTCATGTGCCCGAGTCATAGCCCAACATTCAGCACCATATAACATAGCAGGTCTAACTGCCGTTTTGTAGAACTTCCCTTTAAGTTTTAGAGGTACTTTACGATCACATAAGACACCCGATGCTAATCTCCATTTCAACCATCCTGCTTGTATTCTATGTAAGACATCTCTCTCAATTCCTCCATCACTTTGCAAGAACGATCCTAAATACTTAAAGTTCTCGATTTTAGACAACTCATCATCTCCTATCTTAACAATTGTTTCACTACGTCTAGCATTGCTAAACTTAAATTCCATATATTCAGTCTTTACTCTACTAAGCCTAAAACCTTTCACTTCTAGAGTTTCCCGCCAAGATTCTAGTTTAGCATTTACTCCTTCACGTGTCTCATCTATCAAAACAATATCATCTGCAAACAACATGCACCATGGCACTGTATCTTGAATGTGCCTAGTGAGTTCATCCATGATTAGTGTAAAAAGATAGGGACTCAAAGCTGATCCTTGATGTAACCCTATCCTTATTGGAAATGCTTCAGTCAATCCACCTGAAGTCTTCACTCTAGTCGTTACATTTTCATACATATCTTTAATTAGGTCAATATATGTTACGCTAACGCCTCTCTTTTCTAGAATTCTCCATATAATTTCTCTTGGTACCCTATCATAAGCTTTTTCTAAATCAATAAATACCATGTGTAGATCTTTCTTTTGCTCCCGATATTTTTCAATTAATTGCCTAAGAAGATGTATAGCTTCTATTGTCGACCTTCCAGGCATGAACCCAAATTGATTTTCGGTTACCGTGGTCTCCTTCCTCAATCTTTTTTCTATTACTCTTTCCCAAAGTTTCATGGTATGACTCATTAATTTAATACCCCTATAGTTTGCACAATTTTGTATGTCTCCTTTGTTCTTATATAAGGGAACCAGACTACTTACCCTCCATTGATTAGGCATTTTTTTTGTTTTCAATATTAAATTAAATAATTTTGTAAGCCATTCAATACCTTTTTTCCCTAAACATTTCCATACCTCGATTGGGATATCATCCGGTCCCACGGCCTTTCCATTTTGCATCCCTTTCAAAGCTTGTTCTACTTCTGAAGTTTGAATTCTCCGATGAAAATTAAAATTTCTATACTCATTTGAAATACTTAAATTGCCTAAGTCAAGTTGGTCCCCTAAACTTTCATTAAAAAGTTGATGAAAGTAAATCTTCCACCGCTCTTTTATTTCGCTATCATTTACTAGTACTCTATCGCATTCATCTTTAATACATCTTATTTGACTAAGGTCTCTTGTTTTCCTTTCTCTTGCTTTAGCTATTTTATAAATGTCTCTTTCCCCTTCTTTTGTATCTAAATTTTGATATAATCGTTCAAAAGTTTTATTTTTTACTTCATTCACTGCTTTCTTAGCCTCTTTCTTGGCTATTGTATATTTTTTTAAGTTTTCCTCGTTCTTACAAATATATAATTCCTTATAAGCTATTCGTTTTTCTTTCACTTTCTCTTGTACTTTCTCATTCCACCACCAAGATTCCTTCCTTGGTGGTGCATGCCCCTTTGACTCACCGAGTACATCCTTAGCTACTATTTTCAACTTTGATACCATCTTATCCCATGTCGTATTAGAGTCGCTATATATTTCATCTAATGCTTGTATTCCTACCTTCTCCTTCAATATGTTTTGCTTCCCATCCTTTAACTTCCACCACTTAATTCTAGGAGTCGTGTATATTTTTCCTCTATTAATATTATAACTAAGGCGTATATCTAACACTACTAATCTATGTTGGGTAGTTAAGCTTTCTCCAGGGATAACCTTACAATCTTTACAAATCTTCCTATCTCTCTTCCTAACCATAAAATAATCAATTTGTGATTTATTATTCCCACTTTTGAATGTGATCAAGTGTTCTTCTTTTTTCTTAAAAAATGTATTAGCTAGTATAAGGTCATATGCTATCGCAAAATCCAATATAGTTTTTCCTTCTTCATTTCTTGTTCCAAACCCATAACCCCCATGTACTCTCTCATATTCTTCATTTTTCGCTCCGACATGTCCATTTAGATCGCCTCCTATTAAAATCATTTCATTTGGCGGAATGTTTTGTAATACCTCATCTAAATCGCTCCAAAATCTTGATTTAGTTTCTTCATCTAATCCTACTTGAGGTGCATATATGCTAATTACGTTCACAACTTCTTTCGCCACTACTATCTTGAGAGCTATAATTCTATCCCCCTTTCTAACTACACCAACAACTTCATCTTTTAAAGAACTATCTACAAAAATACCCACTCCATTTCTTGTTTTACTCTTTCCTGTATACCATAACTTAAAACCCGAGTTCTCTATCATTTTTGCCTTCTCACCTACCCATTTTGTCTCTTGCACACACAAAATACTAATTTTTCTCCTAATCATTGTATCTACTACCTCCATTGTTTTACCAGTGAGAGTTCCTATATTCCATGTTCCAAATCTGAGACTATTACTTTTCTTATAATGTTTATTCTTAGTCCACCTATGGTGTGAGAACTCTTGCCTATTTAACACTACACCCAAGTTCTCATGGAGATGTAGCGGTCCTTGCCGAGACGTTACAGTCGGACCCTGCAACGCGAACCCTTGCATATTTAGCACTACACCCGGGTTCTGGAGATGTAGCGGTCCTTGCCGAGACGTTACAGTCGGACCCTGCAACGCGTTCCTTCCGGGGAACATCCTAGCATTAGCATAATACTTTAATGGATCCATTCATTGAGTATTTGCCATAGTTTTTTACGCTGGCTGGCAACCTAACGCAACCCTCCTCCTTTATCCGGGCTTGGGACCGGCCATGACTAGGTCGTCACAGGCGGAGTTAATCCCATGCTTTGATACCATTAAATTAAGTTTGTGATATCAAGTTATAAAAGAGAACTTGTTGGACTATTTTTATAGTTGAATGCTAAAATTCCTCTCACTTCCTCAGCACTCTGAAGTCTTACCCTACACAATTGTATTTAACAAATGACTATAACTCAGTTAATTTCATCTAGAAGTAGAGAAAAAACAAATGAATCACCATCATCTGATGCTGAGTATGGAACTATAAAGTAAGAAATTAAACACTTAATAAGGCATAAAAATATAAGCAAAGGGGAAGTTACCAATCACTGCTTGTGTCCCTTGTGGATTACAGTCAGATGTCCATATAGTGGTGCGGTCCAACGACACAAGATGTATGATCTGGCTACAAAGGCTAGGATAATGGTGATCGATAAGTTGATCTAGCTTTAGAATACAAACAGAACCACCAATCGCTTCTGATCCAAAGGTGCTCAACATGTGAAAAAGTCAAGAAACCCAATTCGCAGAATCAAACATATAGAGTTGAAAGGGAAAAAAGGCATCAAGTAGATTGAAATTCACAAAAAATATACTAAATAGAAAATCTTGTCAGGATACAAAGCATTAAAGGAAGGGACACTCTCAGCCCCATCTGGACAGTTCCTTCTCAACCTCTTTATGCTGGTAATTGTAGATGACAAAATTGGAAAAGTATATATAAGATGCCATAAACTAGCAATTGCAGAATCCTGTTGAATTTGTTTTTCACTAGACGGCCAAATGAACTGTGGCGTGCACTCAGATGAATAATCCAAACTATGGGTACTAGTTGAAACATCATACAAACTGCCAAAGATAAACAACAATAAATCAAATCCATTTGAATTATTATTAGAAAGTTCAATATCTCAAAGAAAATAAAAAAGAGATACTAGGGTCTAATGAAGTGGAAAAACAAGGTCCAAGCCAAGGTTTAAAATTTCGACCCGTATTGAGGTTTCGGTCTCAGACCGGAACGATACAGTTTCGGTATCGTATCGTGCCGTGCCAATACGGTTTCGATATATATATATATAGTTGTAACATAATTTTCTCAAATTTTCAATAAAAATATGTATCACAAAGTTAGGAAGTAAAAATCTAAAAGTAGAGATTTAAGTATGCTAATATTCATAGTTTCAAATCTCAAATCAATTTTGACTCTAAAATAAAAGAAAATATTATCTATAATAATTATATAAATTAATCCTAATTTATATATAATAATTATATTAATTATTAATTTATATAATATATTTATATAATTATAGTTTATAAATATTCTAAAGAATATATATTAAATATTATTGTAAAATTAAATTTATTTAAAAAATTTCTAATTTTTTAACAATTATTTTTTAGAATTATTTTAAATATTTTTATAAAATTTTAATCTATTTTTAATTTATTAAAATAATTTAAAATTTAATTTTAAAAGTACTTTAAATTATATAATTATATATTATTTTAAATAAAAATTATAAAATTATATACTATAATTATAGTAATTAATTTATAGTTTATTTAATTATTATTAATTTATATAATTATACTTTATATAATAGTTAATTAAAAGTTAAATATTTTATATATAATTTAAGATTTTGTTAGTTTTCCTCTCAATATTCGGCTTCCTCCCCGACTCGCGCTCGCCCCGCCTCCGAGCTCACCCACGCCGTCATCGCCGCCACTACCTCAACCCACGCCCGCCGCCACTGCCTCAACGACGCCATCGTCGCCACCACCTCACCGTCGCACCTCGCCTCGCCGCCTCTCCTCCGCCTCCGCCGGTAAGTTTCAGCTAAACCTAAGTTTTCATCCCCAAATTCATCTTCCTTCTTCCTTCTCCCTTCTTCCTTCTTCCTTCTGGCGCGCGTGACGCACGCGAAATTGATCCGCCTCCCGTGCCGGTGCCGGTGCCGGTCCCGTGTCGGAACGGTAGATTTCGGCAGTTTCGGACGACACCGGCACGAGATTTCTATCTATGGTACAAGCTGTACATAAAGTTACCCTCATATTCAATCTTTTGGATATAGAGCTCAAACACATTAATTTAGTTGTCTAACCAAAGATGACATCAGCAAACCTCAAGGCGGTCAGCTTCCTATAATTTACATTTCCTTTTAGTATCACGTGACATAATGAAATATGAGAAATGAAGCATCACCAGTATTGGATATCCATGTCAAGAAAACATACATGATAATTGTAATATCCCTAGTTCCTCAATAGCAATAACAATTGGTAAAAATTATAATCATTGGTTCACCACTATCATTCAACATTTGAATAATTTCATCCATAATGATCTTTTTTATTCCTAAGATAGTAGGAAAAGGCCTAGAAATGCAACAGCCAGTGCAAGTAACATTGAAAATAATATATAGTGAAGAAAGATGTTTGCCAATTTCTAAAAGAGAATGATTTTGTGCAAATAGAAATAGAAGCAAACTAACTCTTAACAATAAACAAGCATATGTGGTAGATCCTCATTCTTCTTTCTTCTTTATTTCTCAGACACAAGAAACCTAGGCTTTTCCAAACACAACATTCATTTATGATCAAATTTTAACTAGAATTGTATCTGGTTGGAGAGTGGCTAATAACTTTGGGCATAAATTTTTATTGTTAAAAATGGTAAGAGACCCAAGATGTTAGACTAAAAAATGTTCATTTGACTCCATCAGCACCCATATATCATGTTTGTAGTTACCACCAAAACCATAATATCATATTTCTTCCAAAAAAATCTCTATATTCTCTAGAGAACTGGGGAAAAAGAAGATCCATCGGCCAATATTTTTTTTAGAATAACAGGCCCATATTGAGCACTGATTACTATAAACTCCAGCAGTGAGCTTATAACATCCACAGATATCAATATATAAAAATAAAAACAGAATTACCACATTTGTATGTTTAACAAATCCCCTATGGCCTTAGATTTTTAAGAACTTTTTTTGAGTTGTCCAATTGACTTACTATAATTGTTCACTAAACTAATTTGTCTAATAAAAAAAGAAAAGGTTAGAGAAACACTAGCTAGCATTGTACTTGTGGAACTTCTCAAGAGATTCACAAGTTCTTCAGCTCAATCCACTTCTTACCAAAGATATCCATTCCTGCAGCCAACTGACAAAATATTCTTTTGCTCCAACCCTTTTGGTGTTTGAACAATGCCAGACAATTGTTCCAATGCACTACCAGATACACCAGCTGAGTCAGAATACCTCCATATCTGTATCCATGTAAAAGAAAATATTTAACATTAATACCAGCAGGAGAGCACAAAATGAATTCTAACCAACAGTCACCAACGAAGCAGCTACCTCATTGGAGTAAAAAGAACCATGTAAAATAATGACCAGCACATATTTGTGTGACACAACTATTAAGGAGTGGCAAAAAAGATACTAACCACATTGAACATTTCCTAGGAGCCACTAAAAGAAACATCCAAGTTATTATATTGAAAGTATACAATAACTAATTCATTGGAGAGGGTACTAGCGCATTAATAAAGAAATTCACAAACTGTCTTCCTGAAGATTACCATGAATTGAAATTATTGTTGTTTTGAACAAGAACAAAAGTTGTGTTACAAAGTAGCATTCTACTGCAATTCAAGCCTTAAATTTATCAACAATCATCTCTTTTTCTTTGAACACTAATCAAAGTTATCCATGATTAACGAGATTTTTCCAACCTCGGGCGACCGGCCCGGCCTCACGGAAGTTTTCCACCAGCCGCCAAGGTAAATCGGGAAGCGCTCGCAGTGGGCGATCTAGAAGCCCAGTATCCCAGGGTTCGCGCCCCATTTGGAGGAAAATTTCCTGCAAATACGTCGTAGCTGAAGATCGAACCGCGAATGCCTGGGATAGCGACTAGTCGCCCTACCGCTGCACCATCGCCCGGAGGCCTAATCAAAGTTATCCATGTTCCTATAGTAGAATTAGAAAAGTTAGGCCAATGGAAATTGAATTTCCTTTTATTGTGCATGGAATTCCCAAGTCAAGTCTAAAGTAGAGGAAGTTGTTGCAGTTTATAATTTTGGATAGAACTACCATCATTATGATGGATTCAAGCATTTACTTTAACAATATCAATCAAGCCCTTACTTATCTATACAATCTTACACCAATATAACAAGTAATTTCTAGCATGAAAGTGGGAAAAACATAAGTACTTGTGTTTCATGTATCAATGTTGACGTCACTTAGTCATGACTCAAATTAAATTGTGATCCTAAACAAAATCCATTAAAAAATATGGTCACTGTAGATTATTATTTCAACTTTTTGAAATGAATTCTTTTGGCTTTGAATTTTCTTCAATAAACAAAAGTATGATTGATTGAAGATTAATGAATCAATGTTAGGGGAAACGAAATGGAGAAGATTCAAGTTACCTTTGCACGAGAAGCTTGCAACTTCTGATACTCTTGTTCAAAATTGCATCTATGTCTATTGTAAAAGATGGATCTACCATGCAATTCTCTGAATTGAAGTAGCACAGATGATTTTAAGTGTGTTCTTTTGCATGATTTGTGGATTAGATAGTCCTGTAGATGAAGAAATACAATTAATAAGCAAACTCCTTGAATCAAGTATATTTGTATTCTTTACAAAATTGCACTGTTTAAATCACAATGTACAAAAAGTCAACAAAACCACAACCAAAGCTACTTTTATCCTTCCATGTAAAGTCAAAAGGCATGTGGCCATCAAATGTACTAGTATCAAGTGAATGCTTGGATAATATGCACATTCAATTTTAGCCTAGTAGAGATCAAACTCCACTTCAATATATTATAAAGATAAAAACAATCATATTATACTTATCTTCAACAGGGATAAATATCATAGAGATAGACTTTTATAACGATAGAGAACACATTAGATGGCCAAGAGCAATCCACCTAATGAACTTAAGTTAATCTATTGGTTTACTCGACAAACATAGTAACCTACGCCGTCCCAATGACTATTTTTGTCATGCACAAGTCAATGATGTCAACGAGAAGCTAGATGGTCCCTTAAGTTCTTTCAAGTGCATCTACACCTTTGCCTAGGGACCCTACAGTTGGTTGGCACTGGGCTTTGAGTGCCCTAATAGGTTAGTGTAGGCTAGATTGACAGAGAAGAATATGTTAATGAAAACTACAAAATAGTTTGATTCTCACTTAACCAAGTTAAACACCAACTTATCAGTCAAGTGGGTGGAGTCTATTTATTCATGCCTATGAAAAGCTAAGGCAATATTCCAAAAACACAAATTCCTTCATGCATTTCACAGTGATTACAACAAAAAGAACATGGCCATAACAGCTCAGTCATATGATATTAATCTTTTAAGGTCATTCAGTTGTGCTTAGGGCTATCTCTGTCAAATCTCTTCAGAAAATAAATTAATTATATCATAATAATAATACCAAAGATGAACGGACACAGATCTGCTGCACTGGTCATAATATGCACATCAATGACTTATTTATATTTACTCATATACCAGCCAATTGCATATTTACCAACATTTATAGGATAAAGTAAAATTCTCCTTCAAAAAAAGATCAATTGCATATCTCATCATTTCTTTTTAGTGAAACTTCCCTGGATGTCACTCTACCTCTCCTGGCACTTCTAATTAGGGTAATCTCAACTCATCTTATATGATCCTCAATCAAAGTCATTTAAACACACTCCTAGTATCTTGAACCTTGAATAAAAATTTAAAAAAAAAATCCAGTGTTGATTCCTAAAGTCTACGGACGAAATTTTCCCTTTCAATTACTTGATTTGACAACATAAATAGTAAGCAGCTAAGCTTTAGGTCCAGAACATGAAACCAACCTTCACCTCTAATAAGAGAATACCATACAGAAAGCTAACAACTTAAGTCAAACATCACTAACGAAAATTATTGTGATGTTAAAGGCAAAAGAATTCAGTCACAAAAATAAAAGAATAGCGCAAAAGAGTTAGTCACCTGGTCTGGACTAGAGAGCTTCCCATTAGCAGCTCGCTTTGTCAAAGTAGACACGGCTGATGCAAAAGGCGGACGCTTTGAGCCCGGAATCGGGCCTTTAGTAGGAAAATAACGATTTTTCTCAGAATCGTAGTAGAAACCAGGTATATCTAAACCAAGAAATTATCAAAATCAGATTTAAAAAAAAATAAATAAATAAATAATGAATCGAAGAGCATCTATGGGGGTGAAGATAAGGAAAATTTTACCCTTTGGAAGCGTCATTGGATCGAGAAGACAGCGCTTGCACCAGAAATTGTATGTGGTCGGAGGAGACGAGACGAGAGCAACGATCCTGGACGTGGCGAGTTGGGTTTCCCTTTTACGTTACGGCGGAGGGCAGGATGTCGGGGGGTTTTATTTGGAGTCTGTTCCGATTTATCTACTTTTTCCGTAATACTATGTCAAAAATAACGCCGACTTAACAAAATTAATAAATTATTAAAAATTATATTCATTTCTTTTCAGAAAAAATTGTAAATATCTTTAATTTTAAAACTATCAATATCCAATTTTATTTTTACCCCATGAATCAATTGCTATAACACAGTAAGAATATTCCAGTGACAATGAACAGTATTATTAATAGATTGCTACGTAGCAATCTATTAAAAACTATTTTTTAAACATGATTAAAAAATCTATAAAAAATTTATTACTTTTAATATGGTATATTAAATTGATATTAAAGAGCATAATATAATAAGAAAAATAAGACAAACATATATCACTTGATTTTATATATTTTGAATTTTCTAAGTTATAAATATCGGAATGACATGAAATTAAATTATATGTGTTTATCTTTTTTAAAATAATTTTTAATCGATTGTTATATAGTAGTAATTTATTAAAATTACTATTCATGATAAAAAAATATTTTTAATAGATTGTTACACTATAATAATCAATTAAAAATTTTAATTCATGTTCAAAAATTTACTGCTCATAATATGATGTATCAAATTGATATATGAAGGTATGAATATAATCAAGAGATCTAGATTAACATATATGATCTTGTTCTATATCATTCCAAAATTTCTAGGTCCATCGATTGATTTTGACCAAAATTAAGCTAAAATTAGCTGACAAATTTAAAAAGTTCGAAATAATATAGAATCATATTCTATGTATTCGTCTCATTCTTCTGATTATATCTATGCACTTAAATATCAATTCAAGATACTATATTAAAGGTAATGAATTTTTTGTCATTGAAAAATTTTTAATCATTTTTTAAAATAATTTTTAATCGATTGTTATAGCTATCTATTAAAGTTACTATTTGTGATTATAGAAATTTCTTTTAATCAATTGTTACATTATTAAAATCGATTAAAAAAATCTGTTCGTATTCAAAAATTTGCTACTTTCTATATAATATATCGATTTGATGTTTCAGTACATAAATATAATCAAGAAAATTAGATGAGCATATAGAACCTTATTCTATGTCATTTCAAATTTTCTATGTCTATTAGTTGATTTTAACTAAAATCGATTAATAGACCTAGAGAGGTTGGAATGACATGAAATCAAATTTTATAAATTCGTATAGTTTTTTTTATTATATTCATACTCTCAAATATTACTTCGATACATCATAATGAGAGCAAAGAATTTTTTATTATAGAAAATTTTAAATTATTATTTAAAAAATAATTAATTATTATACTATAATAATCGATTAAAATTATTGTTCATTATTATAGAAATATTCTGAATTGATTGTTATACTGTAATAATAAATTTTGTTAGATTAAAATAAAATTAGATATATGATTTGATAATTTTAAAATTAGAATAGGTGATTTAATTTTTTTCAAGAACTTTAGCAATCATCAACCAACTTTTTGAAAATATGATAAAAGAAGTTTCGCGAAAATTAATAGACAATATTCACTGCCACTCTAGATTTCTTGCACGATTCAATAGGTTTTTGAACAGTGACCCACTCACCAAAGAGTTATAGACTATGAAATAGGAATGAGAGTTTCAAACCATGTTATAGTGGTGGTAAAAGATTGATTTCAGTGCTCCCGTCAATTAGTTATAGGATCAACACGGAAGAAATAAATCATGGAGGTTACTAGACTAGATGCTATAACTAGCATGTGGGAAGGACAAACATATTAACTTTATCAGATTTTAATCGTCAATTCTCAAAGTGGCAACATCAATATATTAATTATCAGTCCATCCATAAAGATATATTACATGATCGTATTGACACTATGATGTGCTTAAATTCATTATGATTTTTATTTCTACTGTTGTTCTTATTTGTACGACCTTACTAAGCTGGTAGAAGGGTAGAATAAATTCAATTATAGTTTCAATCACTATTTACTAGCTCCCTGTTTTGTAGCTCATCCGATCAAAGCATAGCTGAGATGATAACTATAGAGTAGACTAATAACGTTAAGCAAGGGTCGAATCTCGCTAAAAACTATGGAAATATCCTTCCTACAAGGATCATTTATAATTTTTTGATTTACTTCTCTATAGATGGTCGTGAGACCAACTGTGTAGGATGTCCGGAATCAACGTATAACATTTTACCGCCTAACTAATCCCAACAACCAATCTTAACAAAATTAGATAGGTCAAATTTAACTTAAACTTTTATACAAATACATCAAAATTATTTGGTCAAATGTGACCATCGGGGAGCATTGTTTCCCCAACAATAACAACGTAACAAGAAGGTTTCGAGATGTAAGAGCAACTAGTCCCAGTGATTGAAAAAATTGGGGTCAAGCCCCTGAGTTTTGGGATATGAAAAGGCGATCTACATTGTAACTTGACATCAAAAGAAGTTTCACACAAGTGATGTAACAGTTGGCTACAACCAAAGGAGGTTGGGTTAGGGTACACATGAGGGTTTGGGATTGGATCAGACTGAGGCTATTTGTGACATGATGAGAAGATCAATGTCATATATACCCCAAATTCAGTTATTTATGAAAAACTAAATTATGCAAGTTCTTGAATTTCATTTTGTTAAGTTTCTGCGGACCTTGGATTAAGAGAGTGTTTAGGAAAGCTTCTGTTAGCTGTTTTTTAGATTCTAACTACACAGAAATACTTTTGAGTATTTATGAATATCAAATTCTGCTTTAACTTTTCCAACTTTTACTCAAAAGCTAGAAGCAAGAATTTGATATTTTTTTTCTGTTTTTACTTTTTTATTTATGGTCTAGAATTAAAAATTGACATTTATATCCTTAATAAATTTATCATTTTACATAATTATCACCACACTTTTAAATAAAATTTTATATTTTCAAAATTTTTTATACATATTTTTATAAATTTTATCTTTTTTTAAAATTTTTTAAATTAATTTTATATCTTCTTAAACATGTATATTATTAAAAAAATTAATTTTGATATAATATTCAAAATATAACAATAAATATATAAAACATTATTAATGGTGTATCAAAATTATATTTAGATAATTGAACATTTAATTTATATAGTTTAAAAATATTATTATCATTTAACTAAAAATTATGCTCGAAAATAATTATTCACCAAACAATTAAATTAAATTTTACATTGTATCAATTTTTTACTTCTATTTTCAAACATTCAATATTTTAGCTTCTTACTGACTTCGAGATAATCTCTATAAGAATTACTTTTCAAGAAACAAAAGCTCTTCCAAACACTTTCTAAATCTATCCATTCAGTTATATTTTTGCACACGCGTCATCACATAGATCACCTTGTTCATATAATCTTGCTCAACATCAAGCTACAAGAAGCTACTTAATTAAATACATAAAAAAAAATTAATTTATCATCAGATTCAAGCCGTGAATCATGCGATCAAATGCTTGGCACAAGTAAGCATCTTCTGCTAGCTGCGTCTTGCTCGCTTGAAGAAAACATGGAACGACAACCTGCCATTTCCTGTTGAGGATCAAATAGGATTGCCGATTAATGTCGACGATCTAAATGATCTCTTTTACTTAGTTTTATGGGGTGAATTAAACTTTTAAGTTGGATGTACTTCTCATGTTTTTTTTCTTCTTCTTCCTCTAACTCTTGCCTGCTGTATCTCGGCCCTTCATCATATCCTTCGCAAACCATTTCTCCTTTTTCATCTTTGTAACAAATTATTCCCATGTCCTCAAAAACCATCTGAAGATACAGAAAGTCGGTTATACCTTTTAATTTCAATATGATGAGCAATACCAAAATCAAAATCAAGAAATAAAGAGGACTACCGCTGGAAATTGAAAACAAAAACTTGCATAAAGTAGATGAAACCTTGTTTTGAATGAAAGACCTGGTCGAAGGTGTTGCTGCTTTGGGTGATGGTTGCACCTTATGGATCATAGAAGATCTACTAACTGCTCTGTTTGTCTTCTCTCTTGAAAACATAATATTTGGAGCAAAATATCTCAAGGCCATAGAGATTGGCGTTGCTGTTGCATAAAGAAGAACAAGAGGAGGAAACCGCTCTTGGGTTAACTAATTATATTGGTAGGAATCCCCTGTTATCCGATGTTCATAAACCATAAAAGTCAAAGTATGGGTTAGGTCCTTCCATGTCCCAATGACAGATTTATTATAAAATTAATTTCTGAGATTTATTTTTATAAAATATACGAGATGTTTAATTTAGAATTAACATAACCATCTTGATCTTGTATTGATCCGTCCATCAAAGCATGACATAGGTGATGATAATTTTTGGAATAAACTTAGGTTAGTGGGTGATGAAGACAACCTGCAACAAAAGAGACCCCCATTGGCTAACCTAAATCTCTATTTAAAAAAAAAAAAAAAGAATGCCAAAGTCCGCTTAGTGCCAGAAAAGTAAGTATATTCTATCACCACATTTCGTTTTTAATGTTATCTTTGTATTATTAAATTGCAACCCGCTTAGGCTTTATCTAAATTGTCAGTTTGCCTCCGTAAACAAGTCACTGCTTAAACAATTGCGTCTTAACCAGTACAAATCAAATGTTGGATATCACGTGAATGGAATGGGAGGCGAAGAGGAAAAAAGTTTTTTGGCGAGTGGGACTTTAGTCCTATATTGAGAGTTTCTAATGAATGAAAAGGGAGATGGAGAATAAAGAAACTCCTTTGTAAGTGAAGTTTTAGTCCCACATTGAGAGTTTTATGGAATAATTGTTAGTTTATATTGTTTCACAAGCATGTTGGTTGTGAACAAATGCAAGTGGAGATATTCTTTCTCACGCGTGGGTGCGCAAAGGGGTACAAATTTAGAGCTCGGATTTGTATTGAACTAAGTAAACTCGTGTGTGTGCACGATCTGTGTGCGTCGAATGTTCAACCGGTCAGGAAGCTCCTTCTCGACCTCCCTTGTACTTTTTCAGTTCGCTACGAGCAACGAGTGCTCCGTTGTGCCTGTGGTCCCGCTCTTGTACCCTCAGAGGCAGACGCCCATCGGAGCCTCGAAGTACCTCGGAAGAGGATAAATCTATTTCAAGAAAATTGCGTTGCGCAAGCCTCAGCAACTTCCTGGTCGGGAGACGTTCGATTACTGCTCGAGAGACTTACTCAGGAGACTATAATCTATATAAAAAATAGCTCGGGCCACTCAACAAATAAATTAAAAAAATTATGTATTTCAATTTATTTCTTATCACTCTTAGAAAAAGAGGATTCCCTCCAACACCAACAATACTTATTGGATTCTTTTATAAAAATAATGTTGGAATCACAAGTGTCTTCTGTCTTCAAATGTATATAAGACAAAATCCAATTCAATATAAAACACTATAAATAAATAGCATAAAATACATTCAACTATTGGAATACATAAACGAACACAAATGAATGGCAAATTAATTTATTCTAAATTAATTAATTTTATAAAGTTTAGATTATTTTTTTTAGAAAATTAATTATCTATATTATTTATTGATACAGTGGATAATGACCTCCCAAATCAGTAGGTTTAGTTTAAATAGCCTAGTCTCATGTTAGCGAGCACAATACATGTGGCATCAGCACTCCTACCGCTAGACAGACCTGAACACCGCTCTTTATGGTGACCTTGGTTCTCGACAATCCAACCATCTTAATCTAGAAAGTGATTTGATGTCTGAGTATTTAGAAAGTGTTTAGAAGAATTTTTATTTTTTAAAAATGATTTTTATAAAAATTATTTCGAAATTAATGAGAAGTTAAAGCATGAAATATTTAAAAATAAAAGTCAAAAACTAATATAAAATAAAGTGAGAAGTTAAAACATAAAATATTTAAAAATAAAAGTAAAAAATTGATATAAAATAAAGTTTGAGTGTTTGATGAATAATTATTTTCAAGTTTAATTTTTAATTAAATGATAATAATATCATTAAATTATATAAATTATTAATTTTAATTATTTAAATATAATTTTGATGTATTTTATATATTTATTATTATATTTTGAATATTATATAAAATTAATTTTTAATAATATATATGTTTTAAAAAGATATAAAATTAATAAAAATAAAAATATAAAAATGACAAAATTTATATAAATTTATAAAAATATGTATAAAAAATTCTAAAAATTTAAATTATATAAAATTTTATTTAAAAATATGGTGGCAATTATATAAAATGATAAATTTATTAAGGGTATAAATGCCAACTTTTAATTCTAGACCATAAGCAAAAAATAGAAGCAGAAATTTTTTTTTTAAATTTTACTTCCAACTTTTGAGTAAAAGTTACAGAAGTTAAAGAAGAATCTGATATTCACAAACATTCAAAAGTGTTTCTGTGTAGTTAGAATCTAAAAAGTCACCAGTAGAAGCTCTCCCAAACACTCTGTTAGCCTCCCTAGCATTCGTTAAGATTAAAAAAAAACTTGTTTAACCAAGTTGGTCATGTCGAATCTGGGACGATCGATTCGACCATACGAAAGTTTTTCACTAGCCGTCAGGGTAAATCTGGAAGCGCTCGCAACAAGTGATCCAGAAATCCAACATCGCACGGTTGCCCGCCCATTTGAAGGAAAAATTTCTACAAAATTCACTATAGTTAAGGATTGAACTGTAAATACTTAGGAGATAACTAATTATCTTTCCACTACACATAACTCTGGGAGCTTTTCTTTTAGACTCAACAACTTATTGTTAGGATCTTGGGATGGCTAGAGAGGGGGGGTGTGAATAACCACCCACCAAAACTCGCTTCTTCCTACAATCAGATTAGCAGCGAAAAATAAAAAAAATAGAAAGAAACTAAAACAGAGACTAACACAATGTTTACAAGGTTCGGGGATAACTTGCCCCTACTCCTTGGCGTGCCCGTGAGGTGGGCGATCCCTTGATCTTCGATAGATCAGGCCCCGGAATGAATCCGGCTAAAAACTTCCTCCTTCTCGGTGGAGTAACCATTCCACAAATGTCTCAGAAGTATATCAAGTGAAGCACAAGAGACTAGAGAAGGAAGCACAATCACCAGTAGTAAGCAGAAAGATCAAGCAAGAAGAAAAATGCAGAGAACACCAACAACTCAACAGCAAAACCCTTCGCAGATTTTCTAATCACCATTCTCTGTTGTTCGTTGTCTGTTCATTTTCTCTGCTTCGCCAACTTCTTCTTCTTAAGCTTTTTTTCTGCACACATACAGGCGTCATCACCCTCTGACCCCTTCTAATCTCTCAGCATACTGAAGTAATCCTCTTCAGCTGAAGCTTCAGGTCAGGTGCCGTTGAAACCTGCAAATGTGTATCAAATAAAATAACACCATGGAAAGTCACCCTTGGCCCTTCTTCTTGCTCCTTCATTTGAATTTTAAAACTCTGTGTTGTCTGCACACTTACAGATTTATTAGCGAAGCAAATCAGAAATCAGAACTGCGCTGACAACAATTTGAATTAAAGTTCAGAGGTGTTAATCGATCACCTTGACCGATCAGACAACCTCCTGACCCATCAGACTCTATCCTGATTGGTCCAGTGATGTTCTGATCAGTCTCACTGACCGATCAGAGACCAGGGGATCAGTCACCAGATCGATCCCTAAACTCACTGGAATTTTAGTCAAAGCACCTGATCGGTCAAGGTGACCGATCAAGGAAGTACCTGATCGGTCAAGGTAACCGATCAGGCAAGTGCCTGACCGATCACGATTCATACTGATCGGTCCAGGTCTATTCTGATCGGTCACACTGATCGATCAGAGATTCTTGTGATCGATCCATTGATCGATCACAATCTTTCTGTGACCACACAGAATGTTTTCTGATCGGTCACCAGACCGTTCAGAAAATCTTCTGTTTCCTTAGAAGCTTTCTGGATCGGTCAACAGACCGATCAGACATCCTGGATTGGTCTTGTGACTGATCTACTATCAAAAGAGTTTGTGTCAACTCCCTGATTGGATTTCAGACCGATTCAGCCAACTTTGCTTTGATCATTTGATTAATTCATGGCCAATTCTGACCATGAGTAACCCAAGTTAGACCTTGAGTCCAACGAATAGGCTCCCTTGCCCTCTCTGACTCAGTCTGGTCCGGAGAACAAGCTATCGAGCCCTCTCCGACTCATCCCGGTCCAGAAAATGAGCTACCGAGCCCTCTCTAACCAGAGTCCGGAGAACGAGCTACCGAGCCCTCTTCGACTCATCCCGGTCCAGAGAATGAGCTACTGAGCCCTCTCTGGCCAGAGTCCAGAGAACGAGGTACCGAGCCCTCTCTGACTCATCCTGGTCCAGAGAACGAGCTACCGAGCCCTCTCCGGCTCATCCCGGTCCAGAGAATGAGCTACCGAGCCCTCTCTGACCAGAGTCCGGAGAACGAGCTATCGAGCCCTCTCCGACTCATCCCGGTCCAGAGAACGAGCTATCAAGCCCTCTCCAACTCATCCCGGTCCAGAGAATGAGCTACCGAACCCTCTCTGACCAGAGTCCAGAGAACGAGCTACCAAGCCCTCTCCGACTCATCCCGATCCAGAGAACGAGCTACCGAGCCCTCTCTGACCAAAGTCCGGAGAACGAGCTACCGAGCCCTCTCTGACTCATCCCGGTCCAGAGAACGAGCTACCGAGCCCTCTTTGACCAGTACACTTAATCCGAACTTAACTATCTGATCTCAATTCTCATTCAACCGAACTTAAATCGATGTCAACATCAAAACAATAATCAGGTCAAACTGCATCAACACCTATGTCGGTGATAGGAATGAACAGCCTAAGTCATTAGGAAGACTCAACATCCCAGCCCTCCGGATATAACCGAATTCATCAAAATATGATAAATTTGTAAACCTATAGCTCACAATCTCTAGGGCTCAACAAACTTATGGTTAGGGTTTTGGATAATAATCCTTGATAAATATCAGAACCTAGCATGAGTATTTTAACTCTAATGTCAAATACTTTCTCCTTCTTCATTACCATATTTTATTGTTTTCATTGCGTCATAGTGGCTTAGCATATGAGGAGCCACAATAGATAACTCCAACATCCTCTCACATGTGTACTTCAAGTTGATAAAAAAAAAACTATTTGCTCGTCCAGCGCCCCCATCAACCGATCTCAAAACTAACACAGAGGACGTATATCATAGGAGTATAGTTATAGCATCCAATTTTCCTTCTTCCCAGAGAATATTTTTTGCCCTACATCTTATTAAATTTATTATATTTAAAAAACATATTTAGTTTTCTTATCATGCATGTTGTTTCCTCTTCATCAGTTAAAGATTTTTCATCCGGTTCGATCTTCCTTGTATTCAGGTGATATTGTCTAACTTTCCTTTTCTTCCTGCACACCAAGACTCGTGAAGTTCAAAAGTCGAAAATAAATTTTCTAGAGTACTTATCCTGAGATCCTTGGAAATGTAATAGGAGTCGACTATCGATATTCATTCCGGTGTTCTCAAAAATGCGTTTAGAGTATACCTTAGTGAATCTCAGTTGTTATCATTTCTCTAAGATTCGTGAGTCCGGTGATCAGTTCCTTGATCTTCATGTGTAATTCAACTAGAGTTTCTCCTTCTTCATTCAGAAATTTGTTAGCTTCTTTTGGAATAGATTTCGTCGTCCTACCTTTGCTTTCGTGGTCCCTTAATGCAGTTCCAGGAACTTCTCCCACAACTCGTTTACTGATGCGTATGTATCGATCCGATTGACTTCCTCACCCAGTACTACTATTAGCATATTGAACTCTACTTTTTCATTGGCCACAAAGTCGGTTTACTCCTTCTTTGTCTAGAGATGCTCTTCCTTGTCTTCAGGTGCTACAAAACCGTGCTTCACTATTAAAAGTAATTCAAAGTCAGTTTAAAAAAAATCTCCATCTAGAGTTTCCACATCGCGAACTCCCCTCAAACTTTGGTGGGTGGATACTCGGTATGGCCATCAACTCGTTGCTTTATCTGGCGATTAGTTCTTCAAAAGCGAGTCTTGCTCTAATACCACTTGTAGGTCCCGATGAGGTTGGCTAGAGGTAGATTGAGTAGCCCTGCAAAAATTAACTCAATCATTTGCTTCTATCTTAACAAAGATGAACAAATTAGAAAACACTTAAATATATCAACAACATAAAAAGGCGAGGCTCAGATTTACTTGACTGTAATAGGAGAGGGTGCTAATCTAAGGTGTTGAAAAACTCACTAATTATCTGTTTCGTGGAAGGCAAAGAAGTCTTTTACAATCTTTGGAAAGCTCAAAAAAGCTAGGAAAAATGAATTACAATTGTTGTGTTTTAATCCTAGCTCTAGAAGGTTATTTATAACCCAATGATTGAAGTGATCGTTTGCTGACATGACACTTAGAGTGCCTCAGTTGAGACCCAGGGCACTTTAGTTGGATAAACTTGTATCCACTGTGCAAGTGGTAACTTTCGATTACTGTTCATCTAGGACGCCCTGGTTCAGACCAAGAGCGGCTTAGCTGCAAACTAGGACGCCCTCAGTCTGAACTGAGGCACCCTTGCATCTTTCCGTAGCAGCTCCAATATATTCGCACCCGAGGCTCCCTCAATCACAAGTAGGGTGTCTCGGGTCTTTAAGGTCAGCCTCCGAGTTGATTTTTTTGGACTCCGGTTGCTTGGGTGATTCTCCTGTCGTCCAGAGTTGAGCTCATCCGAACCCAACTCTGACCTTCTCCTCAAATATGTTTTCTCCCTGGCTTCTCATCCCTCGGACCTCTTGCATGTCTTTCTTGTCTATTTATATACTCTTCTACAGCTTCTCATCTCCATGCTATCCTTCTCACTCGTTGCGTTTTCCGCTTAACTTCTAGTGCTCCTAACCTTCTGCACACTTAGACACAAAGATTAAACTACGTATGACCTAATTTGACTCAGTTGATCATACCAAAATCTACCTTGGATACTTACACCTTTGACTTATTTATTGTTTAGCATCGAGTTAATGTTGATTTGCTTGACTTTTCACTGAGTCATTTACATCTAAGTCAATATTTGTCATCCTAACCCGAGATCGATTGCACAAATTAGCTTTCCTCCGCCAATAATCTCTCATACTTAGTGACGTCTCACTCTCGTTAATAAATATATTGATTAAATATCAAAATTTAACAAAGTCAGCTCGAACTTAATTAATCGAGCTTGATCAATTATGATTAGAGGTAGATTACTTACTTCAGTTATGCCCATTTTTATGCTTGTGCTTATTCTAAATTATTACATTTTTATGATTACTTTGTCTTTATTATGACTTACTGTTATCATAATTTGTTAAAATACGTACAATTTATAATCCTGAGAGTCCCACAACTATCTCATATATCATGCCCAGGGCTATGATATTGTGGTATGGCGATTAGTCATTATTTTAGGCATCCACGATTTGATCCCTAGCTACGAAGTATTTTGTAGGAATTTTTTTTTTATAAATGTGGCGCGACCTTTAGAACGCTGGGCTTCTAGACTGTCCACTGCAAGTGCTTCTCGATTTATCCTGGTGACTGATGAAAAATTTTTATAAGATCGAATTGATCATCCCAAATTACTACCACCTGGTCCAACATTTTTCATATATGATTGAAAGAGAATAAATAACGGCTTTTTACCAAAGGGCGTACCCAAGAATTGATAATTACCAAAAGGAGTACCATGCTTTCTTTTTTACCAAAGGGTCATCCCATATAGTCAACTTCCTATTATACCCCTCCCGTCAAGAAATGACTTTCTCAATTCTCATTTTCGAGACATCCGAACCACATTATTAGTAAAATAATATTTTGTGGTTCGGATAGCCATGGAGTCGAATTTTTCTCGGCCTATATATATATTTATACCTTGTACAAGTTGATTCATCACGAGGTACATATATATTTCTACCTTGCACAACTCGATTCATCACCAAGGCACCTGAGGAAGATAGGTGTTGAAGGAGAAAAAGCATGCAATAGTTTGGTAACAAATAGAAATAGTAATGTACGTATGATTGTCATCTTTGATATGGTAGTAGATCTAGTTTTATATATGATAAACTCTTTTTACTATTTTTATGTTTGGAGAAGGACTCTAAGGGTGTCATGCATTACATAATTAGGGTTCTCTGAAATTTTTTAAACTTAGGATAAATTAATGCTTGAATTCGACCTAGAGGCTGATATCTTACCATATCAGGCCCTAGGAGGGACTGAAATCGAATGATAGGTGAACCTGAAATAAAAGAACTTCAGACCCTAGGAGGTCCTGAATAAAACGATTTCAGACCCTCCGAGGGCCTGAAATTAAAGGATTTCTGGCCCTGGGAGTGCATGAAATCAAAAGATTTCAGGCCCTAGGAGGGCCTGAAATCTTTTGAATTCAAGTCTTGAGAGGGCCTGAAATAAAAGGAATTCAGGCCTTGCCAGGGCCTGAAATCAAAAGATTTCAGGCCCTAGGAGGACCTGAAATTTTATGATTTCAGGCTCTCGTAAGGCCTAAATTCCTTTTATTTCAGGCCCTCAGGCCCTCCTAGGGCCTTGATTATGATTTTCAAAGTTTGCTAAATGTAATTGTAATTTATTTTTCAGGGATGATAATGTTGTTGATGAAATTCTCTCTGAGATATGGAATACTCTTGATGATAATGTTGTCATGGGGAATGGAGTAGAAATAGCCAATAATAATATTTCATTATCTTCCTAGTATGGTGATAATAGAATTATAAGAAATTTGACATTTGATCTAAATGAAGAAGCAACTAATCTTGAAGATGAGGGTCTGAATTCTTCTACAAGAGTTGTTGAATTCTTTGAGCCAACCTGGAGTGGGGAGGAAGAAATTGAATTCCGAAATGCAAATGAATTACAACCCAGTACAAGTATACTAGAATTTCAAGCTGATGATATGCAGATTGAGCAATATGAATTCCTCCCAGATCAGTATAGTGACTTAGAAGAGGAGTTTCCATTAGCTGAAGATCCTTATATTTTGAATTCTCGATTGCTTGCTGGGCCAATTGGAGAGGTAGAGACAAGAGATGAGCATGAATTTTTTGTGGGGCAGATATTTCCATCTAGAGAAGAATTCAAGAATTCACTTGTCAAACATGCCATGGTTAAGCATATGAGATATAACCCAGTTGACACCCCAAAAAAATAGAGTTAAAGCAGTGTGCTTCAACCAACCATGTACATGGAGAGTAGTAGCACGGGGGAAGTAGAGTTCACTGTTACAAAATATGTAAAGGAACACCAATATGGAACTGTTAGGGAAAGTGCAGATCATCATGCATGCTTTTCATCATTTGTTGCGTCTTTTGTTGAAGAGCAATTTCTTCATAATGAACAATACAAACCAAGTATGATAATATCATATATTAAAGCTAGATTTGGAGTGACCATATCATACAGAAAAGCATACATAGCTAGGGTGAAAGCATTGAAAAAGGTTGTCGGAGATTATGATGAGGCATATAGAGATCTTCCACAATATCTGTGTGAGTTAAGAGCTAGAGATCCTGAAACTTATGTGGCACTATGCAGGAATGATAACAATTAGTTCCAGCGGTGTTTTTGGGGTTTTGATGTTGCCGAAGGGTGTTCAGGTCTTATTTGTGTATACTTATCGGAATTGATGTCACACATCTAAGAGGAAAGTATCCGGGTGTATTGTTGATTGCTACGACGATTGATGGTAATGACAATGTTCTCCCAGTTGCCTTTGGAATAGTTGAAGTTGAATGTGGATTTGCATGAGAGTGGTTTTTGGAGCATACAAAGAGGTACGTTGCTGTCGATGATGTAACGCCCGCCTTTTTTCCACACCTTATGGAGTGGCAAGAGGCGGCGTTACGCTAACATACATAGGCATATGAACATCTTAATGCAGCGGAATAATTTTTTTTTTCTTTAAACTTACTACATGAATCATACATATATGTCTACGTTATCATTCATGAACATGGTGACATTGTAACTTAGCATATTACTGGCGTACATATAAACATTCCATAACTTATTCATAAGCACCATAAGTAGCAAGTAACTTATCCATAAGCATTATAGGTAGTAAGTTATTTCTTAGGCATAACTATCATAAGTATAGCATAGAACCAAAGGAGGCATTTCAAACACAAGACATGCGATAAGTGTAACTAGAAGAATCCTTTGCCATGTCACTGCCACACACATGCCCTTGCCCCTCCTGCTTCTTCTCTTAGTAACCTCTTGCTTGATCTGCGGTATAAGAAAAATAAGACTATAAGCACATAGGCTTAGTAAGACCCTTTCCTACTCACAAAAATCCATACGTCACATAACCATAAACATAATGCTTAAACCATACTTAACATGGCATAATTCTTGACATAAACATAAACATAAACATACTTATCATGACATCATTCCTAATATGAACATAAACATAAACATACTTATTATGACATCATTCCTAACATGAACATAAACATAAACATACTTATCATGGCATCATTCTTAACATGAACATAAACATAAACATACTTATCATGACATCATTCTTAACATGAACATAAACATAAACATACTTATCATGACATCATTCTTAACATGAACATAAACATGAACATAAACATAAACATACTTATTATGGCATCATTCTTAACATGAACATAAATATAAACATACTTATCATGGCATAATGCATAACATGTATGGATGCATGAGTCAAATGCATATATCATAAGGATGCTTAATTTGAAAACCATAATTATAAATACTTAAACATAATCATAACATCATTGGGGTCCCCGACTTGTACCACATACATACATCATAAGCGCGCATCCCTAAGTAAATATGAGGTAGCTAGCCTCGACCTACTAGGGTAGGAACAGCTACGGTAGTTCCAAAAACCGATGCGTTCTTAAGGTGCCCATCCCTGTTGGATAGCTACGGTAGACCCAGAACCGTAGACAGCTTCGGTAGTCCAGAACTGAGGCGTTCTTAAGGTGCCCATCCCTTGGACCCTTACTTCGGTCCGGTACAAGCCCATTCTTAAAAATAAAATACTTCACATGCTTCATCATTCATAGAACATACATAGCATAACATAATCTTGTTTCATGAACATGACATAAGAATAGGAACAGCTACGGTAGTCCAGAACCGAGGCGTTCTTAAGGTGCCCATCCCTTAGCATGACATAAACATACTTAACATTTCATCATTCATACTTAACATCATTATACCTTAAAGGCATGAACATCATCATCATTCATCATCTTCATTCATCATCTTCATTCATAAGGTATGTCATGCATACATCATTATGACTTAGAGCCATGAACATCATTTTCATTCATCATCTTCATTCATAAAATATGGCATACATACATAATCAGCATCTTAATTCATAAGGCATGCATGATCATGGTACATAGGGTAAACATACGTAGATCTTTTCATACATGATACATATTACATAGCATACCTGATCATGGTATCTATCATAAAGCATGCATGGGTAGGATTCATATGGACATGATACATACTACCTAGGTTCATGGGATAAGGTTTAAAACATTCATGATTAAACATAGTACATAACCTAAACATACAAGTCTTGATACATAACACATGAAGCTAGGGTTTTTAGGTGACATAAAAATTCTTACAACATGCTTAAACATGTACATACATCATAGTAACCTATAAACAAATATTCTTGAGACCTTAACCCAACCCAAACCCTAAAACTTGGAGTTGGCCGAAAGTTCCATAGGATGAGGCTCCATCATTTAAATCAATATGAAAGGTTCCATGAGTAAAAGAAAACCCATATATTACATACAAAGCCATAGGGAGCCATTAAGCCCCATAATTGGAGCTAACCCTAAGTCCTAGCCCTACATTGGGACCTTGGCCGAAACCCTAGAGGGTCACAAGTATATGAAAAAATTCCTATCATTCACAATTAAGATCCATTAAATCATAGGAAAACATAATAAACATGCTTGAAGGGTTAGATATCATCCTATCCATGACATGTTGATATGGACCGAAACCCTAGAGGACTTTAGGGTACCACAAACTTTCCCTAAATCATAATCTATACCTTACTTATCATAATAAAACATTGAGGTGCACAAAAGAGAGTTTACATCATCCCTAAGCCCAATATCAAGCCTTGGCTGAAACCCTAAGGCCCTTCCTCATGGTTTTCTCAACTTAGATCTTAAACAAAAGTTTAAATCTTGATAGACATCAGAGAAATAATTATACCACAGGTGAGGGGGTCTTACCTTTCCTTATCTTGGATATAATCCTTGAATAGAAATAAAAGAGAAACCTTCTTGACCCTAAACTTCTCCTTAGCCCTTGTAGCCTTGTAGAAAGCCTTGGATCTTCAAGATGGAGTCCTTTGTGAATCTTTTCCAAGAAAAAGAAACCCTTGTGGGTTTCGGCTAGAAGAAGAAAGAGGAAGGAGAGGAATGGCTTTGGTGGGAGAAGAGAAGAAAAAGAGTAACTCCTATGTTTCTTCCCCTCTCATCCACTCTTTTATACTACATGAAGGGGGGCAAGTGAAGGGTCATGGTGCCTCTTCTTTTGATGACTCTTCACTTCCCTAAGCCTTAACTAAAATCCACTTCATTCTCTACTAGCACTCCCTTGCTAGGTGAATTGGTTAGTACATGCATGGTGTTACACTAGGTCCAAGGTTCAATCCGTGGTGCATGCACTTTATTTTTTTTTGGCAATGCCCCCTAAGGCCTACCCATAGCCGTGTTAATATTCCTAATTTAAACCCATTTCTATTTATATTAAATTCTACCTAAAATCCACTAATAACCATGATACTAGAAAAGCCCATGTAAGGCCCATTAGCACTTAGCTCCTTATTCTATATCGAAATTCATGGATCATCATGTTAAGGTTTATACTAGTATCCCTATGTTCCTCGAGAATCTATCTAGGCATGATCAATATTTTAAAGAAAAATATTGAGAAAATTTTCCGGGTCGTTACAGATGATCACTCAATCACCATAGTATCAGATAGATATCGGGGCATTATATCAGCAGTTAGAAAAGTTTACACAAACGCGCATCATGCTTTTTGTTGCCACCACATGTCTTCTAATATGGTAACTGATACTGGAAGTAGAATTGCTTTAGGTTTGTTTTGGGCAGTAGCACGAGCTAACACAACAATCCAATATGATATGATAATGCAAAGAATGCTTGAAAAACATCCAGATGCCCATAAGTGGCTTCAGAACATTGACCCTAAAAGGTGGGCAAATGCACACTTTACTAGGAGAAGGTATAGAATGCTTATCACGAATTATGTGGAGAGCTTAAATGTTTTGTTCAAGTCCACACGTGAGCTTCCCATAAACAGGTTAATTGATACTACCAGAAGAAAAGTAGCTCAATGGTTCTTTAACCGTAGAGAGGAAGTCTCCAAATGGCATGTTGTTTTGACACCTCATGCTACAAAAGAAATGGATTCAAGGAGAGAGAAAGCTAGAGCTTATAAGGTTCACCCTTACTCTCAATCAGAAATGGAAGTAGAAACATGGAGCACTTCATACATTGTTGATTTGGAATTTTTTTTTATCATTGTGGGGAGTTTCAAATTTCAGGACTCCCTTGCTCACATGCTATTGTCGTAATCATTCATAGGAACATGGATACACTGCCATATTGTGAGCATTATTTTTATTTAGAAACTTGAAAGTGGGTTTACATGGATTGTATTTTTCCTTGTAGAAGCAAGCAGTTTTGGCCTATGGGCGTAAACGACATTATAGTTCTCAGTCCCCGTAGCCTTGTGCAGCTTGGTAGACGAAAGAAGGCACGGATTGAGTTCAGACACAATGGCAAGGTGAAACTAAAATACAGCTGATGCAAACAACTTGGTCATATTAGAAGGATATGTAGAATGCTACCAGCACCAAGGTCTTCAGTTAATTGGTATATGTATTGCAGGAATATTCTGATTGAAGTGCATATTTTGCAAGGAGGAGAAATGAATGTATATATTTTGTATATTGTACTTCCATAGTATTGTCAAAATACTAATTGTTGTTAATGTTGTGACTTGAAGAAGTATTTCAATATTATGATACATTTCACCTTGTGTAATTCAACGTAAGCAGAAAAGATCAGTCCTTTGATTTCTGAATCCACAATAATGTTATTTCAGGTCTTGAAGTCCTGAAGTCCTCTGTTTTCTGAATATCTGTCATTTGAGCCCCTCTGATTTCTGCTTTGTTGATTCATTGTTCTGTGCCAACTGATACTGTATCAAGTCGTAATTGATACTCATTACGACTACATTTGGAAACCAAAAATACCATCTGGTAGCTAAACTCTAACTACTGATAATGAGTTTTGAGAAATTCAAATATCCTAGGTCCATCATACAAATCTCCTTGTGTGCCAAATTCTGAAAATATGAGGTCATGATGTGCATGGAATCCAATTGTGGTATGCAATGCCTTGTATTTAGGTACTCTCGAGGTGCAACCTTCTTGTTTCATTATTAAAATGTTGTTAGAACATGTACATTTATATAAAAGATTGTCGTATAAGTATTTAATCATACTTGTCAGAACATATACATTTTTTGCAATCTAATTTCAGACCCACGTTGGACCTGAACCAGAGGATTTCAGGCCCAATGTGGGCCTGAAATGAGATTATTTCAGGCCCAGCGTGGGCCTGAAATGAGATTAATTCAGGCCAACGCTGGGCCTAAAATGAGATAATTTCAGGCCCACGCTGGGCCTGAAATGAGATTATTTCAGGCCCAACGTGGGCCTGAATCAGTTTGTTTCAGGCCCTGAGTGGGCCTGAAATTAGATTGTTTCAGGCCCACCGTGGGTCTGAATTCAAATTATTACAGCAAAAGTAAGGTTCAATATTACTGATGCTATCGACAACAATTACAGATTATAGATTATATATTACACAAAAATAAGGATCGAAAGCAATGTTTCATTGATTTCAAAAGGATTACATACATTATAATTATAAATATACAATGTTTGTCATGACACTTACATATACATTGTATCAACAAAACCAATATTTACAGATTTAGCTTCCAGAACTTGTCCCTCATTATTTTATATCCCACCTGAAATCGATAAGGTTTCATTTGCTTTTGGCTAAACTCTGTAGATCTTTGAAAGACCAGACTTTTGGCATACCGCATAATGAACAAAGCACAATCCAACTTAAAAAACCCAGTATTGTCATTGTTGTCATCTTATAAATCCAACCATGAAATCAATTATTTTTTTTAACAAAAAAAACATGATCTTACGATCTACTTTAGGTGGGTCATTGTACTACAATTTTATTAAAGTCTGTCCCCGATATGGAAGGCAATCCTTTATTCCATATCTTGTAATATGACCAGTTCAAATTTTTGAAAAACACCACCTACACAGATATTACATTAGTAACAATTATATTGCATTGAAACATTTGTAAAGGTATACATATGAAATAGAAAACTTACAGTTTTTCAAATTTGGCAGTGTACCCTTCTGTGGCACCGAGAGAATTATAATGATGGATACTACCTTCCTCGAGGTCAATAATCAAGAGATGTCAATGATCATCTGCATTATTTAGAGGACAAATGATATATTTAATTGGCTTATCTGTATCAGTAGCAATTGTTTGTTCAAATGCTGCAGCGTGAATCACCTTAAACAGTTCCTATGTTTATTAAAAACGAAGTGTTAGTGGACTAAATCCTAGAAAAAAATAACAAAATAACTTGCTAATTGACTTACATCTAACCCCACCCCACAGAATATGGAGGGGTGGTATGGTGAATTACAAGATTTTGCTTCATTTACAAGAATTGTCCAGTTTGTATTTATGCAATCCCTGGTGGTGTAGTCATTCCAATCAAATATTGTCAAAAATGATTGCATATCTAATGAAAAGGTCCCATTGGGCCATACTGGATTATTTTGATACCTACATGAACATAATATAAGCAACTTAATAAGAAGGTGAATGAATAAATTTTATTAATGAATGACAATAATCATCATTATTTTACAAATTTATGCAATCGCAATATCAACTAACTCACTTTAATTTACTAAGCTTTAATAAGGTTTCAGCAATCTTTGCATCTTTATTCTTCTTAAAAAATGCCCTGGCATTCTTCAAGATTTTGCTTTTCACCTTTTGAATTTCTTTTGCTTTAGCTGCTTGTTGTTCAGATATGTTTGTTTGGGTTGAGGTCGCAGATTTTGTTGTTTGGGTTGTAGTTTGTGACATTGATGGGGCAAGAGCCTCGTCATCTTCATCTTCATCCTCATCCTGAATAACTTCTTTGCCCTTGCCTTTGACCTCGTAGGCTGGTCTGATCTAAGTAATTTTCCTCTTTTTGGGAAGTGTCTTAGCCTCATCTGACCCTTTGCTTTCCAATTGTTTATGCAGCTTCATGATTCTCTGGTCAGCGTGTTGTATGATCCTATCTTGTTCAACTATCATTTTTTTGTGGTGATCATCTTGCTCTTTAAGCTGAGAATCTTTGTCACCAATTATTGTATCCTTTTCAGCAATGATTTCATCTTTTTGTTTAAGTTGGGAATCCTTCTCCGCAATTATTGTTCCCTGCTGAGCAATAATTTGATCCTTCTCACTGATGGCTGTTGCCTTGTCAATTTTAACATCCTCTAAATTTTTAAGAACTATATTTAATTGTTGCTGTAAGGTATCAATTTGTTCTTGCTTTGCTATACATAGATTGCAAGCTTCCATTTCTAAGGCATGTAAGCTTGCTTCTGCTGCCTGCTGTAATACCTCACAGTGTACCTCAAGTGCTTGAGTTGGAGGAGAGTAGTGAGGTACCAAATCAAGCTCTAATTCAGCCGGAATTAAATCAACATTATTTAAATTTGTGGGCACATGATCTATCATCCTTTTGATACTCTCAGCATGAGCTTTAGACCAAGTTCAGCGAAGTATTCTTGGCAATCTATGAGGATGTTCTGGAGTAGCAATACTAATATGTTCACTCACCCATACCTGTAACATGATTATATTCAGTAATTAATATCCATCATAACATATATGAGCAGGTATATCTACTCTAACTTATAGCCAAAATATTTGGAAATCCCTTGAGCAAGGGAGCCTTGGTCGTTTGGGTTGAATCACCTACATGTGGTCTATGCCTCAGTGTAACCTCCTTTCCAATGGCTTCCAACTGAGGAGTCATGAAATTGTAGACGACATTGCACCAATTATAGGTTGGTAGATTTTCAAAATCATCTACTCAATCAATTAGTGACACGGCAGGAATGACAGGTATACTGCTAGTACCACAAAATAGAACTATAGAAAAAAATAGAGTATATACAACTGACAGTAGAGTTTGTCATTGGATGTAGACTTCATTATCAGTTTCTCCAAATGCTTGGCAGAACAACTTGACTCTTCAAAATACTGCTTGTACAGTGTGCAGGAGGCCTCGTTCAAATCAAGTTGGACTATCTCTCCATTGTCAGGTAGCCCTAGAATAAGTGATATATCAACCCTTGTGAATTTCAGTTTTTTCCCATGGAATATAAAGCTCTGTTCTTCTTCATCCCAATTATCAAACATATTCTGAACCTAGGGTCTTACACATGAACTATTAGGGAGGTCCAGGACCCAAGAAAAGGGTGTATCTCGAAGTAACTGTTCTTGTGCTGGAGTGGGTGGAACTGAACCAATAAAATTTTGGAAATGACAAAGGCTACTTTTCCAGTTTATTCGTTTAGTTCGAACTCTGTTGGCAAAACTTGTATAGTCGCTACACAATTTCCTTTTTCCTTGTGTCAACTATTTTTTTTACTTCCACCAGGGCCTTGCTATTTCGTTGATTTTTTAGAAGCTGGTTGCTTTGAAGATGATCTTTTTGGATCCATCCCGAACATAGCAACCATCAAACAAAAATTATTTGACACAAACAAATATAACACTTAGATTTCGTTCATAAAGAGCCTCCTCATATTCGGTAGGTGAGTGAAGACTATCGCTAACCCTAGGTCAAAAGCAAAAACTAAAATGAAAAACAAAATGAGAGGGTACGTACAATTCCACTAGTCCGATGAGGAGGACGTCGGCCACACGACTCCAATTGACGAAAGCACGCTACGTTCAAATGCTAAGAAAACAGGAGCTAGAAGACGATTGCTTACCACTAGGCTCCCAAGCACGCTTTAAACCTCGATCACTGCTGGGCCTGATATAATAGGATTTCAGGCCCAACGCGGGCTTTATTTTTTATATGTATTATTTATTAATTTGAGTTATATTTATTTGTATTTGAAAGATATAACATCTATCGCTAACCCACCATGGGCTAGAATATCTCTTATTTCAGGCCCACCAAGGGCCTGAAATGTGAGATATTCAGGCCCATGGTGGGCCTGAATATCTCTTATTTCAAGCCCAACATGGGCCTGAAATGTGAAATATTCAGGCCCAACGTCGACTGGAATTTTTTTTTCCAGTTAAAAAAAATAAATTCTTAATTATTTTTCATGAGCAACGAGATGATATTTTTGGTGTCCAAACCTCTAATTTAATTACATTATGCTGCAAAAGGAAACTCTATAGGTCTATCAGTGGGTTTCCACCCAAAACCCACTAATGGACCTAGGATATTTGGATTACTGAAAACCCTATACCAATAGTTAGAGTAGAGCTAGGAGATGATATTTTTAGTGTCCAAACCTCTAATTTTACTACATTATGTTGCAAAAGAAAACTCTGTAGGTCTATCAGTGGGTTTCCAACCAAACCCACTAATGGACCTAGGATATTTGGATTTCTAAAAACCCTACACCAATAGTTAGAGTAGAGCTTGGAGATGGTATTTTTGGTGTCCAAACCTCTAATTTTACTATATTATATTGCAAAAGGAAACTCTGTAAGTCTATCAGTGGGTTTCCACCCAAACCCACTAATGGACCTAGGATATTTGGATTTCTGAAAACCCTATATCAATAGTTAGAGTAGAGCTAGAAGATGGTATTTTTGATGTCCAAACCACTAATTTTACTACATTATGTTGCAAAAGAAAACTCTATAGGTCTATCAGTGGGTTTCCACCCAAACCCACTAATGAACCTAGGATATTTGGATTTCTGAAAACCCTATATCAATAGTTAGAGTAGAGCTAGGAGATGGTATTTTTGGTGTCCAAACCTCTAATTTTACTACATTATGTTGCAATAGGAAACTCTATAGGTCTATTAGTGAGTTTCCACCCAAACCCACTAATGGACCTAGGATATTTAGATTTCTGAAAACCCTATATCAATAGTTAGAGTAGAGCTAGGAGATAGTATTTTTGGTGTCCAAACCTCTAATTCTACTACATTATGTTGCAAAAGGAAACTCTATAGGTCTATCAGTGAGTTTCCACCCAAACTCACTGATGGACCTAGGATATTTGGATTTTTGAAAATCCTATACCAATAGTTAATGTAAAGCTAGGAGATGATATTTTTGGTGTCCAAACCTCTAATTTTACTACATTATGTTGCAAAAGAAAACTCTGTAGGTCTATCAGTGGGTTTCACCCCAAACCCACTGATAGACCTAGCATATTTGGATTTATGAAAACCCTATACCAATAGTTAGAGTAGAGCTAAGAGATGATATTTTTGTTGTCCAAACCTCTAATTTTACTACATTATGTTGCAAAATGAAACTCTGTAGGTCTAACAGTGAGTTTCCACCCAAACCCACTGATGGACCTAGGATATTTGGATTTCTGAAAACCCTATATCAATAGTTAGATTAGAGCTAGGAGATAGTATTTTTGGTGTCCAAACCTCTAATTTTACTATATTATGTTGCAAAAGTAAAACTCTATAGGTCTATAAGTGGGTTTCCACCCAAACCCACTGATGGACCTAGGATATTTGGATTTCTGAAAACCCTATATCAATAGTTAGAGTAGAGCTAGGAGATGGTATTTTTGGTGTCCAAACTTCTAATTTTTCTACATTATGTTGCAAAAGGAAACTCTGTAGGTCTAACAGTGAGTTTCCACCCAAACCCACTGATGGACCTAGAATATTTGGAATTTCTGAAAACCCTATATCAATAGTTAGATTAGAGCTAGGAGATAGTATTTTTGGTATCCAAACCTCTAATTTTACTACATTATATTGCAAAAGGAAACTCTATAGGTCTATAAGTGGGTTTCCACCCAAACCCACTGATGGACTTAGGATATTTGGATTTCTGAAAACCCTATATCAATAGTTAGAGTAGAGCTAGGAGATGATATTTTTGGTGTCCAAACTTCTAATTTTACTATATTATGTTGCAAAAGGAAACTCTATAGGTCTATCAGTGGGTTTCCACCCAAATCCACTGATGGACCTAGGATATTTGGATTTCTGAAAACCCTATACCAATAGTTAGAGTAGAGCTAGAAGATGGTATTTTTGGTATCCAAACCTCTAATTTTACTACATTATGTTGCAAAAGGAAACTCTATAGGTCTATCAGTGGGTTTCCACCCAAACTCACTGATGAACCTAGGATATTTAGATTTTGGAAAACCATATATCAATAGTTAGAGTAGAGCTAGGAGATGATATTTTTGGTGTCCAAACCTATAATATTACTACATTATATTGCAAAAGGAAACTCTATAGGTCTATCAGTGGGTTTCCACCCAAACCCACTGATGGACCTAGGATATTTGGATTTCTGAAAACTCTATATCAATAGTTAGAGTAGAGCTAGGAGATGGTATTTTTGGTGTCCAAACCTCTACTTTTACTAGATTATGTTGCAAAAGGAAACTCTGTAGGTCTATCAATGAGTTTCCACCCAAACCCACTGATGGACCTAGGATATTTGGATTTCTGAAAACCCTATACCAATAGTTAGAGTAGAGTTAGAAGATGATATTTTTGGTGTCCAAACCTCTAATTTTACTACATTATGTTGCAAAAGGAATCTCTATAGGTCTATCAGTGGGTTTCCACCCAAACCCACTGATGAACCTAAGTTATTTGGATTTCTGAAAACCCTTTACCAATTGTTTGAGTAGAGCTAGGAGATGGTATTTTTGGTGTCCAAACCTCTAATTTTACTGCACTATGTTGCAAAAGGAAACTCTGTAGGTCTATCAGTGGGTTTCCACCCAAATCCACTGATGGACCTAGGATATTTGGATTTCTGAAATCCCTATATCAATAGTTAGAGTAGAGCTAGGAGATTGTATTTTTGGTGTCCAAACCTCTAATTTTATTACATTATGTTACAAATGGAAACTTTATAGGTCTATCAGTGGGTTTCCACCCAAACCCACTGATGGATCTAGGATATTTGGATTTCTGAAAACCCTATATCAATAGTTAGAGTAGAGCTAGGAGAATGTATTTTTGGTGTCCAAACTTCTAATTTTACTACATTATGTTGCAAAAGGAAACTCTATAGGTCTATCAGTGGGTTTCCACCCAAATCCACTGATAGACCTAGGATATTTGGATTTCTGAAAACCCTATATCAATAGTTAGATTAGAGCTAGAAGATGGTATTTTTGGTGTCCAAACCTCTAATTTTACTACATTATGTTGCAAAAGGAAACTCTATAGGTCTATCAGTGGGTTTCCTGTTAGTGATATGAGAGAAGTGTCCTAAGGCAATCGCCTTATGATTGTAAAACATTTATATTAATAAATGATAATTCACTATTTGAGTATACATGCTTGTGTATTTGATTGGGATCTTAAACTCATCTACTGAATGTCCACCATACAGTTCACAGCATAAGAGAATTTGTGATGGGATCACAACTAGTGATTATCTCTAAATGTGCAAATGTGAAGTGTTGGAAATATCCCTAGTCGATGAATTGATAAATACAGACATTATCAATTCTGTTGAGACTAGCATGGGTTATTCTCTATTCAGCTGATTCTCACTGGCTGGTGACATTGGGATGTCCGGAGATAAACATGGATGCTAGTTAAGGGAACTAGTTCATTGGAGTGACTAGCTGTAAGACTTCATATGGGAATCTACATGTAGATATGTCAATGAAGATCTTACTGCGGCTTAAGTGCGATGTTCCTTTGACTTACAGTGTTCAAGTCATCTTGGTCATGGAGACTTATACTTTGACATCTTAAGCAAGCATCTCCAAGGAGGTGTGGACCCAGGATGATCGGGTGTAAGCCGAAGTGCCCGAAGATGTTTGAACAGCCTACAAAGGATTCACCACTCCTTGCGAGGAGATGTATACCCAGGCCTATCGTCGGATTGTTACTCAAAGCCTCTGGCCAGAGCATATCATGTTTAGAGTGAGAGTCTCTAAAATACATGAGAGTAATTAGAAATCCAAAGGACGAGTAAGACATTACTTGGGCTAGGTGTGACGTAGTCAGCCTAGTGGGGACTGACACCATTGACCGTGTCCTGAACCAAGTGGGTATAAGGTGGTGAAGGGAATGGGGCACGATTCATTAGAGCTGCTGAAGGGTTTCAGAATAATTTCTTCTGAGGTCAAACAGTTGATCTTTCGATTAATTGGGGATCATGATGTACTACTAGGTGCCACTCATGATCGTTCTATAATTAGTTAATTATAGACGGCCAACATAAATCGAAAGCCTATTTAGTCACACGCACTACGAGTAATCCGAGGGATTTAAAACGAGTTGAAAATTGGATTTTCCGATCAAGAGAAATAAGTCGAATCTGAGTTAGTCAGAGGCGCAATGGAAGCTAAAAATGGCTAAGTCTTTTGAAGGCTTTTTGGGCGAATTAAATGAGTTTAATTCGCGGCGGTCCGGGTTGGTTTGGCCGACCAAAGAGGGTGCCAAACCCCCCTTTGGTGGTCGGCCAATAAAGAGGAGAAAAACCAATTAATTTTGGTTTAATTAATAAAATAAATCAAGTGCGATTTATTTTATAAATTATGGATAAATAAATTTGTATAAAGAAATTTATATAAATAAATTTATAGAAATTTATTCTTTTTATGGAAGATTAAAATAATCCATGAATTGGTTTATTTTAATTTTATAAAATCAATTATGAATTGATTTTTTCATAATAAGAAAGTTTATAAATTTCTTATAAAAATTTATTCCATAATTTAAAGAGAAGAAAAGTTAGTTTTATTATAAATTAGTTTATAATAAAAACTTGGTTTAAACGGAATAATTCATAAGAATTTATAGGATAAATTTCTTATGATAATTAATTAGTTTTATTATAAAGTTAGTTATAATAAAATTCATAAGAGAATTTATAGGATAAATCTCTTATGATAACTAATTTGTTTTATTATAAATTGTTTATAATAAGACTAGGCTTAAACGGAATAAGCAATAAGAAAATTTATAATATAAATTTCTTATAACTAATTCCGTTAATTCCGTTAATTCGATTTAGAGGGAGACTTAGCAAAGGAGTTGCTACTATATAAAGGAACCAAAGGCTAGCCCTTAATTCCAATCGAGTAATTAAGAGATTAATTATTCTCTCCCTCTCTTCTCTTCTCTCCTCCTTCTCTTCTTCTTTCCTTAGGGCCGGCGCACCCTAGCTCTCTAGGGCCGGCGCACCCTAGTTCCTCTAGGGCCGGCGCCCAATCACAACACCAAGGAGGTGTTGCCGTGAGCCACTAGAAGAAGAAGAACCCGAACAAGAAGAAGAAGAAGCGGATAGCGACTCCTCTCCTCTCGGAATTCGATTCCGTTACTTCTTGTTGGTTAGTTTCCTACCTTTCCTCTCTTGTTCATCTAGTTGTGCCTTCCGAGAATCTAGTAGTTCTCGTCGGCATAAAACTCGTGACTTTGCAAAGTCATCCCGAAGAGAACTCGGCGTGGACGCGAATAGAGGCGAAGCTTCCAAGGGACGCTACGGTTGGATCTCGTCCCTTTCTTCAAGTTACGCAAGGTACAAAAGTAAATTAGTTTACTTTTCCGCAAACTTTTATTTTATGATTATGTCGATACACTATAAGGTTGCATGCTAGATACGAAGTTAAAATAATTTAGGAAATTATTTTATGCAAACTCTTCCGCTGCACGTAAAAATTTTAAATTTTACGAACTCGTATCCTTGTCGACATGCACCCGGTCCCAACAGTGGTATCAGAGCCGGTTAGTGTTCGACTTAATCATATAATTGTTTTATGGAAAACTTTGTCATGATCTCAATTTCGGAAAAAAATTTTCAATTATGGAAACTTTCGAATTATAATAAATTTTAGATTTAGGAATTTCAAAGTTTGGAAATCCTCATAAAATTTCGCAAACGTTTGAAATTTTCTATTTTCTGAAATTTTATAATAATTTCGAATTCTTCCCATCTTTGGAAACTTTCCAATTTTGGAAATTTTTCTATTTTAGAAATTTTCCAATTTTGGAAATATGTAAGTTTCCTTTGTACCAGAAACTTACAATTATTCTGAAAATCAATTTTTGAAATCTCGCAATTTTGGGCACTTTCTTTTAAGAAAGTCTAGACAAATTCATGGACAGTTAATTGACAATTAAATTTGAATTGGTTTTTAAATTGACAACAAAATTCTTTATTTTGGATTGAGCCTCGGGGAGCCGTCCAATTTAAAGTTAGTTGTTGTAATTTAATTTCCCAATTTTAATTGAAATTGTTTCATGTTT